>JAWDGP010006430.1:0-5000 GCA_033675545.1 Elysia crispata
CTATTTAACAAAATAATAATATGACACTAAAAATATTTTTAAGTATAGGTAGAGACTTGTTGAGGAGCTACCAGCAACAGAGAGGTCTTCAGAGAAGAAATCTCCTCTGTGGCAAGTGTTCCGGACCCTAAACTTCTGACACTCTAACCCAGAGGGCCACACCCAGAGCCATGTCTCCCCAAATGTCTCTCTGTTATCTTTTGTTTTTGCACAGCTAACACCCATATCTTCTTAATGGATTATAATGTAGGCACTACACCACTTCATCCAACTGGCCCTGCAGTGGTTGGGCCAGCATTGTTGATGCTTATGAAGGAACCTCTGCTTTCTCCTGCTCCTTTTACAGTGAAGTGTTTTTCGGCTGTTTGCTTAGTGGCTTTTGTAGAGCTTTTGTCCTTTTGATGCCACATATTGAAAGTTCAGTCAGAAGGTCGTAGACCATTGACCTAATGAATCCTCTAGCATCAACCTCAACAGGACATTACCACAGCTTTGTAGCCAGCATCTTCTAACTCTTTGATCAGGTTGGGTATTTTCTTTCTTTTTGCTTGAATTGCCAACTTCTTTTTCATTCTTTTTGTTTTCAGTATTAGGAATTGTTAGCTCCACCACCCACAATCAAGCTGGTTAATGTGTGGAAGCTGAATTGATCTGACGATAACAGGCCCATAATCTTGTTGTTTTGAGTACTGGGGTGACTTAATCCCGTTTTGGAAGGTCTGCTGAAACTGCTCTCAGCCTTCCGTTCCCTTGAGCTTTCGCGCCTCCCCACCTCATTTGTGAAGATATCGCACGTTGATTTTAGGAAGGTTAGTCTCTCTTTGAACCCAATATGCCTTTATGCGCGGCGAATACCTAAAGGACTCTTTTGTACTTCGTTGTGTATCGTCCACGAGAGAGGGCGATTTTGCAGAAGCAGAAGATGTGCTTGCTATGGTCACTTGCCTGCCTTTGCATATTGGCAGATAAGTGGGATCTCTCTGCTCCTTTTTCTCCACCGGAACAGATTTCCATTTTTGAAAGCATGAAATTGTACACTTGATCATTGCTTAGAAAGCTGTTACGATGTTGTGCCTCATATTCCATGGCACGATTACGAGGGATTTTTACAGGGAATTTATCGTTAAGTCAAACGGCTTGCAACAGTCCATTGTCCCTGTTGTGATTTGCTGGACGGATACCTTTTCTGTACCCATAGGATCTTCGTTGAAAGTCGTATCTGTAAGCTGTTTTTAATAGAAAATTATCTTCTTAATATTTTTGAAAGTCAACTTGTTGCGCAAATTTTTAGTCTACACACGACTACAATTTGAATTACAATAGTTTCTGTCGCGTAGCATATGTGAAAGAAGTTTTTAAGTTTTTACCTTTTAGCCACAAGATTTCATAACAGAGTAGTCCAATTGTTTACACATTTGGCCCGGAAAATGTCTGGCTGCTCACGTTAACGAGTGCTAATGAAATGAGACAGTTCTGGCCATATTGACTGTCTTGACTACTATGTAGACTTTGTCTGTGCTGTCCACCCTAAGACAGTCTCTTTGAGATACTAGCTCAGAACCAGCCCATATTGTCTACCCATTTTACGTTATTAATTTTTTGCTGAAGTAGATCATTGTAAACATGTCTCTTTATCAAAATATTGTCCCTAATATTGCTAAGCCATCTATTTTATCAACAGTAATAATAATAATAATAATAATAATAATAATAATAATAATAATAATAATAATAATAATAATAATAATAATAATAATAATAATAATAGCAATAATAATAATAAATTGTGACTACAGAAAGCCGAAGAGTTTGTCACCAAGGTAACACATGCTCAACTTCCACAGATCCCTACCATCTCATGAGGGTAACGCACGCTTGCACCGAGAATACAGAAAGTCCTACAAATACTAAAAAAGAGCTGACATACCCATTACTCCCTGAAAACCCTATCATCTCACCAGGGTAGCACCCCTGACCACCATGAATCCCCACACTTTTCATTAAGGGCACCACATCCTATCACTAAAAAGCCCATTTTTTTTCTCATTAGGGGTAAGAAATTGCCGACAACCACACAAGCTCAACTATGCAATGAATGTGAAGACACCTGGCCATCAAAATCTCTAATATCAGGAATCAGTTTCTGATACATGCCATTACCACCAAGAAACTTCAACAACCTCATAAGAAGTAACCCAAATGACTATCAGAGAAGGCCTTACTCTCCTCATCAGAGGTGGCACAATAGCCTGACCACCTAGACACTGCACGATTTTCATGTCAAGGTAATAAGCTGATCAATAGGAGAATTAAATTGTCTAATCAGGGTAATAATGTTGACCACCATGAATTCCTACAATATGTTTGCAGGGTAACGCCATCTAGTTGCCACACAATCTTTTTCTACAGATGAGAGCGGTATTAAATGCCAAAAAGTCACTTCAAAGAAAAAACACGCTATTTCAAAAAGAAAACATTTTTTCTGCTTGCTGTTAACAATATTACAAATAAAGTTCGGATTTCTGCGAGAATTGCAGAGACAAAGAAATGATAACTGCGAAAATTATTTCATAATTTTTTTAATGTCACAGAGAAAAGCTTGATAGTTATTTTAAAAAAGAACGCTTCCAATGATGCAAGAGTATTAAAAGTTATGATAAAATTTAACGCATTGAAAAATTAAAAAGAATTTTTTGCTCATAAAAAAACGGTTTTTGTTTTTTGCTTTCATTGTGTGTGTTTTTATTTTATTTTTTTTTTTTTTTTGCTGATCTATAATATTTTTTAACCATCGTAAATTATTTATGTAACTATTTTAAATTCCATACAAAATTATTTGTTAATTTTTAAAAAACATTTCATTGAAATATTTGTGTTACAGTTGTACAGAACGTAACATTGCTACAACTTGCCAACTTTTTATTATCTGTATTAATTTTCTTCGCTCTCGTGTCTTTAAAAATCCATCTTCTATTCTCCTTCTTCTTCTTCTTATCAACTCTTCTTCTTCTCTTCTTCTTCTTCTTCTTCTTCTTCTTCTTCTTCTTCTTCTTCTTCTTCTTCTTCTTTTTCTTCTTCTTCTTCTTCTTCTTCCTTCTTCTTCTTCTTCTTCTTCTTCTTCGCTTCTTGCTTCTTCTTCTGCCTTCTTCTTTGCTTCTGCAGCTTCTTCTCCCTTCTTTTTTCCTCTGTCCCACCTTCTTCCTTTTAGCTTCTTCTTCTTCTTCTTCTTTCTTCTCTGTCTTCGCTTTGCCTTTCTTCTTCTTCTTCTTCAATGTCTTCTTCTTCTTCTAGCTGGCTTCTTCTTCTTCTTCTTCTTCTTCTTCTTCTTCTTCTTCTTCTTCTTCTTCTTCTTCTTCTTCTTCTTCTTCTTCTTCTTCTTCTTCTCCTCCTCCTCCTCCTACTCCTACTTCTTCTTCTTCTTCTTCTTCTTCTTCTTCTTCTTCTTCTTCTTCTTCTTCTTCTTCTTCTTCTTCTTCTTCTTTCTTTCTTTCATTCTTTTTCTTCTTCTTCTTCTTCTTCTTCTTCTTCTTCTTCTTCTTCTTCTTCTTCTTCTTCTTCTTCACCTTCTTCTTCATTTCCTTCTTCTCTCTTCTTCTTCACTTCTTCTTCTTCTTCTTCCTTCCTTCCTTCTTCTTCTTCCCTTTCTTGCTTCTTCTTCCTTCTTCTTCTTCTTCTTCTTCTTCTTCTTCTTCTTCTTCTTCTTTGCTTTGTACAACTGTCTTCTTCTTCTTTCTTCTTCTTTCTTCTTTTTCTTCCATTCTTCTGCTTCTTTCCTTCTTCCTCGCTTCTTTCTTCTTCTTCCTTTAACTTCTTTATTTCTTCCTTCTTCTTCTTCTTCTTCTTCTTCTTCTTCTTCTTCTTCTTCTTCTTCTTCTTCTTCTTCTTCTTCTTCTTCTTCCTTTTTCTTCTTCTTCTTCTTCTTGTTCTTCTTCTTTTTGTCTCTCCTTCTGTGTGTCTCTTTCTTTTTCTCGCTCTCTCAATAGTTCTTTCTTTATTACAAATCTTTTTAAATATTTCTTTCTTTTTTATTTTTCACATGTTATTTTCTTCTATAATTCTTTAATAAACATACGTCAAAGTATACTCTCTGCCTATGGGTTTGATTACTCTTCCCTTTCTTTATAACCAAGTTTTTTCTGCTCATGTTTCTGTTTTTCTGTGTTTTTCAATCCTCTTTCGAAATTAGTCGTTTTCATCTGTCTGGTCTTTCAACTAATATTTCCCCGCGCTTTTTAATCGTTACATCTTTATTGTCATCAGTCTCCTTGCTTTACGCTAGTGCTCAACTTCAAGGTAGGTTGTTCTCGCAAAATTTTACATGCAATCTTTTATGTGATTGCAAATTACACAATGTTGGATGTCTTGCGAACACCAGCTGTTTATGTTTTTTTTTTTTTTCTTTAATTTAAATTTTTTTTTTTTTTTTTGTATCCTGTCCCTGTTTTTTTTCCTATTGGATGACCCGGTTGGTTGGATTGTTTAGTGTGCTTTAGCCTCTCTTTCTCCCTGTCTCTCTTTCTCTCTCTCCCTATATCTCCCACCATGCCTCTCTGTCTTTCTCTCTCAGTCTCTCTCTCTCTGTCTGTCTCTCTCCCCTCTCTCTCTCTCTCTCTCTCTCTCTCTCTCTCTCTCTCTTTCTCTTTTTTTGTTAAGGATTCTAACTGTATTATGAATCTTTATATATATATATATATATATATATATATATATATATATATATATGCCTATGACTGGTCTTAGATTTTTTTAAACCACTGTTCTCTGCTGATGTTTCTGTATTTCCGTGGTTTTCTACCGAAATTAGTCGTTTTTATCTTACTTGTCTTTGAATCAATATTTACCAGCTATCCTTCACCGTTACAACCTTATTGTTATCAGTTTCCTTGCTTTACGTTACTGCTCTAATTGGAAGCCAAATTTTCTCGCGAAACCTTACATGAAACATATGTGTTATATGGTTAAAAAGTATACTATGTTGAACATCGGCTTTTTATTAGTAT
>JAWDGP010006430.1:12500-19487 GCA_033675545.1 Elysia crispata
CTTTAACAAACACGCGTCAATGTACACGCCCAATCTATGCCTATGACTGGTCTTCCATTTTTTTAAACCACTGTTCTCTGCTGATGTTTCTGTATACCTGTAGTTTTCTAACCACTACCGAAATTAGTCATTTTCAACTTTCTTCTCTTTAAATTTATTTTCCAGGGATCCTTTACCGTTACAACCTTATTGTCACCAGTTTCCTTGCTTTACGTTACCGCTCTAATTGGAAGTCAGTTTTTCTCGCAAAACCTTTTATGGAACCCATCTGATATTTGGTTTCATTCTTACTTGGGTTATTGGAGGCCTGCATATTGTGTCCCCAGTTTCTCTTGTAACAGCATGTGGGTGCTTCGGTGGGGGATTGGGGGTCCATGGGGGGAGGGGGGGGGTTATCAATGAGCCTAACTAATTAACACTTTTCTGCCTCTTTTCCCGCCACCGTCCCTGGTGACTACACCTGGCCTACATAATACGAAACACTGAGCCTGAACACTCTCACTGCCGATACATTTTTTTTCTTTATGTCTCTGTCTATTTTACTCTATACTTCACTATTTCTATCTTACCCAGTGTCACAATATCTGTCTGTTTTGTTTTTTTTTTGGTTCGTCCTCTCCTTCTCTCTCTCTCTATCTCCTTCTCTCTCTCTCCTTCTCTCTCTCACTCTCTCTCTCTCTCTCTCTCTCTCTCTCTCTCTCTCTCTCTTTCTCTCTTTCTCTTCATTTGTTCTACCATCTTTTGAAAATTTTCTTTATGCCTATATCTTTGTCTGTAAAAAGCTTACTCTTTCTTTGTACCTGTCATAATTCCTTTTTTCCCCTCGGGTTATTTCTCTTGCAGGCTCTATCAATGTTTTTATCTTTATCTCTCTCTCTGTCTCTCTCTCTCTCTTTCTCTCTCTCTCTACCTCTGATCTAGGAATTCTGATAATATTATTTTATTTATGCCTCTGTCTATGTTTGTATGAAGCCCACCCTTTCTCTATACCTTTGTCACAGTATTTGTTCCTATTTTTTTTCCTTCCCTTCCGAGCTCTCTTTTTGTCTGTCTGTCTCTCTGTCTGTCTGTCTGTCTCTCTCACTCTCTCTCGCTCTCCTTCTTGTGTGCCTCTTCTCACTCTAGTATTTTTTTTTCTTTTGTAAACCTTGTGTCTATATCAAAATCAGTATATTAATCCGTGTTCTTTTCTAACCCTGTGTGGCTATTTCTTGAATTTCGTTCTCATCAGCGTTTTGGTAATTCATTGCTTGTCTTATATTTTAGTATGTGTGGGCCGACATGGTCGTGTTTGAATCTCTATGATTCTGTGTCATAGGGTCATTGAGGTGAGTGTAGTTGAACAAATAAAATAGAAGATTGCATGCCTTTATTCCCCTCCCCCACCCCAGTTGCTACAACTTGTTTATATAATACGAATCAGTTTGCACGAACAGTTTATTAACTTTGTATAAAATCATGATTGAATTCGTTTTATTAAATTTGTTTGATAGTTGTTCTAGTTGATTTAAAAGACTCATGTGCATTTATCATCTTAATTTTTTAAAAAAATTATACAATTCACGAAGCAGGCGTGCGATAAAGGTGCATTTTGTATGATTTTTCTTCTCATAATTTTTATACAGGAGTTGTCGTTCAATTTGCATTTCAATAGTTGCTTTCTTCTAAATCTAAGGCCTACACGTATTTAGTAGAGTTCATGCCCTTACTGAGTGATTAATTCGTGAGGCTATTTCTTTCTATTTTTCCTGGGTCTCCTCCTTCACACTAGCTGTCTCTCTGTAACTCTATCTCTCTTACTCTCTCTTTCTTTGTTTTTTTTTGTGTCTCTCTCCCGCACTCTTAGTTTCTCTATCTCGCAATGTTTTTCTTCACATCTATTTTCTCCTTTTCAATAGAGTTTTCTATCTTTCCGTATCTATCTAAGTCAGTATCAGTATATGTCATTTTATAACTATTCGTGTGTAACTCAGGCTGTCCCTGTCCCTCTCTTTCCCTCTCTCTCTCTCTCTCTCTCTCTCTCTCTCTCTCTCTCTCTCTCTCTCTCTCACTGTTATTCTCTCTCTCATGATCCATCATTTTGTGTGTATATATTTCACTCTTACTCTATACCTGAGCAACCTTCTTTCTTTCTTTTTTCCACTTTTTAACCCTCAGTACGCTCGCTCTCTCTCATCTTCCATTTTCTTTCTGTCTCTGTCTATTTTGGTTTATAATTCACTCTTTCTATCTTACCCAGTAAGGCTGTTTCTTTCTGTCTCTGTCTATTTTGGTTTATAATTCACTCTTTCTATCTTACTCAGTAAGGCTGTTTCTTTCTGTCTCTGTCTATTTTGGTTTATAATTCACTCTTTCTATCTTACCCAGTAAGGCTGTTTCTTTCTGTCTCTGTCTATTTTGGTTTATAATTCACTCTTTCTATCTTACCCAGTAAGGCTGTTTCTTTCTGTCTCTGTCTATTTTGGTTTATAATTCACTCTTTCTATCTTACCCAGTAAGGCTGTTTCTTTCTGTCTCTGTCTATTTTGGTTTATAATTCACTATTTCTATCTTACCCAGTAAGGCTGTTTCTGTCTGTCTTTTTTGGTTCGACCTCTTCCCATCTCTCCTTCTCTCTTTATCTCTCTCTCTTTCTCTCTCTCGCTCTCTCTCTCTTTCTCTCTCTTTTCTTCTCTCTCTCTGTCTCCCTTTCATTCACTATCTCCCTCGCTCTCTCTCTCTCTCTTTTTCTCTCTCTTTTCTTCTCTCTCTGTCTCCCTTTCATTCACTATCTCCCTCGCTCTCTCTCTCTCTCTCTCTCTCTCTCTCTCTCTCTCTCTCTCTCTCTTTCTCTACATCTTTTCTATAAATATTTGAAAATTTTCTTTATGTCTTTTACTTTATATTTATATATATCATTATCGATACAGTACATTCTTTCTGTCTCTGTCTATTTTAGTCTATCATTCACTGTTTCTTTCTTACCCAGTGTGACTATTCCTTTCTGTCTTTTTTAGTTCGTCCACTTCCGATTACTCTCTCTCTCTATATATATATATATATATCTATCTCTCTCTCCTTCTTTCTCTCTCTCGCTCTCTCTGTCTATCTCTCTCTTTCTCTCTCCATCTCTCTATCTCTCTGTCTCTCTCTCTCGCTCTCTCTGTTCTATCTTTTATGAATGATTTTTTGTTAACGTTTTGTCCGCATCTAAATCAGTATATTAATCTGTTTTCCTTTGTTACTGCATGTCACTTTTTCTTCTATTTCTTCCTGTCTGTCTGTCTGTTTGTTTGTCTGTCTCTCTCCCTTTCTCTCTCTATCTCTCTCTCTATCACTCTCGCTCTGTCTCTCTTCTATAAAACTTGATTTATTTTGTTTAAGCCCCTTTCCATGTTTATATATAGCAAACTGAATGTCTATAACTATGTTTTCTTTTTGCCGGTTTTTTCCTTTTCAAACTCTCTCTCACTTGCTTTGTATCTTTCTTTGTTTCTCTCTCTTTCTCTCTCTCTCTCCCTCTCTCTCTCTATCTTCTTATCTTTTATTTGCTCTCTCTTCTGTGAGTCTCTTCTCTCTTTTCTGAATATTATTTTGTACACCTTGTGTCCGCATCTAAATCAGTATACTATTCCGTCTTCCATTCTTACTTTATTCATTGCTTGTCTTTTATTTTCTTATTCGTCGGCCGACATGACTGTGTGTCAACCCCTATGATTCTGTCTCTGCTTTTTCTCTTTGCTATATGGTAGATACTTTGGGAACAAAAATAAGGGTCCATAAAATGGGTATCAATGAATACTTATATACCTCTTTTTCACGCTACCATCAAAATGGCTAAACCGGGAGTACATAATCACGAATCACTTTGCACAAACAGTTTAATGTCTTTGAATAAAATTATGTTTGAGATCACTTTCTTTATGCTTCTGTCTATGTCTGTATATAGCTCTTTTTTTTCTATCTTATTCTTTTTTTTTTTCTTCCTCTTTTGTCCTCACTGCCTCTGTATTTCTGCATGTCTGTCTCCCTCTCTCTCTCTTTTTCTACTTTGTGCTTCTTCTCTCTCTCTTCCCTCCCTTTCTTTTTTGTCTTTTTGTCTGTCTGACTGCCTGTCTGTCTGTCTGTCTGTCTGTCTGTCTGTCTGTCTGTCTCTCTCTCTCTCTCTCTCTCTCTCTCCCTCCCTCCCTCCCCTGTGTGCGTCTTCTCTCTATTGTGATTTTTTTTGTAAACCATGTGTGTGCATCAAAATCAGTATGTTACTCCTTGTTTCTCTCTGACTGTGTGTCGCTATTTCTTTTATTTCTTTCTCATAAGAGTTTTGTTAATTCAATGCTCGTCTTATATGTTCTTATATTATGATAGTGTTTCAATCTCTATGATTCTGTGTCTGCTTCTTCTCTTTGCTATATAGTGAGTTCTTTTGGAGGAGGATAAAAGGAGTAGAGTGGGGGGGGGGGGGAGCTAAACTTGCATTAGATAATACGAATCAGTTTGCCCGAACAGTTTCATGTCTTTGAATACAATCATGATTGAGATTTTATTTTTAATTTGTCTGATAGTTTTTCTATTTGAGTAAAAAGATCTATGTGTATTCAACAACTTTATCATTAAATACTTAATACATCTTACGACACAGACATACGAAAATGACGCATTTTTTTTATGTTTTTGCTTTGAACAAATTTTATGCATGAGTTGTTAATTTTTTTGCAAGGATTAGAAAGAGTTCATGCGCTTGATAAATGATTAACTCGTGTGCTGTTTCTTTTTTCTCTTCCAGGTTTTCCTCTTTCAGAGATTCTCTCCTTTATCAGTATCTCTCCCTATTACCTCGTCCTCATATATCTCTGTAGGTCTATATGTCTGTCTGTCTGTCTTTGTCTGTCTGTCTGTCTGTCTGTCTGTCTGCCGGTCTCTCTCTTTCTCTCTACGCATCTATCTCTCCCTATTACCTCGTCCTCATATATCTCTGTAGGTCTATATGTCTGTCTGTCTGTCTTTGTCTGTCTGTCTGTCTGCCGGTCTCTCTCTTTCTCTCTACGCATCTATCTCTCCCTATTACCTCGTCCTCATATATCTCTGTAGGTCTATATGCATGTCTGTCTGTCTTTGTCTGTCTGTTTGTCTGTTTGTCTGTCTGCCGGTCTCTCTCTTTCTCTCTACGCATCTATCTCTCTCACTTTCAATATTTTTTTTTCCTTTCTGTCTCTGTCTATTTCGGTTTATAATTCACTATTTCTATCTTACCCAGTGGGACTAATTCTTTCTGTCTTTTTTGGTTCGTCCTCTTCCGATCTTTCCTCCTCTTTCTCTCTGTCTCTCTCTTTATTTTTGTTTCTCTCTCGCCAACACTCTCTGTCGCTCTGCTTGGTCTTGTCTCGGCAAGGCGATAGGTGCCGCATCGAGGCGCAAGTTCGATCCCTGTTCATTCCATCTGTTGTAATGTTTTCACGTCTTTCGTCTTATTTGTCGGTCTCGAGCTAGATCTAGGTTTGTGGTTGATTTTTCTATACTACTTATCTCTCTCTGTCTCTGTCTCTGTCTCTCTGTCTCTCTCTCTCTCTGACTCTCTCTCTATCTCTCTCTCTTTTTCTCTTTCTCTCTGTTCTATAAAACTTGATATATTTTGTTTAAGCCTCTGTCCATGTTTATATATAGCTAAGTGTATCTCTATACATAGGTCTCACAATTTCTTTCTATTTTCTGGTTTTTTTCCTTTACACGCTCTCTCTCTCTCTCTCTCTCTCTCTCTCTCTCTCTCTCTCTCTCTCTCTCTCTCTCTCTCTCTCTCTGTTCTATAAAACGTGATATATTTTGTTTAAGCCTCTGTCCATGTTTATATATAGCTCAGTGTATCTCTTTACCTGTGTCTCCTTTTTTTTTCTATTTGCTGTTTTTTTTTTTCTTTACACACTCTCTCTCTCTCTCTCTCTCTCTCTCTCTCTCTCTCTCTCTCTCTCTCTCTCTCTCTCTCTCTCTCTCTCTCTCTCTCTCTCTCTCTGTTCTATAAAACTTGATATATTTTGTTTAAGCCTCTGTCCATGTTTATATATAGCTCAGTGTATCTCTTTACCTGTGTCTCCTTTTTTTTTCTATTTGCTGGTTTTTTTTTTCTTTACACTCTCTCTCTCTCTCTCTCTCTCTCTCTCTCTTTCTTTCTCTTTGTGTCTATGTTTCCGTCTTTATCTCCCTATCAGTTTCTTTCTCTCTCTTCTGTGTGGCTCTTTTCTCTTTTCTAAATATTATTTTGTAAACCTTGTGTCAGCATCTAAATCAGTATATTTATCCGTCTTCCATTCTAACTATATTCATTGGTTGACTATTTTTTTTTCCTAATGCGTCGGCCGTCATGACTGTGATTCCATATCTATGATTCTGTTTCTGCTTTCTCTGTTTGCTATACGGTAGATACTTTGGAACAAAACAAAGAAAAGGATAATACAAGTATTAAGGTTCATGAAATTGGTATGAATGAACCCAACATATTAATACTGATACACCTCTTATCCCTGCCACCATCCCAATGGCTAAAGCTGGAGGGCAAAATACGAATCACTTTGCCCGAAAAGTTTAATGTCTTTGAATAAAATCATGA
The DNA here is from genome assembly GCA_033675545.1 of Elysia crispata. Lineage (NCBI taxonomy): Eukaryota > Metazoa > Mollusca > Gastropoda > Plakobranchidae > Elysia > Elysia crispata. Next base: position 19,078 of record JAWDGP010006430.1, read on the forward strand.
TTGGGATAATTATTCTGAATTTTCTCTGATAGTTTCGCCCAAACAGTTTAATGTCTATGAATAAAATTATGTTTGAGATAATTTTTTATGCTTCTGTCTATGTCTGTATATAGCTCATTCTTTTTACCTACCTGAGTGTCCCCATTTCTTTCTTTTAACGGGTTAATTCCCTTCAACGCTCTCTCAATCTCTCTCTCTCTCTCACTCGCTCTTTGTCATTTCTTCTGTCCCTCTCTCCATACCTCTCTCTCTCTCTTTCTCTCTCTCCATATCCATCTATGTATGTATGTATGTATGTATGTATGTATGTATGTATGTATGTATGTATGTATGTATGTATGTATGTATGTATGTATGTATGTATGTATGTATGTATGTATGTATGTATGTATGTATGTGTGTATGTATGT
>JAWDGP010006432.1:0-31542 GCA_033675545.1 Elysia crispata
CACTTACAACTATAACAAGTACAACTACCAAAATAATTACAACAAGTATAACTACAACTACATTAAGTACAACTACAACAACAACAAGTACAACTACAACTACATTAAGTACAACTACAAATACAACATGTACAACTACAACTACAACTACATCAAGTACAGGTACAACTACAACTACAACAAGTACAACTAAAACTACAACTACAACTTTGAATACACAAGTACAAATACGTACAACTACAACTACAACAAGTACAACTACAACTTCAACTACAAAAAAAACAATATCAACTACAACTACAAGAAGTACAACTACAACTACAACTACAACTACAACAAGTACAAGTACAACTACAACTACAACAAGTACAAGTAGAAGAACAACTAAAATCACAACAAGTATAACTACAATTACAACAAGTACAAGTACAAGTAAAAGTACAACCAGTACAATTTCAATAACAACAAGTATAACTCCAATTCCAGCAAGTACAAGTAAAAGTACAGCTAGAACAAGTACTAGTACAACTACAACTAAACCAAGTTCAACTACAACTACAAAACGTACAAGTACAAGTACAATTACAACAGTACAAGTACAACTACAACAAGTACAACTACAACTACAACTGCAACAAGTACAATTACATCTACAACAAGTACAACTATAACAACAACTACAACTACAACAAGTACAAGTAGAAGTACAACTACAACTACAACAAGTACAACTACAACTACAACACGTACAAATATAACTACAACATGTACAAGTACAACTACAACTACAAGAAATACAAATACATTTACAACTACAACAAGTACAACTACAACTAAATAAAGCACAAGTACAACTACAACTACAAGAAGGATAACTACAACTACAACAAGTACAACTACAATTAGAAGAGGTACAACTAGAACTATAAAAAGTACAAGTACAACGACAGGTACAACAAGTTGAACTACAACTACAACTGGAACAAGTACAATTATAACTACAACAATTACAAGTACAACTACAACTACAAGGAGTACAAGAACAAGTACAACTACACCTACAAAAAATACAACTACAACTACAACAATTACTACAACAAGAAGAAGTACAACTAAAACTACAACAATTACAAGTACAAATAACAAGTGCAAGTACAACTATAACTATAGTAAGTACAACTACAACTATAACAAGTACAAGTACAAGTACAACTACAACTACAACAAGTATAACTACAACTACAACAAGTACAACTACAACTAAAACAAGTACATCTACAACTACAACTACAAGAATGACAAATACAACTACAACTACAACAAGTACAAGTACAAGTACATCTACAACTAAAAAAAGGACAACTACAACCATAACTACAACACGTACAAATATAACTACAACATGTACAAGTACAACTACAACTACAGCATGTACAATTACAACTACAACAATTACAAGTGCAAGTACAACTAAAAAAAGTACAAGTACAACCACAACTACAAACAGAAAAAGTTTAACAACTACAACAAGTATAAATACAACTACAACTACAACTACAACAAGTACGACTACAACTACGACAAGTACAAGTGCAAGTTTAAATACAACTACAACAAATACAAGTACAAGTACAACAATTACAACTATACCTACAACAAGTAAATGTAGAACTACAACTACAACAAGTACAACTAAAACTACAACAATATAAGTTCAACTACAACTAAAACAAGTACAACTACAACTACAAATACAACAAGTACAAGAACTACTACAACTACAGCAAGTACAAGTACAAATAAAACTACAACAGGTACAACTACAACTAAACGAGTACAACTACAACTACAACAAGTAGAACTACAACTACAACAAGTACAACTATAACTACAACTACAACAAGTACAACCACAACTACTACTACTACAAGTACAAGTCCAACGACAACTACAACAATTACAACCACAAATAAATTAAGTACAACTACAACTACAACAAGTACAAGTACAATTATAACTACAACAAGTACAAGTACAACTACAACTACAACAAGTACAACTACAAGTAAAAGTACAAGTACAACTACAACCACAACTACAAGAAGTACAACTACACAAGTACAAGTACAAGTACAACTACAACTACAACAACAACAACTACAACTACAAGAAGTACAACTACAACTATAACAAGTACAATTACAACTACAACAAATACAAAACATCGAAAACTACATGTACAAGTACAACTACAACAAGTACAAGTAAACTACAAGTACAACAAGTACAAGCACAACTACAACTACAACAATTACAAGTACAAGTAAAACTACAACAAGTACTAGTACAACTACAACTACAACAAACAAAACTACAACTACAACAAGTCCACCTACAAATACATCTACAACTACCCCTACAACAAGTACAAGTACCACTACAATTACAACAAGTACAAATGAAACTACAACAAGTACAACTACAATTAAAACAAGTACAAGTACAACTACAACTACAAAAAGTACAAGTACAAATACAGGCAAAACAAAAACTACAACAAGTACAAGTACTACAACTACAACAAGTACAACTACAAGTACAACAAGTACAAGAATAACTACAACGAAAAAAATACAACTACAACTACAACAAGTACAAGTACAACTACAACTACAACAAGTACAAGTACAACTACAACTACAACAAGTACAAGTACAACTACAACTACAACAAGTACAACTACAATTAAAACTACAACAAGTACAACTACAACTACAACAAGTACACCTACAAATTCAACAATTAGAATTAGAACTACAACAAATCCACTACAACTACAACGACATCTAGTACAAGTACAACTTCAACTACAAGAAGGAAAAACTACAAATACAAAAAGTACAACTACAATTACAACAAGTACAACTAGAACTATAACAAATACAAGTACAACTACAACTACAACAAGTTGAATTACAACTAAATTTGTAACAAATACCATTACATATACAACAAGTACAAGTAGAACTACAACTACAACTAGTAAAGCTACAACTACAACAAGTACAAGTAGAACTACAACTACAACAAGTACAACTACAATTACATTAAGTACAATTACAACTACAGCAAGTACAATTACACTTATAACTACAACAAGTACAACTACAACTAAATCAACAACAAATACAAGTAGAAGTAAAACTACAACTACAACAAAAACAACTACAACTACAACAAGTGCAACTACAACTGCAACTAGAACAAGTAAAAAAATAACTACAACAAGTAGAAGTACAAGTACAACTACAAATGAAACAAGTACAAGTACAACTAACACTAGAACAAGTACAACTACAACAAGTAAAAGTAGAAGTACAACTACAACTACAACAAGTACAACTACAACTACAACAAGTACAAGTACAACAAAAGCTACAACAAGTACAAGTACAATTACAACAACAACAAGTACAACTGCAGCTACAACAAGTACAACTACAACTAAAACAAGTACAAGTTTATTTACAACTACAACAAGTACAACTACAACTACAACAAATACAAGTACAACTATAACTACAAGAAGTATAAGTAAAATTACAAGTATAAAAAGTAATACTGCAATTACATCAAGTACAAGTACAAGTACAACTACAACAAGTGCAAGTATAACTACAACAAGAACAAGTACAACAACAAATAGAACAAGTACAAGTACAAGTAGAAGTAGAACTACAACTACAACAAGTACAAGTGCAAGTACAACTACAACTACAACAAGTAGAAGTTCAAGTACAACTACAACTACAACAATTACAATTACAACTACAAAGAGTACAACTACAACTACAAGAAGTACAACTACACTACAACAAGTACAAGAACAACTACAACTGCAACAAGTACAACTACAAATACATTAAGTACAACTGCAACAAGTACAACTACAACTACATTAAGTACAACTATAACTATAACAAGTAGAAATACAACTACAACTAAAGTACAATTACACCTACAACAAGTACAAGTGCAAGTATAACTACAATAAGTACAAGTACAAATAAAACTACAAAAAGTACAACTACAACTACAACAAGTACAACTACAATTATAACAAGTACAACAAGTACAAGTACACCTATACAAGTAAAACCACAACTACAACTACGATACAAATAGTACAAGTACGTCTCCAAGTACAACAAGTACATCTACAACTACAACTACAACAAGTACAAGTACAACTACAACTAAAAAAAAGTACAAGTACAACTACAACTACAACTACAACAAGTACAACTACAACTACCACAAATACAACTACAACTACAACAAGTACAATTAAAACTTCAACAAGTACAAGTACAAGTACAACTACAGCTACAACAAGTACAACTACAACTAAAACAAGTACAACTAAAACTACAACTACAAGAAGTAAAACTATAACTACAACAAGTACAAGTAAAACTACCACTACAGCTACAACAAGTACAAATACAACTAAACCTACAAGAAGGACAACTGCACCTATAACAAATACAACAACAACTACAACTACAACAAGTACAACTAAAACTATAACAAGTATAAGTACAAGTAGAACTACAACTACAACAAGTACAACTAAAACTATAACAAGTACAAGTACAAGTATAACTACAACTACAACAACAACAAGTAGTGCTACATGTAAAACTACAACAAGTACAATTACAACTACAACAAGTACAATTATAACTACAACAACTACAACTACAACTACAACTACAACAAGTACAAGTACAAGTACAACTACAACAAGTACAACTACAACAAGTACAACTACAACTACAACTACATCAAGTATAAGTAAAACTACAACAAGTACAAGTAAAACTACAACAAGTACAAGTACAACTACAAAAAGTACAAGTACAAGTTAAACTACAACAAGTACAACTACAACTACAACAAGTACAAGTATAACTACAAAAGGTACAAGTACAACTACAACAAAACAACTACAACTACAAGTACAACAAGTACAAGTATAACTACAACAAGAAAAGGTACAAGTACAAATACAACTACAACAAGGACGGCTACAACTACAATAAGTACCACTATTACTACATGTAGAACAAGTACAACTACAACTGCAACAATTACAACTACAACTACAACTAGAACAAGTACAAAGACAACTACAACAAATATAACTAAAACTACAAGAAGTACAACTTAAATTACAACAAGTATAAGTACAAGTACAACTACAACTACAACAAGTACAGGTACAACTACAACTACAACAAGTAAAACTACAACTACAACAAGTACAACTACAACAATTACAATAACAACTACAACTTCAACAAGTACATCTACAACTACAACTACAACAAGTACAAGTACAACTACAACTAAAAAAAAGTAGAAGTACATATACAACTACAACAAGTACAAGTACAAGAACAACAAGTACAAGTACAAGTAAAATTTCAACGTGTACAACTACAACTACAACTAGAACAAGTACAACTACAGCTACAACAAGTACAAGTACAACTAAAACTAGAACAAGTACAACAACAACTAAACAAATTACAAAAACAACTACAACTACAACAAGTACAACTACAACTGCAACAAGTACAAGTACAACTAGATTTACAAAAAGTACAACTACAACAAGTACAACTACAATTACAGTTTAAACAAGTACAAGTACGACATCTACAACAAGTACAAGAAAACTAGAACTACAACAAGTCCAACTATAACTACAACAAGTACAAGTAAAACAACAAGGACAACAAGTCTAACTCTAACTACAACAAGTAGAAGTATTCTTACAACTACAATACAACTGCAACAAGTACAACTACAACTACGAGAAGTACAAGTACAAGTACAAGAACAAAAATTACAATTACCACAAGAACAAGTAAAACTGCAACTGCAACAAGTACAATTACAATACAACAAGTATAAAAACAACTAAAACTACAACAAGTACAATTAAAAGTACAACAAGTACAAGTACAACTACAACTACAACAAGTACAAGTACAAAGAAACAAGTTTAATTACACACAAGTACAACTACAACTACAAAAGTACAATTAGAAGTCCAACTACAACAAGTAAAAGGACAACTACAACTACAACAAGTACAAAAACAACAACTACAACAAGTACAACTACAACGCAACAATACAACTACAACTACAACTACAACAAGTACAAGTAGATGTACAATTACAACAACAACAAGTACAAGTACAACTACAACTAAAACTACCACAAACACAAATACAAGTACAACTTCAAGAAGGACAACTGCACATACAACATGTACAACTATAACTACAACAAGTACAACTAGAACTATAACAAGTACAAGTACAACTAGAACTACAACAAGTACAACTACATCTAAAACAAGTACAACTACAATTAGAACTATAAGTACAAGTAAAAATACAACTATAACTCCAAAGAATACAAGTACAACTAAAACTAGAAAAGTACAAATACAACTACAACAAGTACAACTATAACTACAACAAATACAAGAACAACTACCACTCTAACAACAACAACTACAAACACAACTACAACTACAAGAAGGACAAGTACACCCACAACAAGTAAAACTACAACTACAACAAGTACAATCACAACTACAACAAGTACAAGTACAAGTACAATTACAACTACAACTACAACAAGTACAAGTTCAACTGAAACTACAACAAGTACAACTACAACTACAACAAGTACAAGTACAAAGACAACTACAAAAAGTACAACTACAAGTACAACTACAACAAGTACAACTACAACTACAAGTACAACAAGTACAACTACAACTACAAAAAGTACAACTACAAGTACAACTACAACAAGTACAACTACAACTACAACAAGTACAACTGCAACTACAACTACCACAAGTACAGCCGCAACTAAAACTAGAACAAGTTCAAGTACAACTACAACTACAACGAGTACAACTACATTTACAACTACAACTACAACAGGTACTACTACAAATACAACTACAACAAGTGCAAGTACAACTACAACTACAACAAGTACAACTACAACAATTACAAGTACAACGACAACAACAACAAGTACAAGTACAACTACAACTCCAACTACTACAAGTACAACTACAACTACAAGGACAACAAGTCTAACTCCAACTACAACAAGTAGAAGTATTCCTACAACTACAACAAGAACAAGTACAACTACAACTACAATAAGTACAAGTACAACTACAACTACAACAAGTACAACTACAACTTCAACAAGTACAACTACAACTACAACAAGTACAAGTACAACTACAACTACAACAAGTACAACTACAAGTACAACTACAACTACAACAAGTACAACTACAACTACAACAAGTACATGTACAACTACAACTACAACAAGTACAACTACAACTACAACAAGTACAAAACAAATACAAAAAGTACAAGTACAACTACAACTACGACTACAACAAGTACAACTACAACTACAACTACAACAAGTACAACTACAACTCCAACTCCAACAAGTAAAACTACAACTACAACTACAACAAGTTCAAGTACAACTACAACTACAACAAGTACAAATACAACTACAACTACAACAAGTACAAGTACAACTGCAACAAGAACAAATACAACTACAACAAGTATAGGTACAAATAAAACTATAACAAGTACAATTAAAATTACAACAAGTACAAATAAAACTACAACAAATACAAGTACAATTACAACTACAACAAGTTAGTACAACTACAACTACAACTACAACAAGTACAACTACAACTACAACAAGTACAAGTACATATAAAACTACAACAAGTACAACTACAACTAGAGTTAGTACAAATACAAATACAACAAGTACAACTAGAACTGCAACATGTACAACTACAACTACAACAAGTTCAAGTACAAATACTACTACATCAAGTACAAATGCAACAACAACTACAACAAGTACAACTACAACTACAACAACTCCAACGAAAGCAAGTAAAAATACAAATACAACACGTCCAAGTACAACTAAAAACTACAACAAGTACAAGTACAACTACAATTACAATAACAACAGTTACTTTTATAACTACAACTAAAACAAGTACAACTACAACTACAAATAGTACAACTGCAACTACAACTCCAACAAGTACAACTAAAACTACAACTACAGCAAGTATAAGTAAAACTATAACTACAACTACAACTACAACAAGTACAACTACAATTTCAATAAGTACAACTACAACTACAAGTACAAGTACAACTACAACTACAACAAGTACAAGTACAACTACAACTACAACAAGTACAACTACAACTACAACAAGTACAACTACAACTACAACTACAACAAGTACAACTACAACTACAACTACAACAAGTGCAACAACAAAAACAAGTACAATACAACTACAGGTAAAAAAGTACAACTACAACTACAACTACAACAGGTTGAACTACAACAACAACAAGTACAAGTACAACTACAACGACAAGTACGCCTATAACTACAACAAGTACAAGTACAAGTACAACTACAACAAGTACAACTACAACTACAACAACAACAAGTCTACAACTACATACAACAAGTACAAGTACAACTACAACAACAACTACAAGTACAACTTTAATTACAACTACAACTACAAGAAGTACAAGTACAACTATAAGAAGTATAAGTACAACTACAACTACAATAAGTACAACTACAACTACAACAAGTACAACTACAACTACAACAAGTACAAGTACAACTACGACTACACAAAATACAAGTACTACTACAACTACAACAAGTACAACTACAACTACAACTACAACTAGAACAAGTAAAACTACAATTAGAACAAGTGCAACTACAACTAGAACTACAACAAGTACAACTACATCTAAAACAAGTACAACTACAATTAGAACTATAAGTACAAGTAAAAATACAACTATAACTCCAAAGAATACAAGTACAACTAAAACTAGAAAAGTACAAATACAACTACAACAAGTACAAGTAGAAGTACAAGTGCAACTTAAAATTACAACAAGTACAACTATAACTACAACAAATACAAGAACAACTACCACTCTAACAACAACAACTACAAACACAACTACAACTACAAGAAGGACAATTACACCTACAACATGTAAAACTACAGCTACAACGAGTACAACCAGATCTATAATAAGTACAAGTACAAGTACAATTACAATTACAATTACAACAAGTACAAGTACAACTACAACTACAACAAGTGCAACTACAACTACAACAAGTACAACTACATTTACAACTAAAACTACAACAAGTACAAGTACAACTACAACAAGTACAACTACAACTACAACTACATCAAGTACGACTACAACTACAACAAGTACAACTACAACTACAACTAGTACAACTAAAACTACAACAAGTACAACTACAACTACAACAAGTACAAGTGCAACTACAACTACAACAAGTACAAGTACAACTACAACTACAACAAGTACAACTACATTTACAACTACAACTCCAACAAGAACAAGTAAAACTGCAACTGCAACAAGTACAAATACAACTACAACAAGTATAAGTACAAATAAACCTATTAAAAAACAGGTACAAGTACAAGTACAACTATATCAAGTACAATTACAACGACAACTCCAACTACTACAAGTACAAGTACAATTACAAGTAGAACAATTCTAAATCCAACTAGAACAAGTTCAAGTATTCCTACAACTACAAGAACAACAACTGCAATTACAACAAGAGCAAGTACAACTAAAACTACAACAAGTACAATTAAACTTACAACAAGTACAAGTACAACTACAACTACAACAAGTACAAGTACAACTACAACAAGTACAACTACAACTACAACTTCATAAAGTACAACAACAACTACAATAAGTACAACTACAACTTCAACAAGTACAAGTACACCTACAACAAGTACAAATACAAGTAGAACTACAACAAGTAAAAGTACAACTATAACTACAACAAGTACAAAAACAACACTTACAACAAGTACAACTACAAGTACAACTACAACTACAACAATACAACTACAACTACAACTACAAGTACGACAAGTACAAGTACAACTACATGTAGAACAAGTCTAAATCCAACTAGAACAAGTTCAAGTATACCTACAACTACAACAACAACAACTAAAACTACAACAAAAACAAGTAAAACTACAACTGCAACAAGTACCATTACAACTACAACAAGTATAGGTACAAATAAAACTACAACAAGTACAATTAAAATTACAACAAGTACAAATAAAACTACAACAAAAAGAGGTACAAGTACAATTACAACTACATCAAGTACAATTGAAACTACAACAAGTACAACTACAACTACAAGAAGTATAAGTACAATTACAACTACAACGAGTACAACTACATCTACAACAACTACAAATACAACTAAAACTACAACAAGTACAAGTACAACTACAACTACAAGAAGGACAACTACATCAAATACAACTACAACTAAAACAAGTACATCTCCAACTACAACAAGTACAAATACAACTACAACAAGTACAAGTACAACTATAACAATACAACTACAACTACAAGTATAACAAGTACAGGTACTACTACAACTAAAAAAAAGTACAAGAAAAACTACAACTACAACAAGTACAACTACATCTACAACAACTACAAATACAACTAAAACTACAACAAGTACAAGTACAACTACAACTACAAGAAGGACAACTACAACTACAACAAGTACAACTACAATTACAACAAGTACAACTAGAACTATAAATAGTACAACTACAACTACGAAACAAAAAGTTCAACTACAACTAAAACTGCAACAAGTACAACTGCAACTACAACAAATACAACTACAACAAGTAAAACTACAACTACAACAAGTATCAGTGCAAGTACAAGTACAACTAAAATTACAACAAGTACAAGTACATTTACAACTACAAGAAATACAACTTTAACTACAACAAGTACTACTACAACTACAGCTAAAACAACTATAAGTACAACTACAACTACAAGAAGTGAAACTACAACTTGAACAAGTACAACTACAAGTAAAAAAAGTACAACTACAACTACAACAAGTACAACTGCAACTACAACAAGTACAAGTACAACTACAACAAGTACAAGTGCAAGTACAAGTACAAGTACAACTAAAACTACAAGTACAATTACTTTTACAACTAAAACAAGTACAAGTACGACTACAAGAACAACAAGTCTAACTCCCATACAACAAGTAAATGTATTCCTACAACAAAAACAAGTACGAGTACAAGTAGAACTACAACTACAACAAATACAATTACAACTATGAGAAGTACAAGTACAACTACAACTACAACAAGTACAAAGACAACTACAAAAAGTACAATTGCAACTACATCAAACACAACCACAACTACATCGACAAAAAGTACAAGTACAAGAACAACTACAACAAGTACAAGTACAAGTACAGCTAAAACTAGAACAAGTAAAACTACAATTAGAACAAGTGCAACTACAACTACAACAAGTACCAGTACAACTACTACTAAAACAAGTATAACTAGAACTACAACAAGTACAGCTACAGTTATAACTACAACTACAATAAGTACGACTACAACTTTAAATACAAGTACAAGTGCAACTACAACTACAACAAGTACAAGTGAAATTACAACTAGATCAAGTACAACTACAACTACAAAAAATACAACTACAACTACAACTGCATCAAGTACAAGTACAATTACAACAACAACAAGTACAAGTACAACTACGACAAGTCCAAGTACAAGTTTAACTACAACAAGAACAACTACACCTACAACAAGTACAAATACAAGTACAACTACAACAAGTAAAAGTAAAACTATAACTACATTAAGTACAAAAACAACACTAACAACAAGTACAACTACAACTACAACAATACAACAACAACAACAACTACAACTACGACAAGTACAAGTACAACTACATGTAGAACAAGTCTAAATCCAACTAGAACAAGTTCAAGTTTTCCTACAACTACAACAACAACAACTACAACTACAACAAGAACAAGTAAAACTACAACTGCAACAAGTACAATTACATCTACAACAAGTATAGGTACAACTAAAACTACAACAAGTAAAATTAAAATTACAACAAGTACAAATAAAACTACAACAAAAAGAGGTACAAGTACAATTACAACTACATCAAGTACAATTGAAACTACAACAAGTACAACTACAACTACAAGAAGTATAAGTACAATTACAACTACAACAGTACAACTACAACTACATCAAATACATTTACAGCTACAAGAAGTACATCTCCAACTACAACAAGTACAAGTACAACTACAACAAGTACAAGTACAACTACAACAAGTACAAATACAACTTCAAAAAGTACAAGTACAACTACAAAAATACAACTACAACTACAAGTATAACAAGTACAGGTACTACTACAACTAAAAAAGTACAAGAACAACTACAACTACAACAAGTAAAACTACATCTACAACAACTACAAATACAACTACAATTACAACAAGTACAAGTACAACCACAACTACAAGAAGGACAACTACAACTGAAACAAGTAAAACTACAATTACAACAAGTACAACTAGAACTATAACTAGTACAAGTACAGCTACACATACAAAAAGTTCAACTACAACTAAAACTGCAACAAGTACAACTGCAACTGCAACAATACAACTACAACTACAACTACAACAAGTACAAGTGCAAGTACAAGTACAACTAAAACTACAAGTACAAGTACATTTACAACTACAAGAAATACAACTTCAACTACAACAAGTACTACTACAACTACAGCTACAACAACTATAAGTACAACTACAACTACAAGAAGTGCAACTACAACTTGAACAAGTACAACTACAAGTAAAAAAAGTGCAACTACAACTACAACAAGTACAACTGCAACTACAACAAGTACAAGTACAACTACAACTAATACAAGTGCAAGTGCAAGTACAAGTACAAGTACAACTAAAACTACAAGTACAATTACTTTTACAACTACAACAAGTACAAATACAACTACAAGAACAACAAGTCTAACTCCAACTACAACAAGTAAATGTATTCCTACAACAAAACAAGTACGAGTACAAGTACAACTACAACTACAACAAATACAACTACAACTACGAGAAGTACAAGTACAACTACATTTACAACAAGTACAAATACAACTACAAAAAGTACAATTGCAACTACATCAAAAAAAAACCACAACTACATCGACAAAAAGAACAACTACAACAAGTACAAGTACAGTGACAACTAGAACAAGTAAAACTACAACTAGAACAAGTGCAACTACAACTAAAACAAGTACAACTAGAACTAAAACAAGTACAGCTACAATTATAACTACAACTAGAACAAATACGACTACAACTTTAATTACAAGTAGAAGTGCAACTACAACTACAACAAGTACAAGTACAATTACAACTAGAACAAGTACAACTACAACTACAACAAGTACAGTTACAACTACAACTGCATCAAGTACAAGTACAATTACAACTACAACAAGTACAAGTAAAAGTACAACTACAACAAAACAAGTACAACTACAACTACAAAAAGTACAACTACAACTACAACTACAACACGTACAACTATAACTACAACAAGTACAAGTACAACTACAACTACAACAAGTACAAATACATTTACAACTACAAGAAGTACAACTTCAACTACAACAAGTACAATAACAACTGCAACTACAACAGTACAACTACAATTACAACTACAACAAGTACAATAACAACTACAACTAGAACTAGAACTACAACAAGTACAAGTACAACTACTTGTTGTAGTTGTAGTTATTCTTGTACTTGTAATTTTTGTAGTTATACTTGTTCTAGTTGTAGTTGTACTTGTTCTAGTTGTAGAAGTACTTGTACTTGTTGTGGTTCTAGTTGTCCTTGTACTTGTTGCAATTGGAGTTATAGTTCTACTTGTTGTAGTTGTACTTGTACTTGTACTTGTACTTGTTGTAATTTCTAGGAATACTTGTACGTGTTGTAGTTGGAGTTAGACTTATTGTCCTTGTAGTTGTATTTGTACTTGTTGTAGTTCTACTTGTAAATGTAGTTGTACTTGTTGAAGTTGCAGTTGTACTTGTTGTAGTTGTAACTGTAGTTGTACTTGTTGTAGTTGTAATTGTACTGTTGTAGTTGTAGTTGTACTTGTACTTGTACTTGTTGTAGTTGTAGTTGTACTTGTTGTAGTAGTAGTTGTTTTTGTAATAGTTGTAGTTGTAGTTGTACTTGTTGTAGTTGTAGTTGTAATTGTTGTAGTTGTAGTTGTACTTGTACTTTTTGTAGTTGTAATTGTATTTAATGTAGTTGTAGTTGTTGTTTGTAATTGTTAAAATTTTAGTTGTAGTTTTACTTGTTGTAGTTGTAGTTGTACTTGTTTTAGTTGTAGATGTACATGTACTTGTGGTAGGTGTAAGTGTACTTGTTGCAGTTGTAGTTGTAATTGAACTTGTAGCTGTAGTTGTACTTCTACTAGTCATAGTTCTAGTTGTACTTGTTGTAATTGTAGTTGTACTTGTTGTAGTTATAGTTGTCCTTCTTGTAGTTGTAGTTGTACTTTTACCTAATGTATTTGTAGTTGTAGTTGTTGTAGATGTAGTTGTAGTTGTACTTGTTGTAGTTGTAGTTGTATATGTAGTTGTACTTGTAGAAGTAGTTGTACTTGTTATAGTTATAGTTCTACTTGCTGTAGTTGTAGTTGTAGTTGTACTTGTTAACTTTGTATTTGTATTTGTACTTATTGTAATTGTGATTATACTTGTTGTAGTTGTAGTTTTTTATGTAGTTGTACTTGTTGTTGTAATTGTACTTGTTGCAGTTGTAGTTGTAGTTGTACTTGTTGTAGTTGTAGTTGTACTTGTTATAGTCGTACTTGTACTTGTTGTAGTTGTAGAAATACTTGTACTTGTTGTAGTTGGAATTAGACTTGTTGTACTTGTAGATGTACTTGTACTTGTTGAAGTTGTAAATGTAGTTGTAGTTGCACTTGTTGTACTTGTAGTTGTACTTGTACTTGTACTTTTTGTAGTTGCAGTTGTACCTCTACTTGTTGTATTTGTAATTGTAGTTGTAGTTGTACTTATTGTAGCTGTAGCTGTACTTGTACTTGTTGTAGTTGTAGTTGCACTTTTACTTGTTTAATTTATAGTTGTACTTGTTGTATTTGTAGTTGTAATTCTTGTACCTGTAGTGGGACTTGTACTTGTTGTAGTTGTAGTTCTATTTGTTCTAGTTGTAGTTTTACTTGTTCTAGTTGTAGTAGTACTTGTACTTGTTGTAGTTGTACTTGTACTTGTACATGTTGTCCATGTAGTTTTAGTTGTATTGTTGTAGTTTTAATTGTTTTTTTTGTAGTTGTACTTTTATTTGTTGTAGTTTTTATATGTACTTCTACTTCTCGTAGTTGTAGTTGTACTTATTGTAGTTGTAGTTGTCCTTTTATAGTTGTAGTTGTAGTTGTACTTGTTGTAGCTGTACGTGTACTTGTCATTGTGGTAGCTGATATTGTACTTGTACTTGTTGTAGTTGTAGGAATACTTATACTTGTTTTAGTCGGATTTACACTTGGTGTCCTTGTAGTTGTACTTGTACTTGTTGTAGTTGTAGTTGTAGTTGTATTTGTTGTTGTTGTAGTTATACTTTTTGTAGTAATAGTTGTACTTGTACTTGTTTTAGTCGTAGTTGTACTTGTACTTGTGTAGTTGTAGTTGTAGTTGTACTTGTTGTAGTTGTAGTTTTAAATGTTGTATTTGTAGTTGTACTTCTATTTGTTGTAGTTGTACTTGTACTTGTTGTAGTTGTAGTTCTAGCTGTAATTATACTTGTTGTACTTGTAGTTGTACTTGTACTTGTTTTAGTTGTATTTGTACTTGTACTTGTTGTAGTTGTAGTTCTATTTGTTCTAGTTGTAGTTTTACTTGTTCTAGTTGTAGTAGTACTTGTACTTGTTGTAGTTGTACTTGTACTTGTACATGTTGTCCATGTAGTTTTAGTTGTATTGTTGTAGTTTTAATTGTTTTTTTTGTAGTTGTACTTTTATTTGTTGTAGTTTTTATATGTACTTCTACTTCTCGTAGTTGTAGTTGTACTTATTGTAGTTGTAGTTGTCCTTTTATAGTTGTAGTTGTAGTTGTACTTGTTGTAGCTGTACATGTACTTGTCCTTGTGGTAGCTGATATTGTACTTGTACTTGTTGTAGTTGTAGGAAGACTTATACTTGTTTTAGTCGGAGTTAGACTTGGTGTCCTTGTAGTTGTACTTGTACTTGTTGTAGTTGTAGTTGTAGTTGTATTTGTTGTTGTTGTAGTTATACTTTTTGTAGTAATAGTTGTACTTGTACTTGTTTTAGTTGTAGTTGTACTTGTACTTGTGTAGTTGTAGTTGTAGTTGTATTTGTTGTAGTTGTAGTTTTAAATGTTGTATTTGTAGTTGTACTTCTATTTGTTGTAGTTGTACTTGTACTTGTTGTAGTTGTAGTTCTAGCTGTAATTATACTTGTTGTACTTGTAGTTGTACTTGTACTTGTTTTAGTTGTATTTGTACTTGTACTTGTGTAGTTGTAGTTGTAGTTGTACTTGTTGTAGTTTTAGTTGTAATTGTTGTATTTGTAGTTGTACTTGTACTTGTTGTAGTTGTAGTTGTAGTTGTAATTATACTTGTTGTAGTTATAGTTGCACTTGTACTTGTTGTTGTTGTAGTTATATTTGTTGTAGTTGTAATTGTTTTTGTATTTGTTGTAGTTGTAGTTGTACTTGTTGAAGTTATAGTTGTACTTGTACTTGTTGTTGTTGTAATTGTACTTGTACTTGTTGTAGTTGTAGTTGTAATTCTACTCGTTGTTGTTGTAGTTGTACTTGTACTTGTTGTTGTTGTATTTGTAGATCTACTTCTTGTTGTTGTAATTATACTTGTACTTGTTGTAGTTGTACTTGATGTAGTTGCAGTTTTACTTTTTGTTGTTGTAGTTGTAGTTGTACTTGTTGTAGTTTTACGTGTACTTGTACTTAAGGTAGTTGTAGTTGTACTTGTACTTGTTGTTGTTGTGGGTGTACTTGTAATTTTACTTGTTGTAATTTAAGTTATACTTGTACTTGTACTTTTTGTAGTTGTAGTTGTACTCGTTGTAGTTGTAGTAGTACTTGTACTTGTTTTACTTGTAGTTGTAGTTGTACTTGTTTTAGTTGTAGTTGTTATTGTACTTGATTTTGTAGTTGTAGTTGAACTTGTTGTAGTTGTAGTTGTACCTGTCGTGTTGTAGTTGTAGTTGTACTTGTACTTGTACTGTTGTAATTAAAGTTGTAGTTGAACTTGTTATAGTTGTAGTTGCAGTTATACTTGTTGTATTTGTAGTTGTACTTATTCTAGTTGTAGTATGAGTCGTACTTGTTGAAGTTGTAGTTGTACTTGTTGTAGTTGTAGTTGTAGTTTTATTATTGTAGTTGTTATTGTACTTGTTGTAGTTAGAGTTGTACTTGTTTTGTTGTAGTTGTACTTGTACTTGTATTTGTTGTATTTCTAGTTGTACTTGTACTTGTTGTAGTTGTAGTTGTAGTTGTAATTATACTTGTTGTAGTTGTAGTTGTATTTGTACTTGTTGTTGTTGTTGTAGTAATATTTGTTGTAGTTGTAAATGTTTTGTATTGTTGTAGTTGTAGTTGTACTTGTTGAAGTTGTAGTTGTACTTGTACTTGTTATTGTTGTAATTGTACTTGTACTTTTTGTAGTTGTAGTTGTAGGTGTACCTGTTGTAGTTGTACTTGTACTTATACTTCTTGGAATAGTAATTGTACTTGTTGTAGTTTTAGTTGTACTTGACGTAGTTGCAGTTTTACTTTTTGTTTTTGTAGTTGTAGTTGTACTTGTTGTAGTTTTACGTGTACTTGTACTTGTGGTAGTTGTACTTGTACTTGTACTTGTTGTTGTAGGTGTACTTGTCGTAGTTGCAGTTGTAATTGTAATTTTACTTGTTGTAATTTAAGTTGTACTTGTACTTGTTGTACTTGTATTTGTACTTTTTGTAGTTGTAGTTATACTTGTACTTTTTTTAGTTGTAGTTGTACTTGTACTTGTTTTAGTTGTAGTTGTAGTTGTACTTGTACTGTTGTAATTAAAGTTGTACTTCTTAAAGTTGTACTTGTTGTAGTTCTAGTTGTTATTGTATTTGATATTGTATTTGTAGTTTTACTTGTTGTAGTTGTACCTGTACTTGTTGTGGTTGTAGTTGTACTTATACTTGTACTGTTGTAATTAAAGTTGTACTTCTTAAAGTTGTAGTTGAACTTGTTCTAGTTGTAGTTGCAGTTATACTTGTTGTATTTATAGTTGAACTTGTTCTAGTTGTAGTAATAGTCGTACTTGTTGAAGTTGTAGTTGTGCTTGTTGTAGTTCTAGTTGTACTTGTACTTTTTTTAATTGTAGTTGTACTTGTACTTGTTGTACTTGTAGTTATAGTTGTATTATTGTAGTTGTATTTATACTTGTTGTAGTTTTGTTTGTTATTGTACTTGTTGTAGTTAAAGTTATAGTTGTACTTGTTGTAGATGTATTTTAACTTTTTGTAGTTGTAGTTGTACCTGTACTTGTTGTAGTTGTATTTGTACTTGGTGTAGTTGAAGTGGTTTTTGTAATTGCTGTAGTTTTAGTTCTACTTCTTCTAGTTATAGTTGTACTTGTACTTGCTGTAGTTGTACTTGTACTTGTTGTAGTTGTTGTTTTAGTTGTACTTCTTGTAGTTGTACTTGTACTTGTACCTGATGTAATTGTACTTGTTGTAGTTGTAGTTTTACTTGTACTTGTTGTAGTTGTACTTGTACTTGTTGTAGTTGTAGTTGTAGTTGTACTTGTACTTGTTGTTGTTGTAGTTATATTTGTTGTAGTTGTAATTGGTTTTGTTTTTATTGTAGTTGTACTTGTACTTGTTGTTGTTGTAATTGTACTTGTAATTTTTGTAGTTGTAGTTGTAATTGTACTTGTTGTAGTTGTAGTTGTACTTGATGTAGTTGCAGTTTTACTTTTTGTTGTTGTAGTTGTAGTTGTACTTGGTGTAGTTTTACGTGTACTTGTACTTGTGGTAGTTGTAGTTGTACTTGTACTTGTTGTTGTTGTAGGTGTACTTGTTGTAGTTGCAGTTGTAATTGGAATTTTACTTGTTGTAATTTAAGTTGTACTTGTACTTGTTGTACTTGTACTTGTACTTTTTGTAGTTGTAGTTGTACTTGTACTTTTTTTAGTTGTAGTTGTACTTGTACTTGTTTTAGTTGTAGTTGTAGTTGTACTTATGTAGTTGTAGTTTTTATTGTATTTGATATTTTAGTTGTAGTTGTACTTGTTGTAGTTCTAGTTGTACCTGTACTTGTTGTGGTTGTAGTTGTACTTGTACTTGTAATGTTGTAATTAAAGTTGTACTTCTCAAAGTTGTAATTGAACTTGTTCTAGTTGTAGTTGCAGTTATACTTGTTGTATTTGTAGTTGTAGTTGCTCTAGTTGTAGTAATAGTCGTACTTGTTGAAGTTGTAGTTGTACTTGTTGTAATTGTAGTTGTACTTGTACTTGTTGTAGTTGTAGTTGTACTTGTACTTTTTTAAATTGTAGTTTTACTTGTACTTGTTGTACTAGTAGTTATAGTTCTATAATTGTAGTTGTTTTTGTACTTGTAGTTATAATTGTATTATTGTAGTTGTTTTTGTACTTGTTGTAGTTGTAGTTGTATTTGTACGTGTTGTATTTCTAGCTGTAATTGTACTTATTGTAGTTGCAGTTGTTTTTGTACTTGTTTTAGTTGTTATTGTAGTTGTACTTGTTATAGTTGCAGTTGTTATTGTACTTGTTGTAGTTGAAGTTTTACTTGTTGTAGTTGTAATTGTACTCCTTGCAGTTGTAGTTGTAGTTGTACTTGTTCTAGTTGTACTTGTACTTGTACTTGTTGTAGTTGTAGATGCACTTATTAGAGTTGTAGTTGTAATTGTAGTTTACTTGTTGTAGTTCTAGTTGTACTTCTTGTAGTTGTAGTTGTACTTGTACTTGTTGTAGTTGTAGATGCACTTGTTCTAGTTGTAGTTTTCCTTGTTGCAATTGTAGTTGTACTTGTATTTGTTGTAGTTGTTCTTGTAATTGTACTTTTTGTTGATATAGTTGTAGTTGTATTCGATATTGTTGTAATTGTACTTTTTGTAGTTGTAATTGTACTTGTTGTAGTTCTAGTTGTACTTGTACTTCTCGTAGTTGCAGTTGTACATGTTGTAGTTGTATTTGTACTTGTACTTGTACTTCTTTTCGTTTTAGGAATACATTTACTTGTTGTAGTTGGAGTTGTTTTTGTAATTGTTGTTGTTGTACTTGTACTTGTTGTAGTTGTAGCTCTACTTGTAGTTGTAGTTGTACTTGTACTTGTTGTAGTTGTAGTTGTACTTGTTTTAGTTGTAGTTGTTTTTGTGATTATTGTAGTTCTAGATGTACTTATACTTGTTGTAGTTGTACTAGTAATTTTATTTGTTGTAGTTCTAGTTGTAGTTGTACTTGTACTTGTTGTAGTTGTAGTTGTACTTGTTGTAGTTCTAGTTGTAGTTGTACTGTTGTAGTTGTAGTTGGCCTTGTTGTATTTGTAGTTGTACTTGTTGTAGTTGTACTTGTTGTACTTGTACTTGTTGTAGTTTTAGTTGTACTTGTTGTAGTTGTAGTTATATTTGTAATTGTACTGGTAGTTTTAGTTGTACTTGTACTTGTTGTATTTGTACTTGTACTTGTTGTAGTTGTGGTTGTAGTTGTACTTGTTGTAGTTGTTGTTGTAGTTTTAATTGTTGTAGTTTAAGTTGTTATTGTACTTGTTGTAGTTAAAGTTATAGTTGTACTTGTTGTAGATGTATTTTAACTTTTTGTAGTTGTAGTTGTACCTGTACTTGTTGTAGTTGTAGTTGTACCTAATGTAGTTGAAGTGGTTTTTGTAATTGCTGTAGTTGTAGTTCTACTTCTTCTAGTTGTAGTTGTACTTGTACTTCCTGTAGTTGTACTTGTTGTAGTTGTTGTTTTAGTTGTACTTCTTGTAGTTGTACTTGTATGATGTAATTGTACTTGTACTTGTTGTAGTTGTAGTTTTACTAGTTGTAAATATATATTTGTTGTAGTTGTAGTTGTAGTTGTACATGTTGAAATTGTGCTTGTACTTGTACTTGTGGTAGTTGTAGTTCTACTTGTACTTGTTGTAGTTGTAGTTGTATTTGTTGTAGTTGTAGTTGTAATTTTAGTTGTATTTGTTGTAGTTTTAGTTTTACTCTACTTGTACTTATACTTGTTCTCCATGTAGTTTTAGTTTTATTTGTTGTAGCTCCAATTGTCTTTGTTTTAGTTGTAGTTTTACTTTTACTTGTGTAGTTGTAGTTGTACTTTTACTTGTTGTAGTTGTATTTGTAATTGTTGTATTTGTAGTTTTACTTGTACTTGTGGTAGTTGTACTTGCACTTGTTGTAGTTGTAGTTCTGGTTGTACTTGTACTTGTTGTTGTTGTAGTTATAGTTGTTGTAGTTGTAATTGTTTTTGTATTTGTTGTAGTTGTACTTGTACTTGTTGTTGTTGTAATTGTACTTGTAATTTTTGTAGTTGTAGTTGTAGTTGTACCTGTTGTAGTTGTACTTGAACTTGTACTTCTTGTAATTGTAATTGTACTTGTTGTAGTTGTAGTTGTACTTGATGTAGTTGCAGTTTTACTTTTTGTTGTTGTAGTTGTAGTTGTACTTGGTGTAGTTTTACGTGTACTTGTACTTGTGGTAGTTGTAGTTGTACTTGTACTTGTTGTTGTTGTAGGTGCATTTGTTGTAGTTGCAGTTGTAATTCTATTTTATTTGTTTTAATTTAAGTTGTACTTGTACTTGTTGTACTTGTACTTGTACTTTTTGTAGTTGTAGTTGTTATTGTACTTGTAGTTAAAGTTGTAGTTGTACTTGTTATAGTTGTAGTTGTACTTGTTGTCGTTGTAGTTGCTCCTGTACTTGTTTTAGTTGTAGTTGTACTTGTATTTGTACTTGTTGTAATTAAAGTTGTACTTGTCGTAGTTTTAGTTGTACATATTGTAGTTGTAGTTGTACTTGTTCTAGTTGTAGTAATAGTCGTACTTGTTGAAGTTGTAGTTGTACTTGTTGTAGTTGTACTTGTACTTGTACTTTTTTAAATTGAAGTTGTACTTGTACTTGTTGTACTAGTAGTTATAGTTCTATTATTGTAGTTGTTTTTGTACTTGTAGTTATAGTTGTATTATTGTAGTTTTTTTTGTACTTGTTGTAGTTGCAGTTGTACTTGTACGTGTTGTATTTCTAGCTGTAGTTGTACTTATTGTAGTTGCAGTTGTTTTTGTACTTGTTGTAGTTGTTATTGTAGTTGTACTTGTTATAGTTGCAGTTGTTATTGTACTTGTTGTAGTTGAAGTTTTACTTGTTGTAGTTGTAAATGTATTTGTACTTGTTGTAGTTGTAGTTGTACTTGTACTTCTTGTAGTTATAGTTGAACGTGTTGTAGTTGTAGTTGTATTTGTACTTTTTGTGGTTGTAGTTGTACTTGTTTTGTTGTAGTTGTACTTGTACTTGTATTTGTTGTAGTTGTAGTTGTACTCGTACTTGTTCTAGTTGGAATTGTTTTCCTTGCAGTTGTAGTTGTAGTTGTAATTGTTGTAGTTGTAGTTGTACTTGTTCTAGTTGTACTTGTACTTGTACTTGTTGTAGTTGTAGATGCACTTGTACTTGTTGTAGTTGTAGTTGTAGTCGTACTTCTTGTAGTTGTAGTTGTAGTTGTAGTTGTACTTATTGTAGTTGTAGTTTTAATTGTAGTTTACTTGTTGTAGTTCTAGTTGTACTTCTTGTAGTTGTAGTTGTACTTGTACTTGTTGTAGTTGTAGATACACTTGTTCTAGTTGCAGTTTTCCTTGTTGTAATTGTAGTTGTACTTATATTTGTTGTAGTTGTTCTTGTACTTGTTCTTTTTGTCGATATAGTTGTAGTTGTATTTGATGTTGTTGTAATTGTACTTTTTGTAGTTGTTATTGTACTTGTTGTAGTTCTAGTTGTACTTGTACTTCTCGTAGTTGCAGTTGTACTTGTTGTAGTAGTAGTTGTACTTGTACTTGTACTTCTTTTAGTTTTAGGAATACATTTACTTGTTGTAGTTGGAGTTGTTTTTGTAATTGTTGTTGTTGTACTTGTACTTGTTGTAGTTGTAACTCTACTTGTAGTTGTAGTTGTACTTGTACTTGTTGTAGTTGTCGTTGTACTTGTTTTAGTTGTAGTTGTTTTTGTGATTGTTGTAGTTGTAGTTGTACTTATACTTGTTGTAGTTGTACTAGTCATTTTATTTGTTGTAGTTCTATTTGTAGTTGTACTTGTACTTGTTGTAGTTGTAGTTATAGTTGTACTTGTTGTAGTTGTAGTTGTAGTTGTACTTGTTATAGTTGTAGTTGTACTTGTTGTAGTTGTAGTTGCACCTGTACTTGTTTTAGATTTAGTTGTACTTGTACTTGTACTTCTTTTAGTTGTAGTTGTATTTGTACTTGTACTTGTTGTAATTAAAGTTGTACTTGTTGTAGTTGTAGTTGTACATATTGTAGTTGTAGTTGTACTTGTTCTAGTTGTAGTTGTAGTTGTAATTGTTGTAGTTGTAGTTGTGCTTGTTCTACTTGTAGTTTTACTGTACTTGTTGTAGTTGTACTTGTACTTGTACTTGTTGCAATTGTGATTCTAGTTGTACTTGTTGTAGTTGTACTTGTACTTGTACTTTTATTTGTTGTAGTTCTAGTTGTACTTGTTGTAGTTGTAGTTGGCCTTGTTGTATTTGTAGTTGTACTTGTTGTAGTTGTACTTGTTGTAGTTGTAGTTATATTTGTAATTGTATTTGTAGTTTTAGTTGTACTTGTACTTGTTGTATTTGTACTTCTACTTGTTGTAGTTGTGGTTGTAGTTGTAGTTGTACTTGTTGTTGTTGTAGTTGTAGTTGTACTTGTTGCAGTTTTAGTTGTTATTGTACTTGTTGTAGTTGTGGTTGTAGTTGTAGTTGTACTTGTTGTTGTTGTAGTTGTAGTTGTACTTGTTGCAGTTTTAGTTGTTATTGTACTTGTTGTAGTTAAAGTTATAGTTGTACTTTTTGTAGATGTATTTAATTTTTTCTAGTTGTAGTTGTACTTGTACTTGTAACTAAAGTTGTACTTATTGTAGTTGTAGTTGTACTGGTTGTAATTAAAGTTGTACTTTTTGTAGTTGTAGTTGTACTGGTTGTAGTTGTAGTTGTTTTTGTTCTAAATGTAGTTGTAGTTGTACTTGATGTAATTGTAGTTGTATTTTTTTAGTTGTAGTAATAGTCGTACTTGATGTAGTTGTAGTTGTACTTGTTGTAGTTGTTGTTGTACTTGTACTATTATTTAGTTGTAGCTGTACTTGTGCTTGTTGTACTTGTAGTTTTAGTTGTATTGTTGTAGTTGTACTTGTAGTTGTAGTTGTTGTAGTTGTAGTTGTAGTTGTACTTGTTGTAGTTGTAGTTGTAGTTGTACTTGTCTTAGTTTTATTTGTTATTTTACTTGTTGTAGTTAAAGTTATAGTTGTACTTGTTGTAGGTGTAATTTAACTTGTTGTTGTTGTAGTTTTACATGTATTTGTTGTAGTTGTAGTTGTACTCGTACTTGTACTTGTAATTAAAGTTTTACTTGTTGTAGTTGTAGTTGCACTTGTTCTAGTTGTAGTTATACTTGTTGTAGTTGTAGTTGTACCTTTTGTAGTTGTACTTGTACTTGTACTTGTTGTACTTGTAGTTTTAGTTGTATTCTTGTAGTTGTACTTGTACTTGTTGTAGTTGTAATTGTACTAGTTGTAGTTGTACTTGTACTTGTTGTAGTTGTACTTGTACTTGTACTTGTTGTACTTGTTGTAGTTGTAGTTGTACTTGATGTAGTTGTAGTTCTACTTGTACTTGTACTTTTTTTAGTTGTAGTTGTACTTGTACTTGTTGTACTTGTAGTTTGGGTTCTATTGTTGTAGTTGTACTTGTACTTGTTGTACTTGTAGTTTTAGTTGTATTGTTGTAGTTGTACTTGTACTTGTTGTAGTTGTACTTGTACTTGTTGTAGTTGTACTTGTACTTGTTGTAGTTGTACTTGTTGTAGTTGTAGTTGTACTTGATGTACTTGTAGTTCTACTTGTACTTGTACCTTTTTTTATTTGTAGTTGTACTTGTACTTGTTGTACTTGTAGTTTGAGTTGTATTGTTGTAGTTGTACTTGTACTTGTTGTAGTTGTAGTTGTACTTGATGTAGTTGTAGTTTTAGTTGTATTTGTACTTGTTGTAGATGTAACTGTACTTGATGTAGTTGTAGTTGTATATGTACCTGTTTTTGTTGTAGTTTTAGTTGTACTTATACTAGTTGTAGTTGTAGTTGTACTTGTACTTGTTGCAGTTGTAGTTTTACTTGTTGAAGTTGTAGTTGTAATTCAACTTGTACTTATTGTAGTTGTAGGAATACTTGTACTTGTTGTAGTTGTAGTTGTACTTGTTGTAGTTGTAGTTGTAATTCAACTTGTACTTATTGTAGTTGTAGGAATACTTGTACTTGTTGTAGTTGTAGTTGTACTTGTTGTAGTTGTTGTTGTACTTACTGCAGTGTTAGTTGTAGTTGTACCTGTTATAGTTGTAGTTATACTTGTACTTATTGTAGTTGTAGTTGTACTTGTACTTCTTGTAGTTGTAGTTGTACTTGTACTTGTTGTAGTTGTAGTTGTACTTGTACGTGTTGTAGTTGTAGTTGTATTTGTACTTGTTGTAATTGTGATTATACTGTAATTGTTGTAGTTGTAGTTGTACTTGTTGTAGTTGTAGTTGTACTTGTACTTGTTGTAACTGTACTTGTACTTGTTGTAGTTGTAGTTGTATTCTTGAAATTGTAGTTGTACTTGTACCTGTTGTAGTTGTACTTGTTCTAGTTGTAGTTGTAGTTGTACTTGTTGTAGATCTACTAGTACTTGTTATAGTTGTAACTGTACTTGTTGTAGTTGTAGTTGTAGTTGTATTTCTTGTACTTCTAATTATAATTCTACTTGTTATAGTCTTAGTTGTATTTGTTGTAATTGTAGTTTTAGTTGTACTTGTTGTAGTTGTAGTTGTACTTGTTGTATTTGTACTTGTACTTCTTGTAGTTGTACTTGTACTTGTTGTTGTACTTGTACTTGTTGTAGTTGTAGATATAATTGTAATTATTGTAGTTGTAGTTATACTTGTACTTGTTTTAGTTGTAATTGTAGTTCTACTTCTTATAGTTGAAATTGTAGTTGTACTTGTTGTACTTGGAGTTTTAGTTGTAGTTGTACTTGTTGTATTGGTAGTTGTGGTTGCACTTGTAAATGTTGTAGTTGTAGTTTTAGTTGTACTTGTTGTAGTTGTCGTTTTACTTGCTGTAGTTGCAGTTATAGTTGTACTTGTGTCGTTGTAGTTGTAATGGTACTTGTGCTTGTTGTAGTTGTAGTTGTAGGTGTATTTGTACTTGTTCTAGTTGTACTTGTACTTATTGTAGTTGTAGTTGAACTTATATTTGTTGTAGTTGTAGTTATACTTGTTGTAGTTGTAGTTGTAGTTGTGGTAGCTGTAGTTGTACTTGTTGTAGTTGCAGTTGCAATTGTACTTGTTGTAGTTGTAATTTTAGTTGTACTAGTTGTAGTTGTAATTTTAGTTGTACTTGTTGTAGTTTTAGTTGTACTTGTACTTGTACTTGCTGTAGTTGTAGTTGTACTTAGACTTTTTTTAGTTGTAGTTGTACTTGTACTTGTTGTAGTTGTAGATGTAGTTGTCCTTGTTGTAGTTGTAGCTGTTATTGTACTTGTAGTTAAAGTTGTAATTGTACTCGTTGTAGTTGTAGTTGTACTTGTTGTAGTTGTAGTTGTACCGTACTTGTTGTAGTTTTAGTTGTATTTGTACTTGTTGTAGTTGTAGTTCTACTTGTACTTGTACTTGTTAAAAATATAGTTGTACTTTTTGTAGTTGTAGTTGAACTTGTACTTGTTGTAGCTGTACTTGTATTTGAACTTGTTGTAGTTGTAGTTGTACTTGTTCTAGTTGTAGTTGTAGTTGTAATTGTTGTAGTTGTAGTTGTAGTTGTACTTGTTGTAGTTGTAGTTGTACTTGTACTTGTTGTAGTTGTACTTGTAGTTGTACTTGTTGTAGTTGTAGTTGTAGTTGTACTTGTTGTAGTTGTATTTGTACTTGTTGTAGTTGTAGTTGTAGTTGTACTTGTACTTGTTGTAGTTGTAGTTGTACTCGTTGTAGTTGTAGTTGTACTTGTTGTAGTTGTAGTTGTAACTGTACTTGTTGTAGATGTAGTTCTACTTGTACTTGTACTTGTTAAAAATAAAGTTTTTTTTGTTGTAGTTGTAGTTGAACTTGTTTTAGTTGTAGTTGTAGTTGTAATTGTTGTAGTTGAAGTTGCAATTTTTCTTGTTGTAGTTGTACTTGAACGTGTTGTAGTTGTACTTGTACTTGTACTTGTTGTAGTTGTATATCTAGTTGTACTTGTTGTAGTTGTACTTGTACTTGTACTTGATTTAAATGTACTTGTACTTGTTGTAGTTGTATTTGTACTTGTACTTGTACTTGTTGTAGTTGTAGCTGTAGATGTTGTAGTTGTTGTTGTATTTGTTTTAGTTATAGTTATACTTGTACTTTTTGTTGTTGTACTTTTAGTTGTATTTGTAGTTGTACTTGTTATAGTTGTAGTTGTAGTTGAAGTTTTACTTGTTGTAGTTGTAGTTGTAGGTTTACTTGTTGTAGTTGTAGTTGTACTTGTAATTGTTGTATTTGTACTTGTACTTATTGTAGTTGTAGTTGTACTTGGTGTAGTTGTAGTTGTACTTGATGTAGTTGTATTTGTAGTTTTACTTGTACTTGTTGTACTTGTAGTTTTATTTGTATTGTTGTATTTGTACTTTTACTTGTTGTAGTTGTAGTTTTAGTTGGATTGTTGTAGTTGGACTTGTTGTTATAGTAGTTGTACTTGTAGTTGTAGTTGTACTTGTACTTGTTGTAGTTGTAGTTGTAGTTGTACTTGTTGTAGTTGTAGTTATAGTTGTACTTGTTGTAGTTGTAGTCTACTTGTTGTAGTTGTAATTGTGAATTTACTTGTTGTAGTTGTAGTTCTACTTGTACTTGTTGTAGTTGTACTGTGCTTGTTGTAGTTGTAGTTGTACTTGTTGTAGTTGTACTTGTACTTGTACTTTTTTTTAGTTGTAATTTTACTTGTACTTGTTGTAGTTATAGTTGTACCTGTACTTAATATGGTTGTAGTTGTACTTGTACTTGTACTTGTTGTAATTAAAGTTGTACTTGTTGTAGGTGTAGTTGTACTTGTTGTAGTTGTAGTTGTACTTGTTATAGTTGTAGTTGTTGTTGTACTTGTTGCAGTTGTAGTTGTATTTCTTCTAGTTGTAGTTGTGGTTGTACTTGTTATAGTTTTAGTTGTACTTGTTATTGTTGTAGTTATAGTTGTAGTTGTAGTTGTACTTGTAGTTGTAGTATTACTTCTTGAAATTGTAGTTCTACTTGTACTTTTTGTACTTGTACTTGTACTTTTACTTGTACTTGATATAGCTGTAGTTCTTGTTGCACTTGTTGTAGTTGTAGTTGTACTTGTTGTAGTTGTAGTTGTTTTTGTACTTATTGTAGTTATAGTTGTAGTTGTAGTTGTACTTATTGTAGTTATAGTTGTAGTTGTAGTTGTGCTTGTTGTAGTCTTAGTTGTACTTGTATTTGTTGTACTTGTATTTGTACTTGATGTAGTTGTAGTTGCACTTCTTGTAGTTGTAATTGTATTTGTTGAAATTGTAGTTGTACTTGTACTTCTTGTGGTTCTAGTTGTACTTCTTGTAGTTGTAGTTGTACTTCTTTTAATTGTAGTTGTACTTGCACTTCTACTTGTTGTATTTGTAGTTGTACTTGTTGTTATTGTAATTGTACTTGTACTTGTTCTAGTTGTCCTTGTAATTGTTATAGTTGTAGTTTTACTTGTTATAGTTGTAGTTGTTTTTGTACTTGTTGTAGTTGTAGTTAAACTTGTACTTGTTGTGGTTGTAAATGAACTTAATGCAGTTGTTGTTGTACTTGTTGTAGTTGTAGTTGTACTTGTTGTAGTTTGAGTTGTACTTGTACTTGTTGTAGATGTAGTTGTACTTGTTGTAGTTGTAGTTGTACTTGTTGTAATTGTTGTAATTGTAGTTGTACTCTATTTGTTGTTGTTCTAGTTGTACTTGTTTTTGTTGTAGTTGTACTTGTACTTGCTGTAGTTGTAGTTGTAATTGTTCTGTTGTATATGGAGTTGTACTTGTTGTAGTTGTAGTTGTACTTGTACTTTTACTTGTACTTATTGTAGTTGTAGTTGTAATTAAACTTGTTGTAGTTGTAGTTGTAGTTGTACTTGTTGTAGTTGTAGTTGTACTTCTTTTAATTGTAGTTGTACTTCTTTTAGTTGTAGTTTTACTTGTTGTAGTTGTAGTTCTAGTTTAACTGATTATAGTTGAAGTTGTAGTTGTACTTGTTGTATTTGTATTTGTATTTGTATTTGTTGTACTTGTAGTTCTACTTGTACTTGTACTTGTTGTAGGTATAGTTGTAGTTGTACTTGTTGTAGAAGTAGTTGTACTTGTACTTGTTGTAGTTGTAATTGTAGTTTTACTAGTTGTAGTTGTACTTGTTGTAGTTGTAGTTGTAGTTGTACTTGTACATGTTGTAGTTGTAGTTGTACTTGTACTTGTACTTGTAGTTTTAGTTGTACTTGTTATAGGTTTAGTTGAACTTGTACTTCATGTGGTTGTAGTTGTGCTTGTTTTTGTTGTAGTTGTACTTGTACTTGTTGTAGTTGTAATTGTACTTGTACTTGTAGTAGTTGTAGTTGTTATTGGATTAGTTGTAGTTGTAGTTGTAATTGTTGTAGTTGTAGTTGTTATTTTACTTGTATGTGTTTTAGTTGTAAGAATACTTTTACTTGTTGTAGTTGTAGTTGCACTTGTTTTAGTTCCAGTTGTACTTGTACTTGTTGTGGTTTTAGTTTTGGTTGTAGTTGTACTTGTTGTTGTTGTAGTTGTAGTTGTACTTGTACTTGATGTACTTGTAGTTGTAGTTGTACTTGTACTTGTTGTAGTTGTATTTGTACTGTTATGATTGTACTTGTACTTGTTGTAGTTGTAGTTGTAGTTGTACTTGTTGTAGTTGTAATTGTAGTTGTACTTGTTGTGTTTGTAGTTGTACTTGTACTTGTTGTAGTTGTAGTTTTACTTTTTGTAGTTGTAGTTCTACTTGTTGTAGTTGTAGTTGTACTTGTACTTGTTTTAGTTGTAATTGTACTTGTTGAAGTTGTAGTTGTACTTGTACTTCTTGTGGTTGTTGTTGTACTTGTATTTGTTGTAGTTGAAGTTGTAGTTGTACTTCTTGTTATTGTACTTGTACTTGTATTGTTGTAATTGTACTTGTAATTTTTGTAGTGGTAGTTGTACGTTTTTAGTTGTAGTTGTACTTGTTGTAGTTGTAGTTGTACTTGCACTTGTACTTGTTGTAGTTGTAGTTGTACTTGTTATAGTTGGAGTTGTCCTTGTTGTAGTTGTACTTGAACTTTTACTTGTTGTAGTCGTACTTGTTCTAGTTGTAGTTGTTCTTGTACTTGTAGTAGTACTTGTACTTCTACTTGTTGTCTTTGTAGTTGTAGTTGTACTTCTTGTAATTGTAATTGTACTTGTTTTAGTTGTAGTTATATTTGTTTTAGTTGTAGTTGTACTTGTAATTGTACTTGTTGTAGTTGTAGTTGTACTTGTTGTAGTTGTAGTATATTTGTACTTGTACTTGTTCTAGTTGTAGTTGTACTTGGTCTAGTTGTAGTTGTTCTTGTACTTGTTGTAGTTGTACCTTTACTTGTACTTGTTGTCTATGTAGTTGTAGTTGTACTTTTTGTAAATGTCGTTGTACTTGTTGTAGTTATTGTTGTACTTGTTTTAGTTGTAGTTGTATTTGTACTTATTGTAGTTGTAGCTGCACTCGTTCTAGTTGTAGCTTTACTTCTACTTGTTGTAGTTGTACTTGTTCTTGTACTTTTTGTCGATGTAGTTGTACTTGTACTTGTTGTAGTTGTAATTGTACTTGTTGTAGTTGTAGTTGTACTTGTAGTTGTACTTAGACTTGTCGTAGTGTAGTTGTACTTGTTGTAATTCTATTTGTACTTGTACTTGTCCTTGTTGTAGTTCTAGGAATACTTGTACTTGTTATAGTTGGAGTCAGACTATTGTACTTGTAGTTGAATTTGTACTTCTTGTAGTTGTACTTGTACTTGTACTTGTTGTAGTTGTAGTTCTATTTGTACTAGTTGTAGTTGTAGTTGTAGTT
>JAWDGP010006433.1:0-10000 GCA_033675545.1 Elysia crispata
CTACTAGCTGAAAACCTCGCTCTACAAACGAGGCCCTGGTGTCAATTTGCCGAGGCTGGGGTGCGTGTGTGTATTTAAACAGGCTTACAAACGGTCTTGATATCTCTCCTTTTACTTACATGATCCAGAAAAAAATTATATGCCTCCACCTGTCTATCTTTACCTAGAATCTAGATATCTCGATAATTCTAATTCGAAACACAAAATTTAGATATAGAGCTTAATTTCTTTTGGATTTAAAGATCAAAACAAACGTTGCGTTCCTTTCGCATTAAAACAAACACAGATTTTTACGACTAATTAAAATGTCTACCTAGTCATGCTGCCTTCCAAAGACAACCGTCGTATCTGCAGATTTTGCGTTTGAGAGAAAAATGCAAAAAAAAAAAAAAAATATTCGTTGGTCAGCGTAAAAACTGCAGATACATCGATTTGACAAGTAAAAAAATGCCTAGTACCGATGAACATACGTCGCTCTGCCATTAATTTACTCAAGTTGGATGATACTTTAAATAGTCAGTTTATAAAAAAAAAATATTAGAAAACAGGTATTTGTCAGATACGTAGATGTGCCTTTAGGGGGCAAAATGGTTTGTTTCGCATGCTTAATAGGGTTTAAATAGGGTTTTAAAATGACGTTTTGTAAATCCGTAAATCAAATTTGGGATTTAAAAATAGACCCACGTAAAATCGAGAGATTTAGAGTTGCTTTTCCATATTTTTTTTGATTGTATTGGCGGCCCACAAAAAATCTGATGATCCATTACACGTTCCAGGTAAAGATCCTCACACGTTGGCAGGGACAATGCATTAGAGTTGAGACAAACAATTTTATATTAACATAGTTATTCAAGAACAGGGAGAGGAGAGCTCTCAAAGAATTTGGGACAACAGAGAAGTTACCATCTAACTAGCAATCAAGGGCGCAGCAGCAGTGGTCTTTAAGATCACCGCCTGTGTGTCTAGATGCATTAGGCAACTGATCAGCATATATTTCTACCAGCCACTAGACCATGATCCTAGAAACAAGCATACTAGAGACATAGGTGAACATTTAACCCTTTCCGTACATCGGGTGGCAGGGGGGAGGGGGGAAGAAGGGGTTGTTAGCCTACGCTATAAATATTTATAATGGGAATTTTGCTCTGAAATTTTTAGTATTCCTATTATTGATCATGCGTTATATACAACAAATAATTTGAAACTATACTGACCATTGGTCAATTCAGAAACCCTTTAATTTCAAATAAGTTACCCAATCACTTGTAAACCCAATTTCCTGTTTCGCCCACCAAGAGAGTAAAATAATGGAGTTTTTCGTTCTGAAAAGGTAAGAGTCGTTGACAAAAAAGGATGAAATTTCATTAAATGACATTTTATTTTAAATTTCCATGATTAACTAGTATAATGATGAGGATCGGCCTAAGCTATTTTTTCCATTGGGCGATTTATTAATAAATGATAAATAATTGTGTAAGAAGCATAAAATTTACTTTGACTACCACCCTGGTCCATGCAAAAATTTGAGTCAAGTTATGTTCCTTGCTAAGGTGTCAGGTATTTTAATAAAATACCTAATGTATGGGGGGTTCCATCTAAAAGTTCTACTGTGGAGCTCGTTTTTGATATAAAATCACCCGGGGTAAACTGAATAGTACCTTTCCGACGCGCCCCACTGAACCGGCCAGGGTTACCTTTAGTCTCACTGCATTTTACAAGACATTACATGAAAAAAAAAAGAATTAGAACAAAGGAAAAAAACAACGGAAATTTGCATCAACTTTATCCAGATGATCGAATAAATAGGTCTGAGTGTATGTAGCCTACAAACCTACGCAGAACCTGTTTTTCAATAATATTTCAAATTAAATCATATTAAACCACCTGGAATGAAAAAATTAATAACCAATTAATTAATTTTGAAAAGAATGAAAAAAAAAATGTGATTTCAATATTTATCGCGATCTAAACCATAGATCTAGTCCTGATAAAGGCCTAGATCTAGATTTAGGTCTAGATTCTAAACACACTGATAATCTAGATCTAGGTCTAAATTTTAGATATATAGATTCTAGATGCTTTTTAAGATATCAAGATCATATCTAGATCTTGGTTATTGTAATATGCATCTGAAATTTTTTGATTATCCTTCGTTTGGTTTTTTTTTTTTTTAAACCAAAGTAGGCATGCTAAAACGTTTTGTTTTTTTTAACCTTGAGCTCATTTCGACGCCTCAGTTTTCATTAATTTGTTCTATGCCCAGATTCACTAAAATTAGAGCTACCGTCAGTTCCCATCCCTTAAATACATTAGCTATATTCCTTGTTAATTTTAGAACCAAAAGTCAAGCAAACTGGGTACATTTGTTCTATGTCCAAGATATGAGTATAAGGTGAATGGAAGTTTCAAAACTACGTCATGTGAACATAGAACAAAGGAAAACTGAGGCGTCGATTTATTGACATGAAGTGAAACGGGCGATTGATTCTCTTAATTCAAAGTCGACATTAGCATCTAAAGAGTGATTCCAATTTCCAATTTTGCCTTTTTTTCAACACATTCACCTTTTCCTTTAAAAAATTAATTATTTTATCAAACTGAAACTGAACAGCACGTTCGTTTACATAATTTCATTATTTTCAATCAAACAAGCAATAAAAAACAATATGCCATATCTAGTTCAGTGCACGTTCCACACTAAAATCATTAATTAACAGCAGGACCATACCGTAATATAAGTAACTCAAACAAAATATTCCTGACTGCTCTAGAACAAGACTGAGGAATCTTTATGCGCATGCGCATAGAGGCTTACGGACGTGCTGTGTAACAACTGTCTTAAAAAACTCAAGTTACAACAGCACGTTCGTTTACATAATTTTATTATTTTCAATCAAACAAATAATAAAAACAATATGCCATCATATGGAGATAAACAAACTGAAAAGCAACATTATAATGTTACAAACACACAGGTGATTAATCATAAAGTTTATCGGGCGAAAAAGTGTAGTAATTTTCCAAATACAGCACTTTGCTGCAAGATAAGATTTAAAGTGAAACGATTAAACATGTTAAATGGAATAAAATGAACAATGGAGGCGCAATTAAGACGCAGTATAAGCAATAATAAAGGACATGTATAAAAATATTTAATAATATCAGAAGATCACTAGCGGTGCGTTCAACTGTTAAGGTTGGTATTAGGCTCTATACTAAATTAAGCCTTGCCCTAACTAGTCAAAAACCTAAGACTATGAGGTAAATAAATTCAACTTCGAGCCTAGCACGGATTCAGTGACGCAAGATTCGGAAGAGGGATAAACGGGGTACTGCTGAATACCGAAATCCACCAAAATCTACCGAAATCTGCCAACAGCTAAATACCGAAAACTACCAAAATCTACCGAAATCTGCCGAAATCTACCAACTGTTAAGTACCGAAATCCACCGAAATGTACCAAAATCTACTGAAATCCACCGAATCTACCAACTGCTGAATACCGAAATCTATCACAATGAACCGAAATCCACAGATGTCTACCAAATGCTGAATACCGAAATCTACTAAACTCCACCGAAATCTACCAAACTCCACAGAAATCTATTAAATCCTAACAAATTCCATTTTTCTACACCGAAATACACATGCTTAGGCGAAATGAACACTTCTCGTTCTTTAACTTTACCTCTATTTTTTTTTTCTTCTTCTTCCTCCCATCGTATTCTCTCTTACTCTCTTCTTCTTCTTCCTCTCATTCGCCTTCTCTCTCTCTCTCTCTCTCTCTCTCTCTCTCTCTCTCTCTCTTTTTCTCTTCTTCTTCCTCTCTCAAAATTGGTTCTATTTTTTGTTTGTATGGTGTCGAGTGAAAAAAATTCAAAATCTAACGATTTGATTGCTGGGAAATTTTTTTGTGTGTATTGAGAAGAGAAAAAAGGATTTGAAATTTGTACTTTGTATGGAATAAATATAAATTGGTATTTTATTATGCTCAAAAACTTTCACTGGTGGGTCAAGTGCTATTTCATAAAAAAAATTTCTTTCATTTTTTTCAATAGTTCTAAGTTTAGATTGTTTAAAATCCCAATGATTATTTATATTTTTTTTTTTTTGGCAAAAATAAACTTGATTCCTTACCCTGTCCTAGCGCTCTCTTCTCACCAACCTAGTATTCTTCTACTACGCTATTGTATGTGCATTGTTTAAAAAAAATGTTCTTTCGTTTTTCAAAGAGAAACCACCGGTCAGGGATCATAAAGAAGAAGGAGAAGAAGAAACAGAAGCAGCAGAAGAAAAAGAGGAAAAAGAAGAAGAAGAAGAAGAAGGAGAAGAAGAAGAAGAAGAAGAAGAAGAAGAAGAAGAAGAAGAAGAAGAAGAAGAAGAAGAAGAAGAAGAAGAAGAAGAAGAAGAAGAAGAAGAAGAAGAAGAAGAAGAAGAAGAAGAAGAAGAAGAAGAAGAAGAAGAAGAAGAAGAAGAAGAAGAAGAAGAAGAAGAAGAAGAAGAAGAAGAAGAAGAAGAAGAAGAAGAAGAAGAAGGAGAAAAGTATATAGAAAGAAAACGATAAATAGAAAAAAAAGAGAGAAAAAGAGAGAGAGAGAGAGAGAGAGAGAGAGAGAGAGAGAGAGAGAGAGAGAGAGAGAGAGAGAGAGAGAGAGAGAGAGAGAGAGAGAGAGAGAGAGAGAGAGAGAGAGAGAGAGAGAGAGAGAGAGAGAGAGAAGACGAAAGAGAGGAAGAAGAAGAAGAAGAAGGAGAAGAAGAAGAAGAAGAAGAAGAAGAAGAAGAAGAAGAAGAAGAAGAAGAAGAAGAAGAAGAAGAAGAAGAAGAAGAAGAAGAAGAAGAAGAAGAAGAAGAAGAAGAAGAAGAAGAAAAAGAAGAGAGATTAAGTAAAAGGTTGAGAGTTTTTCATGTCGCCTAGGCATGTGTTTTTCGGTGTAGAACAGTGGAATTTGGTAGGATTTAATAGATTTCGGTAGATTTCGGTTTTCAGCAGTTGGTAGATTTCGGTAGACTCCGATTAATTTCTGTGGATTTCGGTATTCAAAAGTTGTAAGATTTCGGCGGATTTCGGTAGATTTTCGGTCGATTTCTGTATTCAGCAGTACCGGAAAAAACGCAATGTTGATAAAACAGCTCTTCTGTCTTCCAACGCCCTGTCTGCATAACATTACGTTCGTTGACCCCCTCTTGTACAGTCACTGTTGCACTAGTAACACGGAAATAACTGGGAGTAAAAATTGGTCGCAAGCCAGCGTGGGCGATGCTAGGCCTGTTTAAGAAAGTGCTATTGTGAAAGAATCCAGTTGTTGGCATGGGAGTGTCAGTATTAAAAACAATGGCCCATCCTCACCAGTGATGTGTTTTACGAGAAATGTAGGTCAACAAACAGCTGACAGGGTGTAGTGTGCACATCTAATTTTAGATATATGCATGCGAACTCTAAACCCTTCTTTGCTGCGGTCATGTTTTATGCCTAAAAAAGTATAGTGTCAATGAGGATTCTGGGTTCTGAGCCACCTGAGATCGGCGGAGCACTGCTTTAAGAGCAAGATCACTAGGTTTACACATTACAAGAGAGACGAGAGTGATTGCTTTTTGACGCAACTCTTTAATGGGTAATAACTCGTTAGGCAACCAGTTTGAGAACATTTCAACAAAGGGCTCTACAGGCATTATTTTTGTCCTCTGTTGAAGAACTTTCGTATCCATTTTCACAAGACTCGGGATGAATTTGGTAATTTCCGAACCAAATGGATCCCAGTCGGACTTGACATTACAGCAGTGTTTCAAAGCTGCGCAACTGTCCGAAGCATAGAATCAGGTCTGTCCGACACTTTAATTTTAAACAATAGATACTCTATGATACGTTTTTGGAAGTTGTTAAAGTCTTATGCCCCTTTGTTCCCACAGAAATCAACAAAGTCCCTAACGTAACTATCGTAAGTGGAAAGTGACGAAGGAGCTAAAAAAACAGTGAAATTTCTGAGCTGCCTCTAAAGGCCAGTTTTTTATTAATCAGTTTCTTTTATCCACATATCCCCCATGCGTATATTTTCCACTTTGTGTTGCGCATTGGTTCTGGTGTTTTTTGACAGAGAGGTATGCACCATCTGTGAGCTTGTGGGAGTCTGGGTAGGCTATCAACCGTTCTACCAATTTGTTATAAAACGTTTGGGCCTTGATAAGTGGTGCGATCATTGTCGCCACAGCTTGATACTGGTCCAAGATATTTAGAATCTTTGGAATCAACCGAAGAGGAGCATTGATGTGATTGTTTTCCAAGGCCCAATCGTTTTCGTGAAGGGCATCCATACCTGACGACATGAAGTCTAAATAGAGACTGTTGCGGCGCATTGTGCTCTTCATGAATCTGTCCACCGTGTGCAGATCCCACAATCGATACACATACCGGGAAAGATTTGGTTGATTTGCTAATTGTGTTTTGAACCGAAACGAATTAAAAATCGGGCATTACATTCAGTTTTCCTGCCAACCATTTGGAAATTGTGGTATTCAATTTTGTTGTCAAAGTCCAAATTTAGATCGCCACTGAGGACAATCCACTTGCGGACAACCCTGAAAATTTATGTAAGCTGCGGTCGTAACTGAGTCCGTGAGTACTGATACTACTTTCCCTCTCAACATGGGAGCGAATCTTTTCAAACAAAGAAGTACGGCCGATATATCTCTCATGTTCAACGACTGGGAGCTCATGTTTCTGACCCAATAACCTTGAGCTTGAATATCGGAGTTCACCACAAAACCCCGTAACCCACGGCCGAAGCATCTGAAGCTATTTGGATAGTCTTCCGAACATGTGCCGGCAATGCTTCTACTATTCCAAGACTTCAAAGAATAAAGCCACTACGTGAGATCATTTAACAAATGTTTATCTACCACAAGGGTGTCCGACCAACTATTTTTGGATTTCAACTACCCGTAAACGTTTCTAAGCAGTAATTTTGCAAGGATAATGGCTTTCGACATGGACACTATCTGTCCGGCATTGCGCACCAGACCACGAGCAGACACTAATTTATGCTTATTAAGGGCACGAGCAATGTCACGTCTACCCTTTTAATTCTCTCTTTGGAATCTCTAACACTAAGTTTTTATTTTTTTTTGTGGTTTCAATTACGTAGCCAATAAATTGTTTCTTGCTTTCAGGTGCAAAACTAGACTTTTCAGAGATTTAATGCGCCACCCTAGGTTCTGCAGTAAAGCAATAACATACTCTTTATCTTTATGAATCCTATCCACTTGAGAGCTATTGAGGAAATCGTCAACATAACAAACACACTAGATACCTCTATCAGCTAAATGCTCAATCTTAGGTCGTAACACCTTGAGAAAAAAATAAGAGCTGGCGTTATGCCCGAATACAAGAACTAAGAATTTGTAGTAAACACCCTCAAATTTGAAACCCAGATAGGTAATGAAATTGTCATTGATCTTTAAATGATAAAAACCGGATTTTATATCCAATGTAATTAGTTGGTCATCAATTTCAGAATGCAGAATTAATGTCAGTGTAAGTAAAGGAGGGAGGTCCACAATGAAAAGGAAATCGTCATCTTTCTATGGTACTAAGAAAATCCCTGACACACAATGGGGTTTTGTACCACATTGTACGCTACAACCGGACATAAATGAGGAAGATAGTTCCTGTCGTATAAATTTCTTTTGTTTAGTGGAAAACGGTCTATTCTCGTGCTCGAACTATTTGGTACTATCACCGGGTAGAAATTTCATCACCAATCCATGAATGTATTATTGGGTTATTAGTGATAGATTCCTACTTATCGTTCGTTGCCGCCAACGAATTGTGTCATGGGCGGAGCCAAGCACACACTGTGTAAGTAGGCGGGGCTAGGCAAACCAAATCAGCAGATTGGTTCGTCTCAGGGAGACTGCTGAGAAAAGCTGCACCGTTGTTGTGTGAAGGGCTTTGATAGAAGGGACGCCGGTGGTTGTACGAGAAGCTGGATTCGAATCCAGGTTGGCGTCTGTTGATCTGGAAAGTTTCCGAACCTCTTCCGCAGGATGGAGCTTATTTCAACCAGGATTAGCTCTGTTTGTCATAGCGGAGAACCCAGCCGCTAGTCTCACGTTTTGACAGCGAGCTGTCACTGAATACATATTGTGTTGTTTTGGAAAGAACGAAACAGCCGGTCCTGTCTCTTAATCAAAGGTTGACTTTGCCACTAAGTTACTGTATTCGGATATTAGAAAATTTATCTCTGCCTGAAAGATAGTAAAGAGCGTTTCGACCTCTTGTTCTGCAAGAGCATTATGTTGCTGAGTAACCGGAGGCCAGTTTCAGCATATCTCGCTGGCTTGGAGAATATTTTCAAAGCTGGTTTGTATTCGTTTTAATCCCTAATGTACCATCGTGGACCTGGTATTCGTTAGGGAGATATATCCCATTGAGGCGATCTTTTAAAGTGTCAATTGTCTCGCAATATCGACATTGGGCGTAGAGGTAACTTCTACCGAACTGCGATTGTTTACATCGGGTCTATGACCCACGTGGATAGGACCGGGACCTAAATCTATACATTCAGTATCTTCGGAAGGCGTAGATCTAGCCTCAATTTTGTCCAAACATTCTACAATCGACGCTAAAATTTCAGAGAGGTTGCGGTCTTTATTTCATTGTCAACATAGGCTTCAGCCATAATCTGAACGAAATGAAAAAAAAAAAAAGAAATAAGACCTATTAATGCAAATAAAAAGGAGGTAAATTGATTTTTGGTAAGACGACGAAAATGGTGTCCGTTCAGTGGTGTGTACTAGAACAAGAATAGGGAATCTTTATGCGCACGCGCATAAAGAAAGATTAACGAACGTGCTGTGTAACAATAGTCACTTTTTCTCTTATTATTCTAAAAAAGCCCCCACTATTTGGGTGAAAAATAATATTACCAATCCAATTTTAATTTACAACTTTATACCACATTTAATATGCCAGGTGGTCAAGAAATGCTCGGTTTCATGGTCCTCATTTTCGCCTTGCTCCATCATTGAATTGTTGTTGTTGTTGTTGTTATTGTTTTGTTGTTGTTGTTGTTGCTATTGTTTTGTTGTTGTTATTGTTGTTATTATTATTATGATGATGATTATAATCATTATTATTACTATTATCATCATTACATAATGATTGATATTTTTCGAAAACAATATGATTGTTAATATAATTGTGCCATCTTTATGTATGATAATGTTTGCTTTTGCAGCATGGCTTAGCCCATTTTACTTAATTTGATACCCTAGTCGATTTAATTCTCTATGCATTTAATCTCTTCCTCTGTATATATATATATATATATATATATATATATATATATATATATATATATATATATATATATATATATATACACCCACTCATACAAATGTGTTCATTGAATTTTCTAGCTGTCTCTTTTGGCTATCGTTTTAACGATGATTTGTGTTAGATAAAACTAACAGCTACAGGTACTATTGGATAGAACCCAAAGACTATGAGCAGATGCTAAATAATCCATTCAAAAGGTCTACAAGAAATCTATTAGAGCCAACACAGATACGATCCCTCAAGCAGACAAGGCGACAGCTAGCAACCTGTCCCTTGCAGACCGCATTTATGTTACAGCGGAAAGAGAAGCCTTTATAATACTTACAGACTGCAAAGAAAACTTTAAAAACAAATCCTCGTGCAGACATATCAACCCATTCAAACCAGACATCGGTAAAACAGCAATCAATCAGGTGCCCTGCTCTTTAGCGTAGGTGATCACGACCTTTCACTCATCTCTATCTGTCTTCGCTCTTAGTACATTTGTTATATCGACCTATATTAATCCACTTTGTTAGTCCATCCAACATTAGTCTTGTCTATATCTTTTCCACACGATCATTCCAGTTGTCAAATGATGTTTCATTTCTCTCGTCTCATCACATGGCGAAAAAAAATGTTGCATGGCATAAATATATATATATATATATAATACATGTGATCAT
>JAWDGP010006433.1:15000-29232 GCA_033675545.1 Elysia crispata
TGTTTCAATTTTTATTTCATAATACTATTATTGTGTTGATGACCTTTATCTTGTTTGAATCAGATGGTATATGTATCACTTATTGTTTGCATTATAATAAATTTAGTCAGTAAATTCTACACCGCTTCGCCTCATCAAAATCACTGTCCCTGGTCCCAGTTTGTTCAAGTTTGAGTTTTATGAAGTTTAACCTATTCAAGCAAGATAAAACCACTGCCTGCTCCAAATCTCAAACCTGCTTCCTACTGCGAAACCGACACACTACAAAGTCTGACCCTGCTGCCAGCTCTACAAAGCAGAGAGCCCTGCCTGCACTGGCGTGGGGATAGCGATGCCTTCCGTAACCCAATCTCCGCCTGCGAAGATTTTTGTCCACACACGCAAGGGTGTTTACTTGGGACATTTTTCGTGCCTTTCATGATTACTCTGTCGTGTTGGATGGAGACACCCCTAGCAGATAAACAAACACGGTCTGTTTTGTACGTTAGCTTTGCTGTTCGGTCACTATAATTATATGCACACTTGCTAAATAATCGAATCGAAATATGAACAGGGCCTTAGTTTATGGCTGAACTGTGTACGCTTCGTTTGTAAAAGGAAAAGACGAAAGGCACATGTAAGGAAATACTGGACAAAACAATGGCTTTTTAATAGAAACCTGTGTACCCACACAAACTGCCTCGATGAATTGAGAATATATCCCAATGACTTTCAGAACTATCTGCGAATGAATGAAGATACCTTTTTGCAATTGCTGAGCCTTTGATTGAAAGAAAAGATACAGTAATAAAAGCAGCTAGCACTCCTCATGAGCGTTTAACAGCCACTTTAAGATTTCTTGCTACAGAGAGGTCATAATTATGAAGACCTAAAAATTTTCAACGTGCATATCCCCACAAGCCGTGGCCGGATAACTCCTGAGACATTGCAAATGTCTAGCTCCAGACCATCTCAAATCTCAAGGTATATAGATTGCAGTGTTTCTTCGATAACATAAAATACAACTTTTAGTTGGCTTATAAATATTTATCTGGTACTGTGA
Source organism: Elysia crispata (assembly GCA_033675545.1). Lineage (NCBI taxonomy): Eukaryota > Metazoa > Mollusca > Gastropoda > Plakobranchidae > Elysia > Elysia crispata. Next base: position 16,043 of record JAWDGP010006433.1, read on the forward strand.
GCATTTCGTTACATATTTAAAAGAGAATTTATTAACCCTTACCCCATCAGCATATTTTCCATCTTGTCCCTATCAGCTGGGTGGTTCACATCCATACACTTTTCTATAGAAAAATACTTGCTGGGTAGTTTCACCCGTATTCTTTTTAAACAGTACTGTGAAAGTAAAAAATGGGTTGGCATTTTCTTGACAATTTGGCAATGCAAACCTGGCAACTACAGTTCTGAAGAGTGTTTTCACCTTAATTTTTTCGGTTACTTTCTTTTTCTGCCACAGGTTGAAAGTTGTTCTAGTTCATCCCAGTAGTGTAAACAAGTGCGTTGTGATTCTCCCAAGTCATCCCCAGAATTCCAGGATACTCATCAGATGCCTGCTAGACACTAGCAGTACAAAATCTCACTAGAGAGTTTGATTGACTTTGTAGAAGGAAATCCGTTGCTTCGGGCTATATTTTCGAAAACAAGATTCAGTCATCTACTGAGTCTTATTCGTTTTGATAACAAGGACACCCGCACTCAGGCTAGCGAGAGACAAGTTTACCCACATCCGAGAGTTTGGGGTACGTTCCAAGCCAGACTTTCCCAGACATTATCACGGGAAAACATAACTGTAGATGAGCAACTTGTGCCATTTCGTGGCCGGTCTCCATTCATTCAATACATCCCGACCAAACAGACAAATTAATATGGTATGAAGATATTTTGGGCGTGCGACAGCGAGATCAGTTATCCCCTGAGACTAGGAGCTCCATACCTGAGACGAGAGCAAACAGAGCCCCGTCCCTGTAACACAAAACAATATCGCCATTGGGAAAAACACTTTCATCACATAGACGGAAGACTACAGAGGGATTGAGAGAATCGTCACTTGCGACAACTTCTTCACCAACTTTATCATGGCTGAGACACTGGTGAAGGATAATATGGCAATCCTTGGAACTGTCACAGTGTCAGTAGAAACAAGCCATTTTAGCCCAAAGTCTTCCAAGCCAAGAAACACTTGCCACTGGGAGAATCTGGTTTTCTGTTCAGGAAAGTCTGCTCTGATCTCCTTCCAGAGCAAGGACAAGAATGTGCTTCTGCTGACTACAATGCACCTGAAATACGCGAGGCTACATGCAAGCCGAAAATTATATTAAGATATATCTCTACAAAAGGAGGTGTGGACCAGATGGCCCATGCCTACACTATTAAACGAAGGTTAAAGAGATGGCCCCTAGTCATGTTTTACAACATTATTGACCTTAGACCCATCGCTACAAGGGTATTCTGGCAAGCAAGCGTGCCAAGCGACAAGCTGTCTCATGACGACAACCGCCAGCTGTTCATCATTGCTGCTGCGGAAGAGTTAGTTCTCCAGCAAGTGCAAAGGAGAGCATCCATCGCCAACCTCAGCGTCTCCATAAAGCAGAACATCGACACGATTCTTGCATCCTTCCGCCCCAGACCTCCCAAAAGAGCTTCTGATCCCCAGAACCAAAAGAAGAGGCACAAGGTAGATGAGAATGCTCATCCCAAGAAACAAAAAAGGTGTATCCTATGTTCTGCAAAAAAAGACCTAAAAACAAAAACAAAATGTTCAAAGTGTGACCGCCCCATTTGCAAGGACCACACAGTACTCATGTTCACTAACTGTTCTGAATAATTTTTTGATACCACATAGGCTAATTTTCCCTTTTCTCTGACTTGGCAGCACAGCCTTTTATTTGTTTGCGTCATTGACGCTAAGTGTTTGATAAAACCCTCCATTTTGCTTTTCTTTCTACTATATTTGATACGTGAGTATTATCTACCCAACCGATAGATATCAGTGTAAGTTTTTTTAGTTCAATATCTCAACATCGATGCAAAATATAAGCATTGCAAACATGGCAAAGCTTTCAGTTAAAGAAATTTGAAGATTACATGAAATATTGTGCACTATCTTCAAGTGATGTCAGAGCTATGTACATTTTAAGTGTCGACCTAGGTGTACTACACCCAGCCGGTGGGAAAGGGTAATTGAGAAAAAAAGGAAGGCTTACGAGAAATATTATCAGCAACGACGTATTTTGGAATTTAAATATTTCATGAGTTTCTGAAAGTATGGCAGGCCAATGCATGTATCTTGAACACATGTGAATGAGCATTTGAATACATGCACTCAAATACACACATTTCCAAGTACACCGCATGTTGTCCTTCATGCGATTTGAAGATTCGGATTTTTTAGCTTTCATTGATTTTAATTTGACTAAAATCAAATATTCATGCATTGTAATTATTATATATGAACATGTACATTTCTAACATCAAGTATGAAAAAATGGATACGGAGAAAATAAAAGGCAAGAGAATACATAAATGTTTAACTTTATTTAGGTTTTCGGATAATTGTTTTGTTTTGTAATGACGTGATAGAAAAAAACTATATTACAAATAATCCTAAACTAATGTGCTTTTCTAAATGTGATTTAAAATTTTAATGTGTAGCTTCTGTACACTTCTGTGTTGGATGCTTGAAAATGACGTGTTGGATCAGTCCTCATTTGTTGATAGTGGTACTGTCGTGCAGGATATTCGTCATGGACGGTAACTAGCTTGGAAGGGTTCTCCAGCTAACCTTCGTGGATCACCTCAGAGATCAGTTTCTTGGATCATCTGTTCTTTTGACATGCCTCGGAGATCATGGGCTACCAATTGCGCAAAAAATTGAACCCGTCGTTTGATTTTGCAAGCCAGCATTAGCAAGTCATTTTCATGAGGATTTTTTCTTTTTTCCTAGAGGTTGTCGCTTTTGACTGCAACTTTCCTGGGCGCTGGCCTAGAGCTTGGCCCTGGCGTGGCTTGAGGGCTTGCTGGCTTGCTGGCTTAGTGCTTGGCCCCGGTGTTGCTTGACCACTTAGTATAGGAGACCCATCGGCGTTTTGGTCACCATGGACATTGAAGTCAGTTTCTAGCGAGTCAACACAATCCCAATCTGTTCTTGAGAATCATCACCCTGAAGATAGAGTTACGAAAAAGTGATGAACTTTATTTACTGGTACCAGCAACTTATTTCCAGTACATCATATGTATTAATGTTTTATTATTATCAAGTTTCTACGCAATTGTTTTGATTGGTAACATATTGTTCGTTGATAGAAAAGAGTGGTTCTAATTTATAACATTTTAACCCTCCCCACCCTTTGATAATCTTTGTAATGGTCGTTTATATAATGTCTTTTTCAGCTACTGTAACGCATTGTGCTGTAATTTGATCTATTGCTATTGCTTACCTCACCCTGCATAGGTGTGTAATATTGAGTAGCGGATCGACTAGATGTATGTACATCGTTTTATTCAGTTGCATGTTTGTGTTTCAAGCCTAAGAACTTAGTCTTGTTTATTGAACACAGCCCGCACTTGTATGGCCTAAATTCTTCTGGAATCTCCGACCTAGTTCTAGCATAGTAATGATCTTGTCACTCCTTGTTTACCTTTGCTTTGATTGGTTGCCATTTTAGAGCGCATTGCTTATGACGTATACCAAGAATATTCTCTTCCGATTTATGTAATTCCTTTTTTGGATGATTCGACGAGATTTTGTATAAATAAGAGTCGAAATTATGTTCAGTCAGTCAACATCAAGTTAACCTACAGTGAGTTTAAGAGTGTACAGTGATTATAGATTCAAGCTGTTGTGTTGGATTAAACAGTTTGCAATTTTTACTTGCGAACTTCAGACTTATTTTCTACGGATGAGTCGTGTGATTGGCAGTGTATATTTTCATATCCTTAGACAAACAGAGCCTAACAGATCAAATCTGTTACAGCTACCACAGACGAAAGAAGAGTGGTTAAAGGTAGCCAAGGAGATGGCATTTTCCCAATTGCTTTGGAGCAAGCCCGTTGCTGGCTTTTTTTTTCTGTAACAATAAGAATTTATTTAGTATGGAACTGATGGGCATTGCCAATACTGACTATGAACATATATACGTCCATTTTGGAACAAACCGACGGGTATCTGACGGCGGCGTAATTAAAAATACAGACTTTTATGAACGACTCCTGACAGGACGTTTGAATCTTCGGCAGACATCTTCTACAAATGATTACCTTTCTTTTTTTTATCTCTTATGAGGCATTAACTTTGCGGACAAACTAGCTGAAGCCTAACAATATTAAAGTCCTTGACGATGAAAAACGCATCTTCAACTTCAGACTTTTAAGGGCCTGTAGGGTAATTGAGAAATTGTTTGGCATTCTTGTCAACAGATTTGGAGTCCTTCAATCAAAAATTTCTTTGAGTCAGGAAAACACAGAGGATGATGTTTTATCATGCTGTGTTCTTCACAACTATTTGCGAAAAAACGGTCTTTATAAATATACGCCACGTGGCTCATTAAACACTGAAGGGGAAGACCATAAGACTGAAAAAGGACTGCGAGCTGGTGAACCAACATCGCGGTTATGGGACCGTGTGCATTTAAGAAAGCAGTAGATGAAGCAAAAGAATCAAGAAGAGCATTCAAAGATGTTTCAACAATGAGGGGGCAGTTGAATGGCAAATTCAGAGATGCCACCCAAGTCTGAAAATTTTCCCTGAACTGTTTTCACCTCCCCCCCCCACTCCACACTCACACACGCACACACCTACACGCATATGCCGGATTTCAGGCAATTGCCGGAAAAGTGGCATCTCTGCAAATTAGGTACATCTAGATGCAGAAAGTTGTCACGACATAAAAGTTTTGTTATGTGAGACAAACCGGTGGTTATTATGATAGGTTAGTATAAACTGAGAAATATTTATTCGGCCAGATTTTATTAATGATATTACTGAGCTTAAAACTAATGATGTTCATGATTAAAAAAAAAGAACTTCTATTGTCCAAACATGTGCTAAATTAGTTGATATTTATTGAATCCAGTGTAATATATTATGTGGCTACACTTATGCAAGAATGAGAGAATAAGGTGTGTATTTTTTAAAACATGATTCGAAAAAGAAAAAGCAACCACTCTCCCAACAAAGCAAAAAAGTCTTAATTATTTAGTTAAAATTCAAAACATCAAAACAACACAAAATATTTACCTTGTGTGGTTCTCGGAAATCGAATACTGGAGAAGAGATCGTTGGGATCCTGTCCTTTCCGGAGTCAGCAATAACGTTCAAGGCATCAACATAAAATAAGCTGAGTTCTGATGTTTCAGATGAAATTATCTTCTTGTTTTCCTTTCACCACGATCCTGATTATTAATTTTTGGCACAAATGTGTCCTTGTTAGCATCCGGATAGTTCGTCTTAATAAACTGTTCGTATGCTTTCTTTCTCTTCATTTTGTTTGAATAATCTTCGCTTTTAACCTTCCAAAGACATTCTTGAGATATATAGAATTCAAAGAACTGAAAAGTCCTCTTTTTAGACTAGGAAGCCTTCTTTAACACACTAGTCAAAATAGTTTGTGAAAAGTAAAACGCTAAATAGATAGATGCAGATCGATAACTTAGATTTAAAGGGAGGATATCGAAGCGAACGCACAGTAAGCTAAATGGACTCCGCACGGAAACAACTTTTCTTTGTTCAGTTCAGGGAAGCTCGCCTCCTACTGGAATGACAACAAAAGCAACAATGTCAAGACTTCTTTGCTTTTGCACACCACGTGTGTGATACAAGAAGAATCAGTAGATCAGGATATCTTTTTATCTGATAATCCTAAGAAAATTAATGTTTTTAATTTGTGTTGTGTAACAACTTAGCAGTAAATTTTATGTAGAATTCGAATATGAAAGAAGAAAAGTTATTTTCTTAGAAAACTGTATGTATTTTTAATCAAGGCCACTCCCATAAAACCCGGGTGAAATTTATCGGTTACGACATTACTCCACCGCGTACCGGTGCTCTATAAAAAAAAATTGCGCACTCTTAAGTCATTAGAGTTTTCATGCCAGTTAAGTCTCTGTTTTGTCTGACACTTACATTCTTCTTATGAAGATAGTTTTGTGGTATCTGTCGGAAACTAAATTTTCTTTCTTCTCTCAAGTCTCTTATGCACACAGCCTGTAATTATTAATACTTGTGCGTTACACACGTGACTTCAAATGATTTGTTGGTACACTAGTAAGCACACTAAAGGTCCGGACCTACATCAAGAACCCGCTCTTTCCAGTTCAATATGATCATCCGTTGAAGATAAATTTAAGAGCGGTGTACTTTAATTTACAATATATATTAATGTTACACAGACGAGGCTAACAGGCCCTTAGCTCGACTAGGTCAGTATATTTTTAGACTGACATACATCATTTGCATAAACTCCTTCTACTAGCAGTACGTAGGACAATCATTTTTCGCAAACAAGTTAGCCCTCTCGCCGAGAACGTAACCGCTGTGCAAGGGCTGCATGATGAATTCTAGCGATGCTCGAGTAACTGAGAAACGTATACATATGTACTAGCAGAGAGGACAGATTTTAGAGATCGTCCACTCGCCGCTGCGTGCCTCAGGACCTGGCGGGTTCTGAAGCTCTGGTTTCATTTACTCACCATATGGTTTAGTAATAGTGAAAAACAGAATTGTGCTAATCTACTGACACCTTACTATGTAAACAGGAAAAAGATTCATATATATGTACTAAGTGTGACTTAATCACAGGTAATGAAAACAAAATCACGTTTATACCTAAGGAAAAACAATAAACAATCTTTACAATAAGTTCAACTGAAAGAGTCATGAAAGTCATTGGAAATGATTAAATGTATACAGAAAAAGTTGTTGTTACTACAACAAAATCAATACAAAATTATATATATTTTTTTGGAAACAATTATCATACAGAACACCAAGAAGCCAGTACAACCGCAATTCTTAGAAAAATAATAACAACAATACTACAGCTACTACAACAACAACAACAACAACAACAACAACTACTACTACTACTACTACTACTACTACTACTACTACTACTACTACTACTACTACTACTACTACTACTACTACCACTACAACTACTGCTACTACTACTACTACTACTACTCCTACAACATCAACAACTACTACTACTACTACTACTACTACTACTACTACTCCTACAACATCAACAACAACTACTACTACTACTACTACTACTACTACTACTACTACTACTACTACTACTACTACTACTACTACTTCTACTACTAATAAAACAATAACACCGATTACAATTATGATGATGGTGATGAAGAGTAAATAAGGATGAAGAAGAAGAAGAAGAAGAAGAAGAAGAAGAAGAAGAAGAAGAAGAAGAAGAAGAAGAAGAAGAAGAAGAAGAAGAAGAAGAAGAAGAAGAAGAAGAAGAAGAAGAAAGAGGAGGAGGAGGAGGAGGAGGAGGAGGAGGAGGAGAAGGAGGAGGAGGAGGAGGAGGAGGAGGAGAAAGATTAGGAGGGGAAGAGGTGAATTGGCGATAGGGGGATGCTGCAATGCTCTTAATATAATATTAGAAGTTCACTGGCAAGCTAATTCTTAGAACTTAAAAACCCATTTGAGTTACTCCGACGGCCTTGCATTTTTGCTAAGAATATATATCCAAAGAAAAGGTGACAGTTTCCACCTCTTTGAACTACATGTAAAGATAAGACTAAGAGATCCAGAACCCATGAGGTGTGAAGAGCAAATAAAAACTTAGACATGTTTGTGGGTACCATGTTCCTAATTGGTTTTTGAAGTTAACGACACATGGGGAACCTTCTTCTTTGTATATGGTTAGTACCATGGCAGAAGAGCAAATAAAAGAACTAGACAGCGGTGATTTTACCACATGACCTTTCCATTCTTCTTAACATGCCCCTATCTCAACCCCTGAGTACTGGCAAAGAGTAGGAATGATCACTGCCCTCAGTCTTTCTGGAATGATGTGCATAGCAGCTAATGGAGGGGTTGGATGAAAATTGACGTGGTTGGCTGAACTCTGTAATATCATTAGACCAAACCAATTGAGTTAAGGTTCAACCACAGCCTCTTGTCACTCTGAAGCCGAGTAAAAAGGGAGGTGTTAACTGAGATGTTAACAAAGGCATGAGTTGAGAGCGTGATATTTATTGTGTGTAAGGTATCATCAGAGAGGATGATATATATCAGGCCTCAGCCTTTGTCGTCTATGATTTTTTTATGGCTTGCTCCAATCACTATCCAATAACATCACAGGCCTAAGATCATCACAGTCATAATCTGTGCAATGCCTACTCGGACACAAACGGCCTCGACAAAGTGTATCGCTGAGATGCAAAAAAGCAAAGAGATTATACAACGTACCGATTGGTATGAGTAATCAAGTGGGAGGATCTAAAATTATCTTATCTGTTGAGGCCAACAGTACATTAACCTCTTCGACGAAACACTTAATCAGTATGCGCTGGATATTACACGATTGCTATAAAGAGCTTGAAAGATTAAATGAAGAATTTTCCTAATCCTTGCTATACATATATTTCACATCTTTGGTTCAAGTTATCAGGTATACATAGTATCTCTAAGGCCCATAAGATGTTATCAGTCAGGGAAACTAGCTGAGACTAGTCTCACAACATGGGTATTGTAAAATAAAAGCCTTCACTTTTAGTCTTACTTCCTTTTATGACCTCGTGCTTCTCTGTGCTGTTAAAACCCCATGTTTTAAACAGTGGCCAATAAACGTCTCGTTTTGTATTATCTTTTTTAGGACAAAACAACGAGTCGAAGTGTACAGTTTCAGTACTTGATCCGATCAACAGCCTGTTGTTTGTTCTCCTTCTCAGCAAGTGTAAGCCAAAATTTTTCACCCCTGGCACTGCCTTGACTATTTGTCCGTAAGAATTCATACACCGCTCATAATCGCAAGTTAAGCTAAAAAGACTTATAAGGAAGCAGATGACACAACAAAGGAAGCAATGGGAAATAATTCTAGCTGTTGCCCAACAGAGCAAATTTGCCGTTATGAACACCAGAATGGCGAGTTAGGCACCTCAGTAGAGCTCTGGTTGGACTGAAGAAAAGGTAGTCCCTGATTAGCTGTATCCAACAAACTGGAAACCTGCGGAGATTACTGTCTTCCTTGGTCATCAGATGTTCGAAGTCAAGATTCATTCAGAAGCCCCAACATTGAGGCTCCATGCAGACCAACTGCACCCTCGACAAGCACGTCAATGACAGGCACACGTTGTAAAATTGATGTTTTAGTTCTGCTTTGTTGTACTGACGCGGACTCTGGGCATTTAATACACATAATCTTCAATAATCCCCAGACTGAAGGGAAAGTGTTTTCCTTCTGCATTTTAACTATCTGCTTTTTATTCGAGGACAACTTCCTATGTAGTAATAATATGTCCCATTACATGTTGTTTTTATATTGGTATATATTAATTATTATTATTAACATGCTGAAGATTTAATCTTTTTTGAGCGAATGAGATAGAATGCGTGCTGATATTATATATATATATATATATATATATAATATATATATATATACATATATATATATACACACACAAACATACGTACATACATAACATACATATATATATATATATATATATATATATATATATATATAAGAGACGAAAAAAAAACCAAAACAAGAAGAGAATAAGAAAGAGAAACATCATCTGGTTCAACCCCCCCATTCAGTGTAAATGTCGCCACCAACATCGGGAAAATGTTTTTCGGACTCCTACACACGTGCTTCCCAACAAACAACAAGCTGTACAAAATATTAAATAAAAACACTGTAAAGCTAAGCTACAGCTGCATGCAGAATATGAAACAAATAATTTCTAACCACAATAAAATAGTCCTTGAATCTACAAAGATAAAAGAAAAACAAGGAAAGACTTGCAACTGCAGGGATAAAAAATCTTGCCTACTCAAAGGCCAGTGCCTCCAAAAGGGAGTGGTATACACGGCAACTGTGGAACAGAAACCCTCGAAAAAACAAGACACCTATATAGGAATAACAGAAAATGAGTTCAAAACCAGATACAATCAGCATACATCGAGCTTTAGACTCAACCACAAAAAATCAGCCACAACTTTAAGTGAATTCATATGGAAACTTAAGGAATCAAAAACTGAATTCCACTTATCATGGGATGAATCGAAAGAGCGCAGCCATACTCAGCAGCAACAAACAGATGCAACCTTTGCATAGCAGAGAAATATTTCATTCTAAAAACAAAACCAAGCCTCAACAAAAGAAGGCAAATATTTTCATCGTGGCCCCACAGAAAGAAACATTTACTACAAAACTACAAGTGGCCCGGAAACGAAAATAAACAACAACACAAAGTCGGAACGGCAACCAAACACACCTCAGTCATACCCGAAGAGAGCGTAGGACAGGCGACACCTTTGTCCTCCGCTTGAAACACAAGTGTAGTATGCAGAGAATTTAAGGTAAGATCTTCTATATCTATATATCTATATATATATATATATATAAGTATGTTATTGCTTGTAAATCTGATGCATGACATAACATTAATTTATTAATAATGAAGCTAGGTGAAAAATAAGGACCATCTAAGCGAGCATTTCTACACCACTTATGCACCACAAATTTGGCATAAAGTTGTTGATTGACCTTGTGATAATATTGCTTTTTCATCAAAATAATGTTTTTCGGAAATGAAAGTCTGCTTATTATTTTCTTAAAAGAACGAGTGTAAACTTCTTCCTGCAAACACAGCTTGACAGAGAAGGCAGAAATGAAACTTTAAAGTCCGTATGCAATATAGGCGGCGGCAGATCTTAAAAGGTCAGGAATTGATCTAATGCTGTAGTTTCAGATTTAAGTAAATAATCTAAAAAGTTGCATGGACATAAGTCCTAGAAATTTACAGCAGCTAGGCTCAAATCAAAATTTTAAGATTTCGATCTTGATAAATGTAGATTTTACTTTTAGGCCGAGAATTTCAAAAGGATTCCAATACTAGATCTTAATTTTGTGTTTAGAATATGAATTATCGAGATATCTAGATTCTAGGTAAAGATATATAGTATAAGCCTATTTAATACACAAATGCACATAGCCCAAGCAAATTGACACCAGGGTCCCGTTCATAGCTTCCAGCCTCTATGTATAACATCTGCATCCCAGTTCCTCCCAAATCAAACGCACCTGTGTTCCTGGTTTCAGCTCTCAATTTTCGCAAATTAAAACTGCGGTATTCAAACAAGAACCATTGCTTCCGCTACTACTACTACTACTACTACTACTACTACTACTACTACTACTACTACTACTAACTACTACTACTACTACTACTACTACTACTACTACTACTACTACTACTACTACTACTACTACTACTACTACTACTACTACTACTACTACTACTACTACTACTACTACTACTACTAACTACTACTACTACTACTACTACTACTACTACTACTACTACTACTACTACTACTACTACTACTACTACTACTACTACTACTACTACTACTACTACTACTAACTACTACTACTACTACTACTACTAACTACTACTACTACTACTACTACTACTACTACTACTACTACTACTAACTACTACTACTACTACTAACTACTACTACTGCTGCTGCTGCTGCTGCTACTGCTGCTGCTGCTGCTGCTGCTGCTGCTGCTGCTGCTGCTGCTGCTGCTGCTGCTGCTGCTGCTGCTGCTGCTGCTGCTGCTGCTGCTGCTGCTGCTGCTGCTGCTGCTGCTGCTGCTGCTGCTGCTGCTGCTGCTGCTGCTGCTGGCTGCTGCTGCTGCTGCTGCTGCTGCTGCTGCTGCTGCTGCTGCTGCTGCTGCTGCTGCTGCTCTGCTGCTGCTGCTACTGCTGCTGCTGCTGCTGCTGCTGCTGCTGCTGCTGCTGCTGCTGCTGCTGCTGCTGCTGCTGCTGCTGGCTGCTGCTGCTGCTGCTGCTGCTGCTGCTGCTGCTGCTGCTGCTGCTGCTGCTGCTGACTGCTGCTGCTGGCTGCTGCTGCTGCTGCTGCTGCTGCTGGCTGCTGCTGCTGGCTGCTGCTGCTGCTGCTGCTGACTGCTGCTGCTGCTGCTGCTGCTGCTGCTGCTGCTGGCTGCTGCTGCTGCTGCTGACTGCTGGCTGCTGCTGCTGCTGCTGGCTGCTGCTGCTGCTGGCTGCTGCTGCTGCTGCTGCTGAGCTGCTGCTGCTGCTGCTGCTGCTGCTGGCTGCTGCTGCTGCTGCTGGCATGCTGCTGACTGCTGCTGCTGCTGCTGCTGGCTGCTGCTGCTGCTGCTGCTGCTGCTGGCTGCTGCCACTGGCTACCTGCTGCTGCTGCTGCTTCTTTGCGCTGCTGCTGACTTCTAGCTGCTGCTGCTGCTGCTGCTGCTGCTGACTGCTGCTAGCTGCTGCTGCTGCTGCTGCTGCTGCTGCACGCTGCTGCTGCTGCTGACTGCTGCTGCTGCTGGCCTGCTGCTGACTGCTGCTGCTGCTGCTACTGGCTCGCTGCTGCTCACTGACTGCTGCTGCTGCTGCTGAGCTGCTGCTGCTGCTTCTGCTGGCTGCTGCTGCTACTGCTGCTGCTGACTGCTGCTGCGAGCTGCTGCTGCTGCTGCTGCTGCTGCTACTTCCTGCTGCTGCTGCTAGCTGCTGCTGGCTGGGGCTGCTGCTGCTGCTGCTGCTGCTGCTGACTGCTGCTGCTGCTGCTGCTGCTGCTGCTGCTACTGCTGCTGCTGCTTCAGCTGCTGGCTGCTGCTGCTGCTGCTGCTGCTGCTGGCTGCTGGCTGCTGCTGCTGCTGCTGCTGCTGCTGGCTGCTGCTGCTGCTGACTGCTGCTGCTGCTGCTGCTGCTGCTGCTGCTGCTCAACGCTTGCTGCTGGAGCTGCTGCTGCTGCTGCTGCACTGGCTGCTGCTGGCTGCTGCCTTGCTGCTGCTGCTGGCCTGCCTTGCTGGTTTCTGCTTGCTACTGCTGCTGCTGCTGCTGCTGCCCCAGCTGCTGCTGCTGCCTGCTGCTGCTGCTGCTGCTGCTGAGCTGCTGCTGCTGCTGCTGCTGCTGGCTGCCATGCTGCTGCTGCTGCTGCTGGCTGACTGCTGGCCTGCTGCTGCTGCTGCTGCTGCTGCTGCTGGCTGCTGCTGCTGCTGCTCACAGCACACTGCTGCTGCTGCTGCTGCTGCTGCTGACTGCTGCTTGCTGCTGCTGCTGCTGCTGCTGCTGGCTGCTGCTGGCTGCTGCTGCTGCTGCTGCTGCTGGCTGCTGAGCTGCCTGCTGCTGGCTGCTGCT
>JAWDGP010006437.1:0-40000 GCA_033675545.1 Elysia crispata
ATTTACGAGTTTGCAACACGATATCTTAGAGATCGAAATTGAACCACTATTGTAAACTAGTGTTGAGAAAACCATTGAAATCAGAAATAAATTTATCCATTCATTTCTTTTCAAGAGACATCGCAACACATTGAGGTAAGATTTTAGTAAATTCATAATGTTTAGCAAATTAAAGCGCGTGTTTTCACTAAAAAAAAACTATATTTTGCCTTTCTGGATTGTAATGTGGACATTAGATCTCTTCATTCACCAGACGGAGGCTCCAAGGAAGCATAAAACAGAGATAGAGAGGAGATTGAGTTGCTTTTGCTGCATTTTATGAAAAAGATTACCGCATGTATTAACCTAAACAAACACCTTTCTATCCCCGCCAAAAGAGCTCTTTAGACAATATGTTCGGCTGAGGTCAGTCAGATGCTCGGTATTTCCACATGACTGAGCTGAGATAATGTGTGCTCAGAGCGTAAAGCGATCAGACTGCAGGCCAGATAAGGAATCCGAGCCAGGTCAGTCACCGAGTGTTTAGTATCCGTGTATAACGACGCATTGAGCCATGGCTGTCGCATATGCTTATTACAATCATGCATTTGTCTTTGTTACTTGATTATTCTTTCCCGCCCATTTCATCGGTCTGGACTCTTCCCACCAGTAGAGAGTGTCCACCATATTTCTCCTTGTGCTCCTTTCTTCCCAACCTTCCTATTCTTTTAATCGATCATTTTTTTACAAGTCCAATACTAATAATATATTTAGTGCGCGTAAAATTTCCAGTTGAAACAATTTTAACAAACATAGTAACTTTCCTACTTTTAAGTTTTGAGATTATTTCCAGATTAGTCAGATTTCTACATCATTTGCCTTTTTTTCTTTCGTTTTTTTGAAGAGCTGTAAATCCGTTAATAATAGTTAAAAACAAAAATTAATTAAAATGCATCCACTGGGAAGTATCCACTGTTATTCATGACAGAAGTAAAGAAAAAGGTCATTTTAATTATATTTTATTGAAGTCTCATGGTTCGCGTTAATGTATTCGGTTTATGAGTTACCTTGTTGTATTAGCTTCTCGTAATACTGTTCCCAGTAATCTGTTCCATCTATCTTTAACCGTGTTAGTTGTGTGACTATCTCATCATGTTTTACTCTGTCAGACAATGACACACAGATATACCTCTTTTTGTACTTCCAGAGCTCCGTAATTTATAGATCAAATGATTTATATAGCATTAAATTTTTGTACCTTTTCCTTCCACAAAGCGAAACTTTTCGTCTGCCGTTTCTGGTTTGATTTTGTTTCCGACTCGGATCAGGATGAGTTTTAAAATGTTTAAGTAATATTACTCATAATATTTATCGTTCTATATAACTTTCAATGTATTGTCCCTGGTTTCTTTGGCTGGGTTTTAATTATAGTTTGGGAAATGTCTTTTGGAATCTGATGTGTATCATAGTTTCGTTAAGCAATGTTGGGATCTTATCAATCGGATAGTCTCCCACTGATATACTGTCTGGGCTTTGCCTGGTTTCATCTTTCAAATTGCTGCCCCGATCTCATCTATCATAATAGATGTCCTAGCAAAATGTCTTTTCATTACATTGTAATCCTTGTAAGTTTTCAAAAAGTTAACTTATTTACTTTACTTAAGACTTTTTTTTCCTCTTCCAAAAATACTAATGATGTTACTTTTTTTTGACTTAAGACATCTTGTGGACTCTTTCTAGAGATTTCTTCAACGTTTCTGTACATTGTCTGCTCAGTACGTGTGAGTTATTGATCTATGTTTGTGCATTTCTCGTTCATCTATTTTTCATTGGCTTAAAACGTTTTTTTTTCTTCTAATTTCCCTCTGCAATTTATATACTTTTCACTTCTTTTGTACTTGCCTTTTTCCCATGAGTTCCAAAATATTCACAGTCACCCAGTTTTGTTTTGTTTCCCTTTGAACTATTGGTATTTGTCCCACTGCTGCTTCTGTAACCGCTACTTTAAACTTTCCGCGTTAATGGTCCACTTCCTCAAGTTTTACAATGACTTGAAATTTATTTTGAGCAGCCTCAGCCGCAAGTTATTTTCCGCTTGGGGTGTGGTTACATTTTAATATAAACCAAGTCAAGTTCCATATTTATTAGGTGTACTTTGAGTTTTCTTAATTTTCAGTTTCAATTTATCAGCCATCCTTATTTCTTTTTGTCTGTCAGTCTGTCTGTCTGTCTGTCTGTCTCTCTTTCTCTCTCTCTCTCTCTCTCTCTCTCTCTCTCTCTCTCTAAATAGAAAAGCAAAAACACCACACTTGGAGGACAACTTGGTAATTATAAAGGATCCAAAAAGGACGCGTGTGTGTCTGTAAAAAGTGTGAAAGCCTGTCTCTTTTTAAACCCTCTCTCTCTCTCTCTCTCTCTCTCTCTCTCTCTCTCTCTCTCTCTCTCTCTCTCTCTCTCTCTCTCTCTCTCTCTCTCTCTCTCTCTCTCTCTCTCCCTATCTCACCCACTCAATAACATCTATCTATCTATTTTGTTTATTCCATTTGTCGAAGCAAGCTCTCTCTCTCTCTCTCTCTATATATATATATATATTATATTATATATTACCTAGTTTAAATCTTGGTTTGCCATGACTCCAGAGTTTCGAGCCCGTGCGGCTCTCCTCAGATGGCTGTGGGTAATGGTCGGTGGTTTGTGTTTACGTTTGACAGCAGGAAATGTTTTCTGTGCACGCAGTGAGAGAAAATCTCCTTTCTTTTGTTTAGGGAGGGAGCTTTGGTTAAAATCTGATATTTTTCTTCCAAACAAAGTTGACACACGCTTTTTTCTGGTGTATATGGTCTGACCTTTTTAATGTCTAGAGTCATAGCAAAGCATGATTTCAATTAGGTAATCAGCTTTTCTCTGGTGTATATGGTCTGACCTTTTTAATGTCTAGAGTCATAGCAAAGCATGATTTCAATTAGGTAATCAGTATATATATAGTTTGAAGATAAGTTGGAATAATTGATAAGAGTGCTCAACTGTGGGAGCATTTCATAGATATAGAAGATCTTACCTTAAATTCTACGGTAGAGAGCGGAGGACAGGCGACACCTTTGTCCTCCGCTTGAAACACAAGTGTAGTATGCAGAGAATTTAAGGTAAGATCTTCTATATCTATCTATCTATCTATCTATCTATATATGTATATATATATATATATATATATATATATATATATATTTATTATGCTTGATGATAATGTTTGCATCCCGTGAAAGTGCTCCACAAAGAGGAGCGTTAATAATAATAATAATAATAATAATAATAATAATAATAATAATAATAATAATAATAATAATAATAATAATAATAATAATAAATCTCTATATATAAAAGCGGACTTGGGAGGCTTTGACCACGAACTCTTCCTTTATTACCCAATCCACACCTTAGAAATGTTGCAGGGGTATACAGCATTCATGTGGCTAGGTTCTTATCGATCCATATCAACTCAAACTGATTTACTGGATTTCCCAAACATTCTTTGTTTCGTGAACATAGGCTAACACCAAGTTTTGGCGCCATTTTTTCATTCTTTTAAAACGGAAGTCGTTCTCAATCAAAATGAGGTGTAATACTAGTTTAAATAACTACCTAGCTAAGAATTGCAGCAAAGCAGTGCGTTTAAAGCGAACAAAAAGAGCTTTCTAAGAAGATATGAAAAAAAAACAACAAAACAGATTGGGTGAGAATAGAATGTTCATTCGATTTCCTAGATGCCGAAAAAAATTAATTTTTATGTGTAAATTTTGTCTTTAGAATTAGAATTATCGAGATATCTAGATTCTAGGTAAAGATAGATAGGTGAAGGCATATAATTTTATCTCGATCATGGAAGTAATAGGAGAGATATCAAGATCATTATGGGCCTCTTTAAATAGATACAGGCACCGCAGCCTCGGCAAATTGACACCAGGGTTCCATTTGTAGAACGAGATTTTCAGCTTGGTTTTATTATAGTTATAATAATAATAATATTTTTATGCAATTAGGTAGTCTCCTTTCTTTGCTTTACTGGGTGCGCACAAATGAAAATTTTGCTTCTAAACAAAGTGTGCATTCTCATTTTTTCGGGTGCATTTGGCTTGACTTTCTTATAATTTCTATTTAGATGGTTTGGTTTATGTTTTTCTCTTTTAGCACATTTGGGAACAATAAACATCGTAAATGTCAGGCTTAAATGTGTCAATGATAGAGAGAACACTTGGTGTAATCAAAACTCAACTTGAAAGTGCTAGTAAACCAGGAAGATTGTACTAAGCGAATGATATGAAGCAATTACGATGGTAATTCATAAATGTATATATATATATATATATATATATATATATATTAGAGAGAGAGAGACAGAGAGAGAAAGAGACAGACAGACAGACAGACAGACAGAGATACAAAAGGAGGAGAAGTGCAACAGTGAGACAGACTGAGAGAACGTACAAGACAGTTAGAAAAGGAGAATGATTAAGAAAGAAAGAGAAAGAGAAAGACAGATAGGAGAGTGAACGAGAGACATTTACAGATTGGGCAGGTAAAGGTATATTAAGTGTGGAGAAAGGAAAACAGAGAAATGGAAAAGCAAGATGAAAAAAAGACAAAAAAAAAAACAAAACAAAAAACAAAGCATGGGATGATAGAAGTCAATCTGAAGAGGTCAGGCAGAAGAGAGTAAAAAGGATGTTTGGATATTGTGGAAAAAGAAAAGGAGGGAGAAAACGTATAAAGGAAGAAGATAATTAGAGAACGATGAAAGAGACAGGGAGGGTATTTGAAAGAGACAAATAGACATAATATCTAGAGATAAGTTGATGCAGGGAGATTAGAGGGAGGGGGGAAATGGGTAAAGTTAGAGTAGAGAAATCCAACTGTTGAATGAAATTTCGGGGGCAAAGAAATCGCGAATTTTGTTGAGAAAGAAAAAGATTGTAGGAAAGAAAGAGAAAGTGACGGAGAAAGAAATAAATAAAGAGAGAATATATATATATATATATATATATATATATATATATATATATATATATATATAGAGAGAGAGAGAGAGAGAGAGAGAAAGAGATAAATAGAGAGACACGTTTGACGGAAGACTAATAGACAGTGGAGAGGGAGAGAGATAGAAATGGAGAAAGAAATAGAGACAGGGAAGGATCTAGATTTTGATAGCGTACTCAGAATTGGCTTATGAAACCAGTCTATACCATAAGCTAATGCCATTTTTGCTCTATGTCCTGAACGCTGTGTTCATCTTAATTTTACTGATTTAAAATAAAGTTAAAAGAAATAAAGTCTGTCATAGTGGTATTCACAGCAAACACTAACCTTTTTCTCTGCTGTCCCCCGTGATAGCAATTAGAGATATATCTTGCTTTCCTCCAGTATGTTGACAAGCATAAAAAATAATTGTGTCTTTGTGTAGAAACATAATCATAGAGATCCTAGAGTGTGATTGGCCACCATTAGATGATTACAATGAACAAAAGAAGCTTACAGAATACGTCATAAATTCCTCATGACCTTACATTACTTTAGACAGAGCAGTCAGTGCAGGTGACTCGTCTTCAAACAATCAGTACTCAACTCTCAAGACAAAGCCTGCTCTCGCTAGCCAGCATTCAAGATCCTAAACCACATCCTTGTTGTAACTTAGTAAATAGTAATTATCCTCTCCAAGTGTTCATTTTATGCAGTTGCCTATAGTGATTAGGCCCGTCACTGTTTAAAACAGACTGCATATATTCTGTGCCCATGAAGAGAATGAACTAAAGTCTCAGTGAAAATTAATTTTCATGCGCATACCCAGCAAATAACTTAGTGCTCTTTCATAAATCTACTCTTATTTAGATAGGAAAAAATATATAAATACTATAGATTCAAATAGACGGAAAAAATTTCGTTAATGTGTAGAGAAACAGCTTGAATGATGCAGGGAGTGAGAAGAGCATCAAGACGATCTAGTAATTAATTCTTCCGCGTACAGAGAGACAGTTTAATTTTATTGAAAAGGAGGACTGCCTTTTTTTTAGCTTTTTCAATCAAACTTAGGGTTAATCTACCCTGTTTGTAATAGTGCAAGCCTGTTTTTGGTAACGTACAAAAGAAAACATCAAAATCAACTACAACAACAAAAAAGATAAAATCAGTTTGATGATGTCTATGCTGATAAAAGAATAAGATTAATTTATCCTTTTCATTGTTTTGAAATGTGAAGAAGTTGGATTTTATCTTGTTTATCCTGACAGTGAAATTTTTTTTGAAGGCATTGAATTTTAATGATTGGCAATTCATATGACGATACAATCAGAATAACTTTATGGTTTACAATTGAAGGCGAAGACTTATAAAGATAGGACAGTTATACATTTTGTATTGCTTGCTACGGTTCTCTTAGAGCCACAAATAAGTGACCAACAATCTGCCTGTGAGTTAGAATTCAACCCAGACGATTAAGAAAATCGAGCAGTCTGTTCCAGTATCCAAGATGTGTTTTATTAGTCATATGACCGTGGCATGTCTTACAGTGATGATTTTTTCGCTGAGTATTTATGGCGGTGAGTTTAACCCCTATCTTTTCTTACCTACACTTAATTATGTTGTTAGGAGTAAAAGACTGGCCGAAGGTTCTGTTTCTTCAAGTGCCATACAGTCAACCAAGAGAGAGAACCATTAATCATGTTCACTATATTTCAACGGCTTATCTATCCTTATACCACGTACACTATCTGTAGCATCAATACGAAACTGAAGCAAACTGCTTGTGTCCAGTTGTTGACTTAATGTTCCTCACACGATCTAAAATATGTCAGCGGTATGTAAAGAAGTTTTGCTGATATCAAACCTGAATTTTCACAGTTGACCGAGATTCACACCTCTGATGATAGAGGAAAATAACATTGTTCAGTGTTATCTCTCGCCATATCTCAGAAACAATTAAAAAAATATTGAGGACAACAAATTATTTAGCTAAATTGGTGACATGTTTGAATTTTTTAGGGTACTTTTGTTTACAATCCTGTCCCTTCACAAACAGGACTTTTTTCCCACCACAGAGAACAATTAATTGCCATAACATGTTACAACATACAAAAACACCCTTCAGATCGGACAAATAAAAGGCCAATCATCTAAGAGCAATATGTATTTGACTGAACCCATTAATTACTGCTCAAAATGTGCACATGCCCTTCAGTAATCACTCGCTAGCTAATAGGGCGCCTAGCTCATGGAAATATGCTAACAGATGAACATTTTCAGCACTGGCTAGGAATCTTGATTCGTCACGAGCAAGCACAGAACTGTAATGACTTTTGAGGTTGAGAAACTGTTTTCCAGGCGCAGCATTGTTTTAAAAATTTCAGTAATATAAGTTAGATAATTTCCTAAATCTATAACATAAATTATTTATAGAACCTTTTATACATGGATTATCATGTAGGTGTATATATATATATATATATATATATATATATATATATATATATATATATATATATATATATATATATAATGCGCAGCTCTCAATTGTCACTTGTTGAAATTCATAGCCTTCTAATGAGACTTTTAGAGGATTCCAAATTTCTATATTCCAGCACGACATTTAAAGATCTAGGGTGGTATGCACAACGATGTCGTAACTCGGATCATTTTACGCTCTGCGTAATCCTAGTCGTTAAGTAGCTAGACCGCCGCCTAAGACTAGCGAAAATGCGTATGTACAGTGGATATTTGCGCCCCGTTCTAGCTACGACAGACTATTTCTGAAAACGACCGTAAGAACCTATGCGCATGCGCCACTTTCTTTTTTCACGTCTGTTTACATGACGGCACGGTTATTTTTAGTTAAGACACTGCTTGCTCGCTCTAGCTTTTACAAATTTTGTAATTCTAGGCATAGATCTACCATTTAAACATCCAGAAAGAAGAAATAAATAACTTTTGTTTTTTAACCGCACCAGTTTCCAACCAACCTTAGATAATCTCAGTCCTTAACATGAGCAAAAGAAGCAGAAATGCCAAACTTTCCCGATAGGGAGACAAATAAATTATTAGAATTAGTTAACTCGAACATCGACTGCATAAAGCAGACAATAAACACATTAAAAGCGAACGATTTAAAGAAAAAAACAAAACATGGGAAATGATTGCCGAGCAAGTCAGTGCCGCTTCTCTGCTGCGGATGAGTGCCGCAAAAAATGGCGAGTAAGTAGACTTTAAATTTTAATAAGTAAACACTTCTGTCACTGTTCCTATCTTGGTAGTTAATTTGTTTTTACACCTGTCCTAAATCCAGCGACAGCAATAAAATGATGTAAATATTTTCAAAGTTATATGGCTCTCACAGATTGTTTAAATGCTATCATGTAAAATTTTATGTTTCCTCAATGAGTAATTCAATATGTTTTCTTTCATATTACAATATTTCAAGCATTTCATTGAAAGAAAGCTAAATATGAGACTTGTACATTTTTTAAACACCCACTATTAATCTTATTAATACTAGGTGTGGAAAGTGGAATTTTGAAAACGTGTGTATGTGATTGAATTTTTTTGCTGTTTCTTCCTCTATTTAAATAATGAAGATTGCTTTTTAAATTTTTTAAATCGGAAGACAAATAGAATGTGTTTGAATTTGTTAAATTTTGAATATTTGCGGAATTCGTTAAAAGTGTACGTGAGCCATTTTCAACATTACAGAAAAAGGAAAATTAAATGAAACAGCTACCTTAAATTATTTTTTTTTAACTGAGTAAAAAGTAGGGGTACTGATGGTGACCCTCCCCAAACTGAACTACTAGTAGTACATGTATTAATATGACTGAGTGAAAAAGGGAGGGGGGGGAGAGGGTAATAGTGTCGCACTTCAGGGAATTCCTGGTATGTTCAAAAATGCAAACCAAGACGATTGTTCTACCCGTTACAAACTGATAAATTCTATATTTTAGAATCCTTTATTAAAAAAAAAACAACTACTTTTTTTTTCTACCATTTTCACATAGCAAGTACATCTTTTACAAGTACATGGGCGACTTTAATTTAGTTCATGAATGCTTGTTCCTTTTAATTCCATATAATCAGTCTACTGCATATAGGTCTGCACATAAATTTTTTCCACAAGTTAACTAATTTTGTAAAATCATTAAGAAGAATGTGACTAAACTGATGATGATCAGAGATGAATTACACTCTGATTGAAATATTTTATTGATATTCATAGATTGAATTTCCAGTCAGGATGATAGAATGTCTTACTTTGAGACTGTTTTCTGTTTCATTATATTTTTTGTTCTTGACTAAAACTAGAGTTAGAAACTGAACTGCACATACTGACATAGTAGAGACGATTTTTTTTGTTAGTATTCCTTGCTCATGGGCTGACCCCATTCTCATCAAGCCGCAAGAGATTAATTATGTTCATGTCAATAATGATATGTAAAGTAGGAGAGCTGTTGAAGAAAAACAAACAAAATTTTTGCAAACCTTAAAGAGTAAAATGTGGTTTTCATCTATTGAGCTCTATTTATAGAGTTATACATGTGTGATGTGGTAATTTTAATACAAGTATGATTCTTTCACTTCTGTAAGTATTTGTGTAAATTTTTGACAATGCCATTACAGATATATGCCCCTTTTGAGAAGTCTGTTAATTTAGTTACTTTATATTAAAAGTATTGAGAAAACAAAATTAAGATAGAGCCAGAAAAGATTGATGAAATAGGATTTTAATAAAGCCAAGTCAAGTTTGTTGTTTTTGGCTTTACTTTTTGTTTTTATTAAGTTTCAGTTTGAATTTAGTAGCCACTAGAACATGATCACAATAACAGTCTGCTCCAGAGAAGGTCTTTGCCACGTCTTGGTCAAGCATAATAGTCACTCCTCTCTCATGTTCTTAGAAGAATATCTCGAATGTTCCTGATGTTATTCTTTCCTGCGCCTTGCCATCTGACTTTGATGATGATGCGTAATATTGATTTTCATCCTTTTCATTTCTTGTTTGATGTTTTCTAACTTTCCTTTTTGTAGCATTGTTCTAACATTCCATGTTGCTATACAGGTAGTTGTTTTTAATTTCATAGCAGCGACTATCAGTATCACCCAATATAATCCTGTTTAACACTCTCAGATGGCCTTCCATTGCTCAGAACAGTCCTGAATCAAGAAAAAGAGAAAAAAAAGTTTAAAGGCTTAGTAATAATTGTTCACAGTTCTGTAAATTATATGGTTTCCGATTTCATCTTGCTGGATTTATGAAATACCAACTAGCCAAGATCACATTTTTCACAACAATCACCTATCATCTGCACTTTTTTTGCATCCATATTCAAGTGCTAAATTTTCTAAATCAAGAAATTCAACAATAACTTGTCACCAATGTTTTATTGTTCTAACAAAAAAGTTTGTTTATATTGTCATCAGATCACATACACTCCCTAAGGACTTTAGGAAAGCTAAGAAACAAAGTTGATCGCTCTTATCTAAATGGATTAAAAGTAAGATGAAATTTGTTGAGTGCAGAGATCTTTTATAAATTTGGTTAGATAGTTGACAT
Organism: Elysia crispata; assembly: GCA_033675545.1. Taxonomy (NCBI): domain Eukaryota; kingdom Metazoa; phylum Mollusca; class Gastropoda; family Plakobranchidae; genus Elysia; species Elysia crispata. The sequence continues at coordinate 10,562 of JAWDGP010006437.1, forward strand.
TTAGATTGTACATAATAAACTGGATCTAGAACTAGGATCCAGAAATAGTAGTAGTAGTAGTAGTAGTAGTAGCAGCAGCAGCAGCAGCAGCAGCAGCAGTAGTAGTAGTAGTAGTAGTAGTAGTAGTAGTAGTAGTAGTAGTAGTAGTAGTAGTAGTAGTAGTAGTAGTAGTAGTAGTAATAGTAGTAGCAGCAGCAGCAGCAGCAGCAGCAGCAGCAGCAGTGAGTAGTAGTAGTAGTGGTAGTAGTAGTAGCAGTAGCAGTAGCAGTAGCAGTAGCAGCAGTAGCAGTAGCAGTAGCAGTAGTAGTAGTAGCAGTAGTAGTAGTAGTAGTAGTAGTAGTAGTAGTAGTAGTAGTAGTAGTAGTAGTAGTAGTAGTAGTAGTAGTAGTAGTAGTAGTAGTAGTAGTAGTAATCGAAGAAAACTCATGTAGATTGGAAAACAAGTTTAGAATTCAATTCTCAGAGATCAGTTATTAAATTTATTCAAACATGAATGGTTTACCCAGCACCATGTTTTGTTTTTGTTCTCATTTTTGATAAATATGAAAAACATATGAATCTCTTGAATACAGTTTGTAAAATAATCTAGCAATGCTTTTTTCTGTTTGTTTGTTTCAATTTCAATTCTTATGTTGATTAGGATATTTGAATTAAATGCGCTTCAGAACATGTGTTAAAATTTTAATGGTGACATCAACTGAAAAAAAACTACTGTAGACTGTACTTATATGGGATTTCAAAAGCAAGGTCAACTTGCGAAATGAAAAAATAGGAACTCTAAAAATAGATTTTATATTAAGGGAGTAGTAAAAGCAATATCTCAGCAGATTTTTAAAACTGTCCCTTTCAAAGGTTTAGGCTTTGCATTACAAATGTCAACATTTCTTATAGATGTTAGAGTGGGCTTGGGCTTACCCGATTCCCAAAGAATACGAGCATCATGGGCACTGCCAGGAAAGCATGCAAGAGAGTCAATGAATAATGATCAGATCTGAGTCATAAGCAGCCTGAACTTGAAAAATTATAATTGAAAACTAAATTTTAGTGACTTAGTTAAAATTAATAAAGTTCTGTATAATACAAATAATTTATAACAAAAATCTGATTGATTCCTTTAAATACCAATTTGTTCACAGTGTGCTGTAAGTTACTGATGCTACAAACCAGGTTTTCTGTCCATAAAATTTATGTGGCAATATGAAAATCCCATTAAAAAAAGGCTTGACCGGTATACCCAAATTACTTCACATTACAATTCCGAAGCTCAAATTCAATTAATTGAAACTGAAACAAAAGTTTATATTTATGTCTCTCGTAATTTTTGTCTCACCCAAACTATATATTGTACATATCTCACAGCACATTCCTCCATTCTGTTAATGTAACATTGAGAAGCTCTGGATCTATGATAAAATTATGGCTAAAAGAAAAATACCAATTGATTTATCCTTTAGAATCAAAATTAAAACCTATCTTGTTTCAGTTTTAGACCAACTGTTATGGAGTTAAATTCGACTGTCATTAAAATGAAGTTTGTTTTTTTTTAATTTATTTTTTACTGTTGTTGGAAATAACAATTTTCTATTAATGAATTTTTGCTGGTTTTCTGGCGGAGCTTTGATTTTCAAGTATGTGTATGAGTGCAGCCAATTGCCGTAAATACTTCTGGGATTCTAGGTGCGTGTCTGTTGAGAAAAAACAAATAAGTGCGCAAAAATAATCACAGTAATATATACTATACAACTCCCTCACATATTTCCTTAAAAGAAACATATAAAGGGAATCCAACTACTTCTAGCTCTATAAAACAAAGGCCGTAAGTGTAACAAAAAAAAATATTTTTTACTGAATTAGAAGGTGCAATGCAAGAGAATTTCTGTTGTAATATGTACAGCATATCATCATATCAGCATATATATATATATACATATATGTGAACTAAGGTATAGGGCATTTGCTGTTACAAAAAATTGAACTATTAAGCATTTGTTTCTCAATCATACTATTTGTTTCCATTGAGTGAAAAAGCACAATGCATGTAAAAAGCCATTTTGATTAGTTAAAAAAACAACAAATAACAACTGATAAATTGCGGCTCTAATTCCTCAAGGGCATTTAAGACCTTGTAAAAACTTCTGCCAACTAAAAAAGAGAAGTGAAAGGCCGAATGAAAAAAAAATATTGATAAAAAATGATAGGAAATGCAAACCATGCTTTTAGAAATTTTTGCTTACGTTACGTTAACATGGATGATTTAGATGAAAAGTCATTACTTCCCACATTCAAATCATGCTAAAATGTGGCAACATGAAACTACTAGGGTAGATTGTTGTTCTGACATCAACTTTAATATAACACTTATCCTCTAATTGATTGTGTAACATAGATCTAAGTCATATGTGAACAATAATTTGATACCTTCAAATGTTTTGCGTCCAAATGTATACAAAAAATCATACGTAAAGTAGATTGCATTTCTCTCTTAATGTACCTTCTAAAAGATTTAGATCTAACAAATTTATGTCTATTCTACTCTACTCTCTGATTACTGAAGTTTATAATAAAAATTGCCAGACTTGACTACAGTATTAAAAAAGAGTGATAGAAATAGTTTTAGTTTCATTAAAAAAAGTAAATCCAAATCTAAATTTTACCAAGTTCACGTACTTGTCGCCTGGTGGAGCCCAAGATCCTCATCAGTGGCATCTTGGAAAGAGCCGCTAGTGATGTTACTATGAGGCACACTTGCAGCAGTGCAGGCACGGCACCCGATCTAGCACAATGGGTGGGCAATAGAGTCTTCTACAACATCAGAGAGCTGCAGAATCGCTCAGCTTGGGAAGCGATATTTTTTCAGATTTTCTGTATCATCAAACTCCTCCAGTGGTTTTAGAAGATCTCGAAAAACTCTTTCTCGTCTCTGAATCGGTCGCTTAAAACTTGCTTCGGCCGCCATTGTTTCTCAGATTCAACTGATTGTTTACTAATTTAGCCTCAAATTAAAGAACGTAAACGACCTCTTCAGCCTGTCTAAGTTAGTCTGGGCTAACCTTCAGTTTTATGCAGTGCGTAGAGCAAGTTGGCGCTTGTGCTTGTGCTACGACGCAACTAGGACGATTAGTCGGGCGTTTAAATTTACTACAGCTTTGTGCATACCAGCACTAGTTTAAATCTGTATTTAAAAACTTCTAGTTGGTAGAAGCCTGACAACAGCAAAGCATTATAACCCTCAAATCTAGATTACGTAAGTGCAAAGTGCTTGATGTTGACATTTTCAACCATTATAAAACATTTGCTTTCATCTATTCCCTGTTTAAAACTTTTTAAATCTCAGAAAGCCAGTGAACCATCGCCAACCCTTTCCACCTCTCTCTAGATGGTGCAAACTTTTGACTTTCCTTCTGATTCGACAATGGACCACTTTGTTCTCCAGCCCAGACACCCTGTACCACCGACGGCTGGTTCGGTCCTGACTGCCAGTACCAGTGTCACTGTGCTGGGTCTGCTCCATGTGATAAACACGATGGTTCCTGTAGCTCAGGCTGTCACCAGGACTGGTTTGGACCTGCCTGTCAATATGGTGAGTTGATGTTCCAAATAAAGGAATTTAAACATTAGGTGCAAAGGTAGAGGAAAGGTACAAAATATTAATACGTGTTTGAAACAATACGGTTACATTGATGTCGTATGTTTTTGCAAATAAAGATACTGTGCGTTTTGTCCTCTTCCGAAAAAAACAAAAAACAAAACAAAACAAAAACCGCAAACCATACCGTTAAGCTATGGGTCAAGAGTCTGGGAGTCATTCTCCAGACTTTTATACATTCGTGGCACTCCTCAGGTGGCGGTGTTGCTGCGTTGCTGTTGTTAAAAAATGTGTCTTTGTGCGCAAAATGATAGAACAAAGTCAGAAAATAGGTAGATAGAAAGATATATAGATAGACAGACTGAGGAGTCGCAAAGACGAAAGCTTGCTTCGAAAAGTGAAATAAACAAAATAGATAGATAGATAGATAGATAGATGTTATTGAGTGAGTGTGTGTATGTGTGAGTGTGTGTGTGAGTGAGAGAGAGAGACAGACAGACAGATAGACAGACAGAGCGAAAGAGGGAAAGAGGGAACAAGATGAGACAGAAATAAAATAGAAAAATGAGAGATAGGTGAATGTTGAACATATTATTTATATGCAGTTAAGATGACTCTTAGATGATCAATACATTCATCAATAATAATATTAAAGATTCAATCTTAATAATTTCAAACTAAAAATTATATTTTAACTAATGATAGGGGATTAGGCAAGATTCAAATTGTCTTTAGACCGAATTTAAGTTACAAAAGTTAAAAAAAAAATGTACATACCACCTATTTATAGAATATCCCAGGCCAAGTGATTTTACATATCAAGCTTTTACTAGGTGTGGTTGATTGATTGTCTTTGATGACCTTAACAAGATTTTAATACATCCACTCTAGCACGGATGGGTTTTACCGTCACTGGAAACTTCAACTCAAGTTGGTTAACAGACAACAAAGACACAACCTGTAACAGGGAGAATCTCCGGTCTGTCACTGTCACACTGGACACGCCCATCCCTCTCACCTGGCTCAGAGTTGTGGTCAGTGATGCAGGTAACTGGACCAGGCTTTCCGTAAAGTTTGTGCCAATATCTTAGGTGATAAAAGCATTTTATTTGGCATGTCTACGAGGCTAATATTATAGGTTAACAGGCCTTACAATCATTCTCTGAGGGTAAAAAGAGAAAAGTTACCAAACTAAATCGATCCAATGATTACGTCATATTAATTTAAAGAAAGCGAAATAATAAGTGATCTTAAAATGCATAGAAAAATCATATGTTTTGTACTTGCAGGAAAACCCAAATGGAATGAAAATATTGTGATGAATTTCCTACTTGGCATGTCTAAACATTAGGTTGATACATGTGGTTCATTTGCCATGTCTAATTTAATAATACAGCGCAAATTTCAATGAATCTAGATATTTTGCCTATATTTGATATCCGATTATGTTGCAATATGTGTGAATTTATATTTCGGCTTAGATTTATTTCACATTTACAATAAAAATTGTTAATCGTTGAACTATCATATTGCGGGCAAAATGATCAAAATGGGCAAAAGGTGTTGAGAGATCATGAAGAAAATCTGTAACATTGTCTAGTCGAAAAGTTAGCTGGAGTTTTATCATTAACAAACTCCCTTGTCTATATTTGAGGCGCTATATACATAAAACATAAAACATAATTATTCCTTTGCTTTGTAGTTTTCTTTAAAGATATATTTTTACGATCTTGGTTAAGCAGAATTCTAAAGAATTGTGTCTTAACCTTATTTTTCGACAGTTCACCTCAACACGGTGAAGATCTCATACGCGAATGAGAGTTCGAACGGCACAGAGTGTCCAGAATCCAATACAGCCGAGATAAACAGAGTCTCCGCGGACATCTCTTGTCCAACAGAATATCCTGTCACTAGCGTCACTCTATCTGGTCGGGGTGTTAACTTCCTCTGTTCTCTGTACATCAGTGCAGGTAAGACTCTGACCTCACTAGGTAAGATTTGTTCTTTAAAATCACACGAAGGCATGCGCGTCTTCTGTGTATATTCATCAATGATTCCTCAGTCTGGAAAATATATATCTCACTGAGTGAGTTTGTTTGTTTGTAGGTGTGTAAATCTGTAATATTAGTAAGTAGAAGACTTGGGTGTCGTCTACATCAATGCGATAAGACATTAAGGATAAGGTATCTTCTGGTTCTAAATAATCTGTCTCAAATATTACACTAAATAGTTATACTGACAAATATGTGCATGATATCTCGAAGATTATTTCTTTTTCATAGATTTAACACCAATCTATCATTGCACTGTGCTCCGTTTTGTTCGTGGCATTATGGCTGTTTATAGTAAAGGGTTTAAAAAAGGGGCTCTTGACAAGAACAACTAGCCATCCCCCAATTGGACTTTTTTGAAAAGTTTTTTTACTGAATGAGTAGACTAAAGTCATCTTCTTATTACGGCCCCAGCGAGTGCATATTTCTTGACATGAGAACTACTTTATAATTAAATCCTTACACCGCGCGTAGAGCGAATACGTTTCGCTTCCATCGATATCCCAAACCGTTAAAAATGTCCGCGAGAGCAAGTTGCGCTTAGTTCGTCCGCGTCACAATCATCTACTAAAGTGGAGCAGTATGTTTGTCCACACACACTTATCTTATGTTCATCCAATCCTGAAATAATTTGGCGTAAAAAAGTGCGTCAGGTTAATGCAGAATATAAACTTCATAATTTGTATTCTTGACGATTTTTTTAAAACGCAGGTGAGAACAGGAAATGGCGCCAGTTTTTTCGCTAGTGCCCTGGAAGTGGAAGTAACACTTTTTACCTTGCCCTAGAGGTTATCCCCTCCACTGGCGCTATTCTAGCCTTGTAGGTAGATTATTATTATTGTAATAAAACTAGGGCAGTAGCGTCTTAAGTAGATCCTTCAAGAACAGAGCATCAACTTACTTTACATTAAGAATTCCGTTATACCATTAGAAGCGTCTCTCTCTCTCTCTCTCTCTCTCTCTCTCTCTCTCTCTCTCTCTCTCTCTCTCTCTCTCTCTCTCTCTCTCTCTCTCTCTCTCTCTCTCTCTCTCGCCCTTCTCATTTTATCGTCCTCTTTCATCCTACTTTTTCTCTTCCCCATCTTTCTTTCCCCGTTTTCTTTTCTAAGTATTAATGTTTTGTCTTGGACATATTTCCAATCATAAAGGTGCACAAAATTAATTTTAACTAAAAAACGAAACAAAACAAAACAAAACATTTTTCACAGTAAAACTATAAATTTCTTTAAAAATCTGTTTGGAAATGCATGCCACTTTGAAGGTCAAAGTTGATGCAGACTTTTTAGCGTCTCCTATCTTTTCAGGTAAATCATATACGTATACGCAGAAATATGTATAGAAAAACATGAGAGAGAGATAATTATGGATAGAGAAATAAATATATTGTAGTGTACACACTACCTGGTGTGCTTGCAGACCGTGCTGACAGTGACAGCTAGACTCTTCCTACGAGAAGGGAAGGCACTCTGGCCGGCAACCCGAGTTGGGACAACAACAAGAGACATGATCTTGACACTCTTAGAATAAAGTTCTTGAAATTATATCAGTTGTTATAATTTCTATTGTTTGTACTCGTAACATTGGTGACCCCGATCAGCTCATAACGTCTTTATGAACTAGATCTATCATTGAATCTCGTTTTCTAAAGTTATTGAGTATAAATCTAAGTTCTCTAGATCTACGGCAGCGATAATGAACCTCTGGTAGAATTTAGACCTAGATCTAACCTGAAAGCAATATGGCCGTGGAAAGCGTAGCACTAAAACTACCCACGTTTTGGGTGTCAAGTCCTTCTGCTTGGTTTGCCCGGGCTGAGGCTCAGTTTGCCTTAAAAAGTATTTCTCAAGACGAAACAAAGTATTATCATGTTGTTGCTTCACTGGACACGACAACTGCAACAAGAGCGCTCTCAATCATAACCAACCCTCCCACCACCAACAAATACCCAGTTATTAAGTCTTTTTTGACTAGTGCATTCGGCCTCAGTGAAGAGGAGAGGGCCTCGGCTTTGCTCGGCCTGAGAGGTCTCGGCGATTCCAAACCCTCAGAGTTGATGGACAAAATGCTCTCACTCCTCGGAGAACACAAACCCTGTTTTCTGTTCAGACATATTTTCATGCAACAGCTACATTACGAAAACAGCTATCACCACACCTTTCAGTCTTTATGAATTTTTAAGGATGCCTTTTGGGTTGAAAAATGCAGCACAGGCATTCCAGCGACTGATGGACACGGTTCTGCAGGATGTTAACTGTGCTTTTGTCTACCTGGACGACATCTTGGTAGCAAGCTCTTCAGGGGAGGAGCATATGTTAGATCTTCGAACTATATGCAGACGCCTACAAGATTTTGAACTGGTTTTTAGATTAGAAAAATGTATTTTCGGCCAGAAGTCCATTGAATTTCTAGGCCATCAAGTGTCTGAAAGCTGTTCCATTCCACTGCCCCCTAAAGTCAGAGCCATTGAAAACTTTCCGCGACCGCACAACGTCAAAGGTCTTCAGGAATTCCTCGGAATGATCAACTTTTATCACCGTTCCATTCCACATGCCGCTGCACTCCTGCGATCTTTATACAGTGCTCTTAAAAAATCAAAACCTCATCAAATTATTGACTGGACAAACGACATGTGCGAGTCATTTACCTCCAGCAAAGCGGCCCTTGCAGATGCTACTATGCTTAGTCACCCCAAGCCTGGGGCATCCATCTCATTGACAAGCGACGCCTCAGATCAAGCAGTTGGAGCAGTCTTAGAGCAGTATGTTGATGGTTTCTGGCAGCCTCTTGCCTTCTTCAGCAAGCAACTGCGCCCACCTGAACAGAAGTATAGCACTTTCGACCGTGAGTTGATAGCGCTGTATCAGGCAATACGACACTTCAAGTACTTTTTAGAAGGAAGATCTTTCACGATGTTTACACACCAAAAACCGTTAGTGGGTGCGATGTCTAAAGCCTCAGACCTGTGGACTGCACGTCAACAACGCCACCTTGCCCATATCTCTGAATTCTCCACCGACATCAGACATATCTCAGGAAAGGATAACGTGGTTGCAGACTGTCTCTCACGCAACACCACTGGTACCAATACTCTCGACAACGTTGAACTGGTATTGATTATGCAGCCATGGCAAGAGCACAGACTCAAGACACGGATGTACAGGCTTTTCAAACAGCCATCACTGGCCTCACTTTAAGACCTATTCAGATCCACAACTCTGGACCAGTCTTACTATGCGATGTATCGTTAAAACATCCACGACCTATTGTCCCTCGCACTTTTCAGCGCCAAGTGTTTGAAGCAATCCACAACCTTGCACACCCAGGGCGAAAATCAACTGTGAAACTCGTGGCCAATAAATTCGTGTGGCATGGAGTCAAGAAACAGGTAAATAAGTGGGCACAAGAATGTCTCGCCTGTTAGACGTCAAAAATTCAGTCACATGTACGTTCACCAGTCATAAAGATACCGGTACCTGCAAAGAAATTCGGAGGGTTCCACCCATCTTCTCACCATCATCGATCGTACTATACGTTGGCCAGAGGCGATTCCAATGGTCCAAACATCTACAACAGATTGTGCTATGGCGCTTATTCGACATTGGATTGCACATTTTGGCTTTCCATTGGACATGACGTCAGACAGGGGACCTCAGTTCACCTCAGCCCTTTGGAATGAGGTAGCAAGTAAGCTTGGGATCCAAGTCCATAGAACAACTGCGTATCACCCACAATCAAATGGCCTGGTAGAGCGTTTCCACAGAACATTGAAAGCAGAGCTTAAATGTCGCCTTCAAGGCCCACGTTGGACAAACGAGCTCCCTTGGGTACTCTTGGGCCTTAGAACCGTGCCTAAGGAGGACCTTGACACTTCATCTGCGGAACTTGCCTACGGAGAACCGTTGACTGTGCCAGGAGAGTTTGTCAATCCAAAGCCAAGACTCCACTCTTCTAACAACCTCTTCCACTCACATGCTGAGAGGTTTGCCCCCATTCCCAGATCACATCATGGCCTGTCAACTCCATCGATCCCACCCTTCCTGAAAAACGCTCGCTTCGTTTTTTGTTCGCGGACCCCTCCAGCGTCCATACGACGACCCTTACCGGGTCATCACTCCAGGCCCAAAAACATTTCGTGTGATGATCGGACGGAGAGAGGAGGTGATCTCTATAGATCGTCTAAAGCCGGCCCATGTTGATCTGACCCAGCCAGTATTAGTCGCACAGCCTCGTCGTCGTGGTAGACCTCATATCACTCAAAACCAAGAACTTTTTACTGACAGATATGCACCATTGCAATCTAATCAAGAAACGACACGTTCAGGGCGGCATGTTCGCCTCCCTCTGCGTTTCCAGTAGCATTCGAAGATGTCAGCACTGGGGGGTGGGGGGGAGCTGTGTAGTGTACACACTACCTGGTGTGCTTGCAGACCGTGCTGACAGTGACAGCGAGAAGGGAAGGCACTCTGGCCAGGCAACCCGAGTTGGGACAACAACAAGAGATGATCTTGACACTCTTAGAATAAAGTTCTTGAAATTATATCAGTTGTTATAATTTCTATTGTTTGTACTTATATATACGTATATATATAGATAGATAGAGAGAGAGATAGAGAGAGAGAGAGAAAGAGAGGCGAGGGATAGCGATAATCTGATTGGGTAATAAAAGAATAATAGGAACCTGGTAGGATCGTTGGCGACTTAGAGCATCTTCCTATTAGATTAAGACGCATACTAACTTTATAGGACTAAGTAATTATTTATGCATAAAAGCGCTTTACCAGAGAAGTTCTTTTGGTAACACTCTCTTTATTTCTTATTTTTTCCAAGACAAGCTAAGATAAGAACTTTTTTTTTAGTAAATCTTAAGGCTTTATGAAATTTTTTCAAAACATTAACCAATAATGTCTACAAAAGTTGAAACTTTGGGCTTAATGCTTATTTTTCATCAAAGTAAAAACACATGTTTTTTTTTTTTTAGATATATCAATACATTTTCATAACCTGTTTTAAATTTGTTTTCAATCAAATCGCTTTCTCTCTCTAGCAAAATGGCACCGCCATGATCACAGTAATGATTGAAGCTGTAACCAGACTTCTCTCTCCCTAGGGCGGAACGTGGCGCTCAGACAGCGGGCGGAGCAGTCTACGTGGTTTAACGATGGTTCTTATTATCTATGGTGGGCCGAGTACGCTGTGGATGGAAAGATTCCCACAACTAATGAAAAGCGTTCTAGCCAGAATACCTGTACTCATACCGCTCTCCATGACAGGTCTCCTTGGTGGAAGGTGTCCTTCACACAGCCTGTGGAAATAACCAGATTCATCATTGAAAACAGACGCGGTATGTAGCATCACCTTCAGGCTGGATCAGTTCGTTACCATAATATCAACAAACATGCAGCTGGCAACGACTTACGGAAAAGAATAATTTTTGTCTTCTTGCCTTTATCTATCTGTAAATATTATAAATTACCAGGAAAATCTTTATGATAAGGCCACTGCATAGAAAAGAGTGTAATTGTATTGTTTCTTTTTACGATATACATTTAATTGTGTCTACAATTCTGATGAAAGATAAACAATTATGACGCATGTTTGAAGTCCTCGCAACTCACCTAGATTTTATGGTATAAAATAGAGAGGAATAAAAACACAAGAACAACCGAAAAAAAAAGCAGATTTCCATTGAAATAAATCTGCTGTTATTTATATTTATCAGTATATATTAGATCTTTCAGCACTTAAAAAAAATTCCAAAAGCATTTAAAAAGTTCATCGTAATGATCTCGTCACTCCTTGTTTTCCTTTGTTCTGATTGGTTGCTATTTTAGAGCGCATTACTCATCACGTGTATCAAGAATATTCTCTTACGATTTATGTAATTCCTTTTCTGGATGATTCGACGAGATTTTATATAAATAAGAGTCGAAATTATGTCCAGTTAGTCAACATCAAGTCAACCTACAGTGAGTTTAAGAGTTAACTGTGTACAGTATTTATAGAGTCAACCTCTTGTGTTGGATTAAACAGTTTGCGGACTTCAGACTATTTTCTACGGACGAATCGAGTAACTGGCTGTATATATTTTCACACCCCTAAACAAACAAAGCCTAACAGATCACTCCCCTAAAATCTACTCACATAACCTCTCCCTATTTGCAACTCACCAAATATGCGAATTTAACAGAAACGTGAGCACGTCACTGGGTATCAGAAGTTATAGTGGCTAGAGTCCACTGTGGCCGTTCGCGTGAAAAGGTCCCAAACTTGGGCGGCGCCCAAGCATTTTTTTTGGCTTGGACGGTTCCAACTAGGATCTACCCAAGATTTGAGGATTTGACAAGTGTCCAGCTGGGACAAAGAAATTGTAAACTATTAATTTTATTTTTAGTAACATCGCGATGTTGCGCTGAGGACCTTTTGGTGCTATTGCTGGTAGTCGCAAGAATCAAAGCAAATCATGGCTAGGAAAGATTTAACTTCACTCAACTTGATATCTCCAGATTATTGAAGAATTTTCTTTCAATAAAGAAAGCCATCAATCAAGGCTAAAAACAGTGTAACATATAATTATTATATAAAAAGCTGATATTCAGAAAAAATATTTAGGAAAAATGAGTAAAAACTGTATTTAGCTTGAAATCTAATCTCAATTTCTGTTACTGTGACTGCAGCTAGATCTAACTCTTCCGAGGATCTACTTTCAGTGTAGATCTAGAACTGCATTCCAAATCAGACTAATTCCTATATCATGTATACATAATTTTTCCCTAAATCTAAATCTTATTAATGATAGTATACAAATAGTAGATCTGCGTGACTTGTGCTACCGTAATCGAAATGCAACTCCCGAACTTGAGATGTAACCTTAATATCTTGGAAATTACCTGTGATTAACCCAAGAATCATAGGGACTTAAATAGACTTTGATAGAATGGATCCACAAATGAAAAAGCCTTATTATCGCGAAGACTTGAAAGACTCTGCTGGACCTCTAGTCCAAGACAATAATGGTAAGAATTCTTAACAATCTCCATTCCGTGACGAATACATTATAAATAGATTTAGATGGTAAATGCTAAATGCCATTGGTCAAGATAAGTAGTGAATCTATTAAAAATCTCAAATATTGATATGTCAAATATATTTCACAATAATACTATGATTCAGTTTCCAGCCCCCAGCACACTAATACAATTTACAATAAAATGATCAAATGGAGCTTTACAGAATGAAGTTCAGAGGACTGGAGGTCCTGTGTGACACAGTGACTGCTTAGTCATTAGAAGTTCTGGGTTGAAGTAAATGCAAATGTATTATTTTTACTAAAACATCATAATCATCATTATTATCCTCATCATAATTATCATTGTTTCTTCTTCTTCTTCTTTTTCTTCTTCTTCGTATTGTTGTTGTTGTTGTTGTTGTTGTTGTAGTTATTATTATTATTATTATTATTATTATTATTATTATTATTATTATTATTATTATTATTATTATTATTATTATTATTATTATTATTATTACAGGGCTGGATCAAAGAGTTCTGAAAGAGGTAGGGCGGGGGATGCTCAGAATTCTTTTTGGGTCCAATATCTAAGTGACGAAGCCATAAGCGCTTGTCTGCAAAGCAGGTAGTTTCTCTAAAGGGGTTAAGGGGTATGAAGAAAAATGGCATATATATATAGATATATATATATAGATATATATATATATATATATATATATCTAACAACTACTACAACAACAACACCAACAACAACAACAACAATAACAACAACTACTACTACTACTACTACCGCTACAACAACAACAACAACAACAACAACAACAACAACAACAACAAAAACAACATCGACAAGAAGAAGAAGAAGAAGAAGAAGAAGAAGAAGAAGAAGAAGAAGAAGAAGAAGAAGAAGAAGAAGAAGAAGAAGAACCACAACTACTACTACTACTACTACTACTACTACTACTACTACTACTACTACTTCTACTCTTTCTCCTCCTCCTCCTCCTACAACTACAACTACTACCACTACTACTACTTCTATTATCACTTCAACTGCAAATACTACAACGGAAATTATCAAACTTTTTGAACCACTCAATTTCATTTTTGATTTGTGAGTGGTAGCACATAAAATTTCTCATGAACCCAGACATGGCGTGAAACATATTTTTTCCGCTCATTCGCTGCTGTCTTCGGCTGAGAGTTCTTGACACTCGGCTTATTCTTCTCCCGATAATAGATTTGTGTACTTTGAAAGCACCCAAGCGTGAACTGAGGGCTTCAGTTGATAAAGGAAAGGAATGCTGCTAGGACCTGGAACAAACATGATAAATGTATTAGGTCATTCCTGGATCGTCTGGATAATTATGGCATTAGCTTTAAAATATCGATCGGTATCCAGTTAAAAAGAACTATTGAATTACTCATCAGATAATCTTATGATAAAACGCTACTTCATAAACTATTCAAACCTTTATGTTATCGTAAATACCTACCCATCTCGTTTTCTTTAAACCTTGTTGGAAAAGTGAGCAAGCTCTGCCTCATTAAAACTCATAAAGAAATAACAATTGCACTTAGACTATAGTTTCTGTCCTTTAACTAATAATATGAAGGGCCTTTATGTATCACAGCCCATGAGAAAAATATTAGTTCGCGAGCATCTGGCAATAATTAATGTCTATAAAAACCGGCATTTTTCTGTCACTGGGCCACTTGATCAAAATTAGACTTAGGTGATCGACAAAGTAAGAGAAAACCCTCACCATGAAAAAAAATTGCTGGAAGCAGATATGCAAAATAATACATTTTGTACATAATATACTGTAGCTTTTCAGGATTTAGGATCTAGATTTAGATCCAAGAAATAAAAAAACCCCTCCAAAAACTGACGGCGACAGATTCCAAATACTGTGTGAAAAATCGATATTTTGCGCCGCTTTAGGCCTACATGTTGTAGCCAGGCTAGATCTAATTTTTTACTTGATCCAGATATCTAGACCTAGCTTTGTAACTGGCATCTTAACCATGGTTATAAGTACGGTGAGGTTGTTTTTCAACATGCAAATCTAATATTATGTAATCTCTGATTTCCATTATGATAAAGATCCGTTTTTCTGAATGCAGATCTAGATTTACGTATAATTTTTTTCAGTTTTATATCTTAACTAGATTGGTAGTAAGTGCGATGCAAATTGGAATTTATATTTAAGTTTTTAATCCAGATTCAGTCTAAATCTAGTTTCACCTGAATACATCGGAGCAGATCGCCTTTACGATTTATTAGCTTCAAATCACAGCTTATCTCCTCCGTTATCCGGAAAAAAAGTTCTCGACTTCAAGACCTGTACCTTTCACATAATTCATCATCTTTATCGACATCAAATGGGTTGGTTTTATGTCGAAAAATTCGGAGTTGTGTTTCTCTCTGTCACCTATAAATTTCATGGATGATGTCCGCCATTGTTGGACTTCAAATACACATCTTGGGCCAACCCTGTCGACCGCCCAAATTTTGGGACTTACAGCAAGTGCCCAAGAGCTTGGGAACATTTCATGCACAGCTCCCATTGTGAGTAAGGGCTCAGCTTGGGCAGAAGTGCTAAGTTAGGCGGAAACTTGGGGTTGGGACCTTTTCATGCGCGCCGCTAAAGAAACCTAAACTGACTACATATGCATGTTGTGAGAATGTTATAATGTAATATATTGTCAGATAAATGGTGTTCACGAATAAAGTGGATTAGGATTCCCTACTTTTACACTTGCCGGAGAAAAAGAATCAATGAAATTTTATAAGAGTTGAGATGGTAACCACGAAAGTGCCCTTGTTTTCATATAATAATAATTACCGAGAGTTTGAAAAGGAAATATAATGTAAATATGCGACACCACTGCTATCATTTGGAAATGCTGTTCTTTATCACTCTCGGTCTTTTGTAAAAATGATGATGCTAGGTTTACTCACATACAATGTGACATTTTTTGAATTTCATAACTCTTTTTTAAGTTTAAAAGTTTTAGTTTTATAAACGCTATCATTATAATCATTTCATTTTCTATGTTACCGGTGTCATTGATTTGAGCGATTAAAATTTACAACCTGCATCTTTCAAAGATTGCTGCCAGGAGCGACTGAAGAATTTCTCACTGACAGTCTACCCAGTAACCGACTCGTACAGGCCAATCACGTTCAGAGGCCCAGATGAAGTAAAATCCACATATAGTGTAGTGCCTTCTCCCAGGATCAGCTTTCCAGTCCGTGAAGTCAAAATTACTGAAGGCTTCAACCCAAAGAAGATTTTAACACTTTGCGAGGTCTTCATTTTTGGCGGTAAGCTGAAAAGTTGTTACTATTTTGGGGTCGAAAAAAAGGAACTAGTGTTCGGTACAGAGTATTTAATTTAACATGGTTGGATTGTTTATCGAGAGAAAAGGTTATGCAAACAGCATTCTGTCAAAAAAACCCTCTTTCTCTTTTTTTCCATCTCGCTTTGTGATTCTTAATAAGCTTTATATAGATTATAGGTCAAAGTAGGTCATTTCCATAATAACACAATATGAAAATGAAATTTTTTCAAAGCAATAAACTTAAAAAAAAAACAGTCTCCCATTTTTTGTTCTACTAGCCGTCATAAATAAAGACCTCACAAAGTGTCAAAACATTGTTTGCGAGGTCTTTGTTTTTGGAGGTTAGTAGAACAAAAAATGGGAGACTGTTTTCTATATTTTAAAACAATAACGTGGTATTTCAATATTGTAAAAAGTTTATTCAAACAATACTTAATATTACAAAAATTCCTGTTATCTTTATCTCCAACTTGCTCTCTCTCTAACTCTGTTTTGGCGAATGTTTCATTTATTTCTATATATTTATGTATTTTACCCTCCCTATCTCTCGTTTCCTCTCCCTTACTTTACTTTGCTATCTGTTTTCTTCTGTTAAGTTATATCTCATTTACGTCCTACCGTCTCTCTCTATCGCTTTACCACTGCCGCAGGTACTGTCACTATTTGTCTCCCAAGATCAATTTGTGTTCTTTGATTTTTTGTTTTGCTTCCTCTTTGGTTTTAAAATCCAAAGAGCTTATACAGATTAGGTAATCACCATAATAACACACTATGAAAAGGAAATTTTTCAAAGCGTAAAAATTTAAAAATTTATATTAAACGTATAAAAATCTTACTGGATAGTTTATTGTCAAAACAAGCAAAGTAAAAACTAAAAAATGGCAAATGATATCTTCTAACATGAAAATGTATCTCACAATATGGTGTTTCAGTTTAAGATATATCTACTACCTAATCTTTAATCCTATATATTAATACTATAATCACCAACAGCATTACCCCCTCTATTACTTTCATTACTTCCACTTCTACTTCTACTACTACTACTACTACTACTGCTGCTGCTACTACTACTACTACTACTACTACTACTACTACTACTACTACTACTACTACTACTACTACTATTACTACTACTACTACTACTACATATACTACTACTACTACTACACCTACTACGACTACTACAGCTACTACTACTACTACTACTACTACTACTACTACTACTATTACTAGTACTACTACTACTACTACTACTACTACTACCACTACTAATTCTACTACTACTACTACTACTACTACTACTACTACTACTACTACTACTACTACTACTAAAACTACTACTACTACTACTACTACTACTACTACTACGACTACTACGACTACTATGACTACTACTACTACTACTGCTACTACTACTACTACTACTACTACTACTACTACTACTACTACTACTACCACCACTACTACTAATACTACTACTACTACTACTACTACTACTACTACTACTACTACTACTACTACTACTACTACTACTCCTACTACTACTTTAACCATAAATAATGCTACATTTTTCATCAAAACTTCGACATCTGCAACTACCGCTTTACTAAACAACTAGTCCTTTTGCCATAAAACTACAACAAAGAAGCAGAAAAGCTTTGAAAATAATAGGCTTAAGTCAGATATATGAAAAAGAGTAATATCATATTTATATTATTATTATTATTATTATTATTATTATTATTATTATTATTATTATTATTATTATTATTATTATTATTATTATTATTATTATTGTTATTATTATTATTATTATTATTATCATCATCATCATCATCATCATCATCATCATCATCATCATCATCATCATCATCATCATCATTGACGCTGTGGAAAGTCCTCCACATAGCGCACAGTTCCTACAGCTAAATCAAAGGAATATAACAAACAAAAATATTTCAAGCAAATGACTAAATAAAAAGGTCAGAAGAATTGTAAATAAAATTTCAGTGTCCTTTTAATACAAATACAAATATAATTATTTGAAAAGAACAGATACATACGAATAATAAAATCTAACAAAGTGATCGAGAGGAAGTTTCGCTTTAAAGTGACTGATAATATGATAGTTGAATAGTTTTAAGTTAAAAGGTCTGTAATATACACTCAACTGAATTAGTTACTGTATAATGTCAGGTTTTATTTATTGTTGTAGTCTCGTGGACTTAAATGTTGATCTGGGTAGTTTACACAAGCTCTCAAACAATGTTTTTTCTCTTAACAAATTAAGTCCATAAATTAGCAATACTTTCTAATTCTGTAATTCTTTTATACAAGATTTGATATAAGAGGAACGACACATAAATTAATTTGATACGTCCGTGTCGCTGATTATATTGTCGCGTTGCACTCCAATGCTTAAGTAGCCCTCATCCTGCACTGCTCACGCCCACACACACACAGTCAAGTCAGATCTAGGGTTGACTCGTCATGGTAAAAGGCCTCAACACATCTCACAAGTTCAAGTCACCAGCAGTAATACAAACTGTCCTATAAAAGAAATCATACGCGCCCTTAATAAACTGCCACAACTATTCTAAAGCATTTAAAACTTGAGCATGAAAGGAAAGAATAAAACAATGCGATAATACAATTTAGGTGTCTCAAACAGAATCTAGATCAGTCAAATCAAACCTCGCAATTAGCACAGACTGTTCTAAATAAAGCAATTCTGTATTAAAGTCATACCCTAGGAAGAACTGAGTCTAGATCACAAAATACCAGAATTTAAACCAACTAATTAAAGATAGATAATAACTATATTCACCTTCTCTGAAAAGCGAATTCTCAATTCTGCAAATTATTGAAGATCATCTAAATCTCGTCGTGTAGACAAGGAAAAAAGCGTCTAGCAGAACTAATCTTTCAATACAATTTATTCAGTATCTGTCAAGACACTCTAATCTCATCATTGCGACAAGTTGCTATTTGACAGAGCTGGCTCTCTAGTCTTGACGCTACGAGGGCTGTAGCAGAAATAAAAAAAACGACTAGATCAGCTACTCACACATGCCCAGAGAGAAGGTCATGTGATCCAAATCACAACTTAGACCCAAGAAAGTACACTGAACCAAGCAGATAGCACCTTTAACCTACACCGCGACAATCATCATCATCATTATTATAATTATTATTATTATTATTATTATTATTATTATTATTATTATTATTATTATTATTATTAATATTATTATTATTATTATTATTATTATTATTATTATTATTTTTATTATTATTATTATTATTATTATTATTATTATTATATTACTCAAATTGTCTGTCTAACCGTGTCCACTCATGGTATATTTTGTCAGTAACTGTCATAGTTTTTCCGCTTTGCCTCTTTCTAGCTGTCTGTACGTTAGTATTTTTGTTCGTATGTATTCTGATTATTCATGCACCTTTTTGCTTTTCTCTCAAACTTTTTATCTCTTTCCCCCCTCCACTCTTTTTTCATTTCTTATTTTCAGTGTCTGTTTTTCATTCTCCTCGTCTTTTTATACCTTTTATTGCTTGTGAACTTTGCTACGCGAGGTTCTCCGAAAAGAATGTTTTTACTCCATTGAAAATAAAAAACCCATTTTTTCTACACATATTTTATGTTAAAAAAAAGTAATAATCTGTTTTAAAAGAGTTATCTAAATAAAAATCTGAAAAATCAGTGTTTTACATGTTATTTCCCTCTTTCTAACGAATTTGGCATTTAAAATTCACGTATTACTTAAACTCAAAATGTAATGAACTTCCAAAGACATTTTTAGCCTCAATTCAAAACTGAAATAAAAAAAGGTTTACTACCGCGTGGGACACTGAACTTATCTGATAAAAAATCAGTAAAGTTGATTACTCTACATTGAGTGGTTTTGGAGAGGATAGAGGAGTTAGAAATCAAAGTTGCCTTTAGTAATATAGATAATAGAGAAATCTATTTCTTCAAGTTATTTCAGCAGTTGTGTAAAGCATTTTGAATATTTTGACCCCAGAGACTCGCTGTGTAAAGAATCGATATGGACTAAGATGTGAGCGTGAGTGTAACTGTGCCAACCAGACCAGCTGTTTTGTCCACAGTGGAAGCTGCCCGTCTGGCTGTGCCCCTGGCTACACTGGACTGGAATGTAGTCAAGGTTAGAAGTATTCTTCTTCACAGGAACAAGTGGCGTTAAATATTTATTATGTTGAAACGATAACAATTATAAAGTTTTGCAACATCATCTGTACTTTGAAAAGTGACTTTCTCTTGATATTTAGTCTTTTTCAACTTAAAACTTGAAAAAGATCCCAGAAAAGTAACCTTTTTAACTGCTAAAATTAGAATGAGGTTCTCCACTAATAGCTATAAGACAGACTGGGTCAACTTGGAAATTGGAATCGCTATGGGCTGTACCATATCCCCAATCCTGTTCGTCATAGCTATGGAAGTCATCTTGAAAGCAGCAGAAGATAGCGCAGGCCCGGTTAATCTTTGTAGTGGTTGCTACACGCCCTCGTTGAAAGCGTCCATGCATGATACAACCAAAATCTGCTCAAAGGAAGACGAAACATGCCGAACGATAGAGCGCCTTGACGTCCTAATAACAGGTGCAGGATGAAATTCAAACCAATGAAGTCTCGCAGTCCCTCAGTAACAAAAGGTAAGATAAATGCGACAACAACATTCACAGAAGCCAAACAGCAGATAACAACGGTCAGTCAAGAGACTTAGGAAATGGTACGATTCATTCATGAAAGATACCAAAAGAGGACTAGAAACAGTATAACTTGATACCTAAGGCCTGCTTGCCATCAATAGGTGTGGCCTTCACAGTAAACTTAAAGTGTGGTGCCTATAGTTCATGCTAATTCCGAAGCTCCTCTGGCCAACCCTCGTCTATGAAATCTGCTCAACTACAGTTGAGGCAATAGAAGCTAAGATCAATAAGTTCACCAGGAGGTGATTGGGGTGCATCCGGGTCTCACAGATGTGGCAATGTACTGCCATAAAGCAAAGCTGAGACTCCCACTAAAGTCCATCTTGGAAGAGTATAAATGTGGCAAAGCGAGGCCACTCTCTATGTTAGAGGAATCCAAGGACCCGGTTGGGAAGACTGTTCAACCGACCATAAAGACCGGTAGGAAATGAAAAGTTGCCGAAACGGTAGACTAAGTCAAAGAGTGTCTCAATATTAAAGAAGTGATCGGGCAAATTGAAACTGACCGCAAAGGGCTGAGATCATCTGCAGCAAAATGATGGTTAAACGCAGAGGGGAAAGAGAAAAGAGACATAGTCATTAATGAGATACGGCTCAATGAAGATTTCACAGGGGTTCAGAAAGTAGTTCAGCGACCACAATAGAGACAATGGACTAATTGGGATAATGCCCTGTAGAAGTTCCTCACATAGAATGAGATTTGGCACATGGCGCCATTTCGGATGAGCTTTCTCATCATATCAGTGTGCGATCTCCTGCCTTCAAACACAAATCTGGTACGGTGGGGAATGAAAGAGAACCCCACTTGGCCGCTATGCCAAGGCACGCAGACCACAGAGCATGTCTTGAGCTCTTGAAAAATTGCCCTCTCACAGTGGTCAATTATATGGAAAGAGACCAGTTGGTGAAGTGGTATAGTGCCTGGATCAGCAATCCATCAAAAGATAAGGGTGTGGGTTCAAAACCTGGTGCTGCGCAAAAAAAAAACCAAAACAAAAAACCCCCCCAAAAACTAAAACAAAAAACAAGATATCAGGAAGGCGCCTGAAAATATTGACCTGGGTGTGGCCTGGCTCCCTTAGAGTGTTAGAAATTAAGGGACAAAACACTTAGAATAAGGGGGGTTTCTTCTCTAAAGATTCTCTAGTATCTAGCTAATATAAGTTTTTACCTACAGTAAGTCTTCACATTCAAGACCACTTACGTATTTAGATATTTAATCAAACATGTCGCAAACTCTTTCTTTTCCTTTTATCAGTGTAACGATTTAACTCTCTAATGTAGGAAATCCTTTAAAAAAAGTCTAGAACTAGTATTTTGCTCTATATTTTTCATTTAAAAAATGAAATAGATGAATAGTTCACTTTCTGTTTATATGGCATTAAGATAATGTGCACTAATCGACTGACAAAATGGTGACTAAACGTGTAAAATGTGTTTATACATAAATCAAACTTCCGAGGAACTCGTGCACTAAATTTTCGGCAAGATCCAATTAGTTGCCCAAACACAACATGATACGATTGTAACATGCACTAAACTTTAATTGTTCTCGCGGCATCGGCATGCATCATTTTGTTAAATTCGTTAATTTACAATTTCACTTTCTGACGAGATACGTATATTACGAGCATAAAGATTTTAGTGCTTCATTGACGAGCAGTTACTAAACAGAAAAAAAAATCTTGCAAAAATCCATAGCTTTCAAATACCAGCATAAAAACTGTGAAATATATCCATTAGGCGTTGCACACAAAGCAACGCTCTCTGCACATATTGAAATCTAAGTAATTATTCGCAATAGTATTACTTTAAAAGTTTCCCAGTAGAAACGTTATTCGCAATTCGTCGCTGTTTTGACCTACTAGCCTAAGTGCCACATTGGGCCAAATCGACTTTTTAGCACCGTTTGGTTGCTATTACTTTTTTTCTATATCATCGTTATTCATCGTTAAGCTGCGATTACTAGTTTTCGAGTTACAGTTCTTTTCCGTATTAGATAAAGGACATGGCGTACTAGCGTATCGTTCAATACGCTAGAACGTAAAAACCAACAGAGGAAGAGCCAACATTTCAGCTGATTTGGGGTACTAGCGTAAGCGAATTATTTTTATTTGGGGTACTAGCGTAAGCGAATTATTTTTATTTATAAAAAAAATTTCTTTTGAATCCCAAGTAGAATCCTGGCTCTATTCCGCCAAAACTGTTATTCCACATCGGCCGCTTGGACAGAGTAACGTCTGCAAGATGCGTTTGGATTTGAAAGACAAGCTTTTTGTTGTCTATCGTATGTATTGCTGTTTGAGAAGTAATAACATTGCAATGTTTATTAGCTTTTAGTAGTAATATTGTTACATGCATTTGTTTTGGGGCAAAGCTGAGAAACCCCTAGATCTATATTTCAGAACGAGATCTAGAATCCTGAATCTAGAAATAGATTTTCGCACTTTTTTAAACAAGAGTTGAAAGGATATTTAAAATGAAGAAGCATATTGCTAAGACTATATTGTATATCGAAATCTGTCTCGATCGATTGCTATTTATAATGATGATTTAGAATTTTAAGAGGAAATTAAACTTTAGGCCATGAGCAGTGTTCTTATTCATTGTTGCCATTCAGAGTGGAGAGGATCATTTACATCTTGCTAGCTTGAAAAATGTACAAGAAGCTGTGTGTGACGACCTTAGCGTTCAGACAGTCAATATTCAATAAATAATGCTTTGAAGAACCTTGTTCGTCAACTTAAAGTGACAGCAGTGGATGCGAGTCCATGGGAGAGAGATAGGTGATTCAGATAAAGACTGACTTCTCCCCGGGTGCGTGCGAAATGAAAGGTTACAAGGAGGAAGTTTGGGCTGCATGTCAGGATTATGAAGTGCAAGTGTACTACAATCACTGTAATGAAGATAGCACTTTGCGTGACCAGTATGAAAAAAATACTGACGAATAAAAGAGAAAAAGGAATCCAAATAGGCAAGGCAAACATGCCAAGAACTGAAAAGTAGATGATGTGGTTCAACAGGCTGCAAAATTTGCATAGATGATAGATATTGAAACTGACCAGCCATGCCATGATGAGGTGCTTCAAATAACACAACATGAAGGATATATACAGTTGAGGGAAACGGTAAAGCAGTTGGTGTGGAAAAGTCAAACTTAAAAGGCAAAAAGAAAAAAAAAACCGGCAAAAAAGAAACAAGGGAGAGTCATATACAAATATCACGACAAAAAGGGCAGTTGCTGCAAAAAAGGTTGGGGAGAAGTGCAATGAAAGAACATGCAAGACGCAAAGCACAACAAAAAGCGACGTGCAGAGAAATTAAATATTTAAATCTTATTACGAACAGAGTGACCTTAGATTGCAGAGAGAATTTATCGTCCAGCATATCGAGTGCATTGATACCAAATGAAAACGAACAAAATTTGAAAATCGCGTTGAAACACAACAAAGAGCTATTTCCTCTCCATTGATCAAAATTTAGTGCCTGTTGGCAAAGTGTTTTTTTCTTACCACACTTGCAATATCTGAGATGGCTGATCGCACTGCTCTCTCCAAAGTCACTCACCGGGGCACTCTTGAAGATGAAGAGAGAGGAGGACGCCAGTCAGCAACTGCAGCACACAGAGACAAAAGGATTCGTGAGGCAGTGAGTGAATATATTGGTCGTTATCCTAAAATTGAGTCCCATTTTTGTAGATACAGTACATCATGGGAGTATCTACATCCAGAACTAACAAAGAAAAAGATGAAACACAGGTTTCTGGCAGAATGGGTGCCAAGGACAGACTCACCAAGCTTCTCATTCTTCGAGAAGATGTTTAGAGAAAAGAACATCTTTATTTACCGATCCAAAAAAGGTCAATGCTCGCTTTGTTTCATACAGGCAAGACGGTGAAAACCTAAAGGAAAATCTTGAAACCCTCAACCAACAGCACAACTCGGAAAAAAGAAGTTGAGAAAGATTAAAGAGGAGAGTAAAAAAGAGGCATTGGCAGTTAAAACGGTTTTGTGTGCTTCATTTGACCTGCAGCAAGCGATCTACTTGCCAGTGTCTTATGGGAGTGCTTTGTTTTACAAACGGAGACTTCCAAACTACACCTAACGCTTTATGACATTGGAACGAAAGACAGTCATTGCTTTACGTGGAGCATCAGAGATTTCCACTGCAGTCTATAATTCTCTTCGTCTCTACGATGAAGGTGGGGTAAAGAAAGCTTACCTCTTCTCTGATGGGTGTAGCGGGCAAAACAAAAACTCCACCATGCCTGCTATGATGCTGTACCTCATCAATTGATCAAGAAACATGAAGGAAATATTTCTCCGGTTTTTTTTTAATCCTTTCACGAACAAAATGAAGGGGACTCGGCCCACAGTGCCATCACCCAGGCCTTGAAAGAAGTAGGTAATGTTTTACACCCGTTTAAACTTGTGCCAATATTCCAGCTTGCATGCACTCGGCAACGTTATGTTGTACACCAACTGGAGCTCACCGACTTTCTGGACTTCAAGGCTTTATCTAAAGATTTGCGCATCTTAGATGCAAGGGAGGTCTCCAACACCGACAAAATCATTATCTTGAAAATGTATCATGGAGCTGCGAGTCTTGAAAGAACACGACAACAATTTTTTCTTCACGGCTAGCCACAGTGATGTGGAATTCAAAACTATATCTCTGAAGAGATCTACACACAAAGTTGGTTACAGCAATATAATACAGCTGAATAAAGAGCCTAACATAATTTCAAAGGAAAAGTACCAGGATTTGGTCTCTCTCTGCATTGGTGACTAGGCGCTTGTCAGGGAACCATAAAAATTTTATTAGTCTTTGGACCACTAGTAGATATTTATTGATATAATTTCAAAACATTAAGTTAACCCATTGCTTATTTTCTAGACTTAAACCTCAAGTTCCGCTATCGCAATTATTGTTGATGTCCCTTTGGTGCTCAAAATTATATGTGAAGTTTGGGTTAGCTTTACACTTACTGTGAAGAGTTACTCTTCGGTTACAGGGATATCGATTTTTTTTCGTGATATTTCACACAGGCTAATGATTCAAACGCTGTTCAAAACATTGCTTAATCATGTCAATGTAAAACAGTTGATGAATATTTTTGAAGGTTGTTACTTGCTTTATATGTACAATTATGGGTCTCCAATTTTACTGTTCAAGCGTCAAGATTTACTGATGAAATTTTAACGTGAAGCAGTCGTTGAATATTTTTTTAAACAGATTTTTTCTTTCTTTTTAATTTTTTAAATTTGCCATTCCCAATTTTACTGTTCAAGTTTTTACTACTGCTGTTCTAGTTAAAAAAGAGTTTCAGTTTTGAATATTGGTATCATGCTACATTGTATATTCTACAGAAAATTAATGATATTTTTCGTTAGTGCTGCAGTGGGCAAAACCGAAGCTTGATAATAATAGCAGCTAAGAAAGCTAGTTCTATAGATTTAGTACATTTACTATACATAAATGCTCAAAGAATTATTTTGTTTTAAAACGAAAAAATAAACATATTACTCCTTTTCTATGATAGCTAAACATTATTAATTGAAAATTACAAAAATTGATTCATGATCAATTTTATTTTCGAAATAAAACGTCTAAAATGAATTGACATGTTGGTTTTTTTTTAGTTATTACCCTTTATTATTAATATGTTACAACGTAAGTGTTGATGCCTATAATGTCTAACCTTTTTATATCGATCTGACGAACTAGTTTATAGAGCGTAAGCGACAAAAACATCATGTGTAACTTGATACTTTTAAACATGACGCATTGGCGTATGTCCATTATGCTCAGTTTTTGCGAAAACCACCAATATGTTGTGGAAAAAGTGAAAAAAAAAAGAAAAAAAAACCTAACGTATTGTATAAAAATCACCAATATACATGAAACCGATTTCTCTCAATGGTCTTCATAAAATGGGTCAAAACTGAACTACTCTCCTGTAAAATGTACTAAACAACGACGAATTGTGGCAAGGCGAAGCAGTCTTCTTAGAAAAATCCCATAGCACACGTCGAGTCGCCTAGACGCTTGAAAAAAGCACTGGAAAAAGGAGCAGCATTTAAATAAATAATTTGACCCTACGGTTTTGTACAAGATGTAACTAAAAATGTGTGACGCTTTTTCGAAAAATTAAATGCGAAAAAAAGTCCAAATCTTGTAAAAACATGAAGCAAAGAGTCCCCAAATATCAACACATTATACAAACTGCAGAAAAGATACACGGTGCATAAAACCATGGGTCCAGTATTAGAGTGGGGCACTAGGATAACTGCTGTTGGAAATATATATATATATATTTATATAAACTTCAGAATTATCCGCAATACTGTTATTACGGATAAGCTTCAGAGTTATTAGCAATACTGTTATTACGGATAAGCTTCAGAGTTATTAGCAATACTGTTATTACGGATAAGCTTCAGAGTTATCAGCAATACTGTTATTACGGATAAGCTTCAGAGTTATTAGCAATACTGTTATTATGTTTAAGCTGCAGAGTTTTTCGCAATACTTTTAAGAATAATGGTAGCCTATTGAACATTTAAGCTGAATCTGACCGTATCCAGACAACACAGGCCAAGCAGAATTTAATGGTACTTATTTGCAAAAAAAACAAAAAACGGGAATTTACTATCTAGTTAAGTAAAATACAACACACTTAATAAATTCTCTAAAACAAAAGTCAGAAAGCACTTTAATTAAAAACTATCATTTATTGCTTAGCACGGAAATAAAATTAGGAATATACTACAACCATCTACAATCGATAATAAGTGATCGTCTGATCAAGCTGACAGAATAGGAGTGCTCACAAGAAGCAAAATCTTTAAAAAAAGATTCAAGTCCTACAAAAATGTATCGGAATGTTTTTTCCATGACATTTTTCTTTCTACTGCATTGTTCCTTGCCTTGCACTAGAATGTGAAACTGGAAGGTACGGAACTGGATGCACACATAACTGTAGTGTCACCTGTGGTGGTGACCACAATACTTGTAACCGCATTGATGGAACCTGCACACAAGGATGTGATCCAGGCTACTCAGGAAGATATTGCGAAGATACCTGTAACAAAACCTGTGGTGGGAGGGACAGCTCTTGTAATCAGACCGATGGAACCTGTACACATGGATGTGATCCAGGCTACACAGGGAGATGCTGTGAAGATACCTGTAGCCCTACATGTGGAAACCAGACTGATGGAACTTGTACACAGGGATGTGAACCAGGCTACACAGAGAGATTTTGTCAGTCAAATAAGTAACATTGATGACTCGAAGATGGATTAAACCAGTCATCTTTTTGAAGGTGTATAATACCCTTAGTGACAAAGAGGCGAAGTGAATGAAGGTCTCTACACATTATTCATTCACACATGTACACAGGGATGTGACCCAGTCTACACAGGGAGACTATGTGAAGATACCTGTAGCCCTACATGTGGGAAGGAGAACTCTTGTAACCAGACCGATAGAGCATGTACGCAGGGATGTGACCCAGGCTACACAGGGAGACTCTGTGAAGATACCTGCAGCCCTGCATGTGGTGGGAAGGACAAATCTTGTAATCAGACTGATGGAATCTGTACACAAGGATGTGATCCAGGCTACACAGGGAGACTGTGTGAAGACACCTGCAGCCCTACATGTGGTGGGAAGGACAACTCTTGTAATCAGACTGATAGAACCTGTACACAGGGATGTGACTTAGGCTACACAGGGCGACTGTGTGAAGATACTTGTAGCACTACCTGTGGTGGGAAGGACAACTCTTGTAACCACACCGGTGGAACCTGTACACAGGGATGTGACCCAGGCTACACAGGGAGACTGTGTGAAGATACCTGCAGCCCTACATGTGGTGGGAAGAACAACTCTTGTAACCAGACTGATGGAACTTGCACACAGGGATGTGATCCAGGCTATACAGAGAGATTTTGTCAGTCAAATAAGTAACATTGATGACTCGAAGATGGATTAAACCAGTCATCTTTTTGAAGGTGTATAATACCCTAAGTGACAAAGAGGCGAAGTGAATGAAGGTCTCTACACATTATTCATTCAAATGAAAGTTCCTCCTCCGTCTGTAAATCAGATAAAGATGAAACTATCATAAGATTGGTTGATCTATCATCCACACCACACAGCTTTGCCTTCAGGTTTAAGGTTGTAAGGTTTTTTTGGCTGCTCTTCATGGTTAAATGTGGCTGTTAGAACCTTATCAGCTCAACTTCCAGAAAGGAGACACGTGCTATATCAATAACAACATCAATACAATGACACAAAAAAATGATGTAGTTCATAGACATAAATATACATTGGTGAATATGTATTGCTTTTGCTTCTTGAATAAAAAAATGTACATAATATATGCTTACAAAGTAAAAAAAGCGGTGATTTTCCACGCCGTCTCGCTGTTAGAAGTAAGGTGAATACAACTCCCACAATTTCTACAGCTCTCAAAACAAAACGTTGATCTAAAAAAAAAACCCAAATATTTTCCTGCATTAAGACTATGAGCAAGAACGGTCACTTAAGCTCTAGTTACCTGGCCACCAGGCTGACCCAACCCTGGATGGTAGTTGGTCAACATATTGGTCAACAGATATTTCTTCAAATTTAAAGGTTTGCTTGCAGTTTGAGTGACAAAATCAAGGTATCCATTCAATGTTAAGA
>JAWDGP010006437.1:45000-50279 GCA_033675545.1 Elysia crispata
AGCATTGATGTAACTCAAATTTTTCTTTGGACATTGACAGACCAGTTCAACAATAACACCATTTATACAGTGACACGAGAAATAATGTTACTTCTTTGATTCATCATTCGGCTTTTAAGTTGATATGGTCTTTCCGGCCAATCTGCCCCATTGAAAAATTCTGCATTGTCATCACCAGAATATGATTAGAGAGAAGATTTATAGACCGGACACTCAGGTCGTCAGATCCCTGAGAGAAATGGAAAGTAGTCGATGGAGGGGGGGGGGGACGGATGGCGGAAGCTGATTTACACGAAAAAGGAAAATAGCAAACTAAGAAGTTTAAAAAGGAAACTTCAGAGCTACACTTAAATCCTGTATGATCTTTAACGTCTCTTCCGTTAGTACTGCTGAATCCCTTGCTATCACTGTCACTGTCACTGTCATATGCCTTATGCATCTCCATAAGTAGAGAGACTCTTTTTTCCTCTGTCTATACACCCCACCAGCGCACCCGTACCACGCTAAAAGGCTCTTTATACTAATCTATTACGTAGTTAGTCTCTCTTAGTCACTCCCTCTTTTTCTCACTGCTCTTTTCTCTAAACACCTTTTGCTCCCTTCCATTCCAGTATATATATATATATAAAGACCCCAATTTTTCTAACTTAACCTTCTTCACCTGCAGCCCGTGCCAGACCTGCCTCCTCCTTGTACACTAAGGATGGTACCTTCCTTCAACCTCCCAATCTCTCAGCTAGTTTAGCATCAGGAGAAAACAAGTTTTACAGAACGAATAATTAGGGCTGCTAAGGCTCTCCAAGAAATGAAACTGGAAAAACAAATTTTTTTCTAATTAAATGAGGAACTGATTTATTTAAATTAGAAAGGTATTTTAATTGCAATCTGGCTTTTGTGTTCTTGTTTGATTCTCTTATGAACTGTTTACGTATTGTTTAAAAATGTATTTCTTTAGACAACTAAAAGGTAAAATTTCAAGGACTTTATTCCAAATCGAGCACAAAAAAATACAATTTCTTCACCTGTGTTGGAAAATAGACCATCTGACGGTCTTACTCTGGTGAAATCATTGTCATTTGGTTTACTTCGATCTCCTATTAGTTTTACACACAAACACACAACTCTTTCTCTCCCTCCCTTTCTATTTCTCTCTCTCCATCCATCTATATATATATATATAAACAAAAAAAGTTTTGCAGTTCATTCTTTATCCTGTTGATAAAAGACCGTATTGTTAGCTTTCAAACAATTTTTTGACAATATAAAACTTAGGGATACATGTGTTGCAAAGGTTCGCGAGTTGTGTAATTTTTATTACCTTTCCCGGCGTCATGAGTAAGTAAAATAATAAAAAATGACATATTTCTCACTTTTATTTCCCAGACATTTGCCAATAAAACTTCCCTCTACTCCTGAGTACAAACCACTCTAGTTTGTCCTGAATAATCTTAAAATTAGGTTGCTTATTTTACTAAAAGCAATTGCTCAGAATATATTAATGTCATTCTGCCATCCAATACTTTATATGGGTCCGGATCAGGTCTACACTAAGGCAATTTAGATTTCTTCTTACATCAAGTCAAAGTATAGATATAAAAGATCAATATATATCTTACTCATAAGAATGTGATTCCTGAAACACATTATTGGCGACGAATGTTTTTATTCTAACCTCTATAAAAAATTATTGAATCCAGCTGGTAACATCTTATATTATTAAAAGCAAACGGTTCGACATCAGGTCTTTTCTATGATGCATCTTCCAATACCCTAAATTGACAAAACGGAAATTGAAAAACCAAAACTATTCATCTCCATCTCATATCTGTTCAAAAGAAAGATAAGAAATACTCTGGATTTAGACTTCAAATTGCTTTTGAATTTAAATTTCTCTTCTATGGCTACCTATTGTACATCGAATACACGGCCATGCTTATAACAACCAAGTTTAAGAATATCTTATCTTTTTTACGTACTTTTCTCCCCAGCGTGTGATAACGGGACGTATGGTGTAGAATGTTCTCAGAACTGCAGCGTCACCTGTGGCGGGCCAGACAGCCTGTGTCATCATGTTGATGGAAACTGCTCCAGCGGATGTGTCGCTGGCTTCAAGGGAGAACACTGCAATCAAAGTAAGATCAGTACAATAAAATGAAAAAAAAAATTAAATTAACTTATTCTTTCGCATATTGCGCACATTAAAAAGAATACTTATAAAGTTATTAATTATTTTAAATTAATTCACCATTGCCACCATTCATTGATAAGTAACTGTGAGGGAGGCTCACTTCCTTCCTCCACCTCGTCTAGTGAGGATCAGCACCAACGCACCCCTCAGTACAAAGTACATCGCAGACGTTAGTTTTAACTACAACAAAACTCAGTTGCAAGTTATATAAATTAACGCTAACATTTTATAAAAGGAGGAAAGTGATGTTAAACAAAAACAAACAAACAAACAAACAAACAAAAAAAAAACGAAAAAAAACCAACAAGAACTACAGAAGGCCTCAAAATCAAGGCCTCAAAATCATGTAAATACCTTTCACAGAATACGATTTTCGTAAGGATTATAAAAGGGTACAAATTAACAGCTGACAGTTGAATCTATGTAAACTAAGATTGAAGGTAAACAACCGAAGGATACAGTATATCAGTCTGGCTAATACAATTATGCAGCTACAGAGGAACTTAACTAAATAACAGAGTGTGTTAAGAGCTTTAAAGAATTAGGATACAAAAAAAGAATGTAGGCTCGCTGAAAAAGTCCAAGAAACTATAAGGACTATAAAACGAGAAAAATCCTTGAAAATGAAATCTATAAAAAATTACACCCAACCAGACCTGCTGTCTTTCAGACGATTCGCAAATGCACTACATTAATTTCTTTTTAGGTTGCAAAAAATGGAACATTGATCGCCATGTGGTGTAGATCTTTATAAAAAGTTTAATAACAGGACGAAAACACGTCCTGTCATTTTGAGGGCTGGAAAAAGAGCGTGCGCCTAATTTTATTCCGTGCGCTAGCTGGAGTCCTAACTACAGAGAGCAGATACATACTAAACTAAATAAGATCCTTCTAACTTCTTCGGTTTGGAAAGGTTTCGGTGTCTGCAGGTAAATACCTGGTTCAATTACATAGAGAGCAATAATCTTATCACGAATACTGGCAAAACGTTTTTTTACGCATTTAAAAACCTGTGTTTTTCGAGCAAAACATCCTGTACCAGAATATCAACAGAAGCGTTCTGATGTTAAATGACATCTGCAACAGTAACATGAAGCAAAATAGCGACCAAAAAAAAAAAAAAAAATGCCCCGAATTGAAAAAAATGTGAAAAAAACAGTACTGTTTATGAGTTATCTGTATTATAAAAGGCAACTTCAAAATTATTTCCCTCTCCGCTATCTCCTCCTCAACCACCCAATGTAGAGTGATAAAGTTTATTTTTTTAATTTGTCAAGACCAGTGTTGCACACTGTACAAAAAAAATTAAAGAAAAGTTGTGGATTTAGGCTAAAAATGTTTTTAAAAGTTCAAATATTTTTATTGAAATTAATTCAAGGAAAAGTTTTGCCAAAAGGTGTTAGTTGTCATGATGTACCAAATTACATTTAAAATGTTCAAAGATGATGACGCTTTTAAAACAAAGCATTGTTATTTTGTAAACATAACTAAAAAATTATAACATGATATTTTACTTTGTTTAAAGGAGTAAAATAAAATAAAAGCAATAAAAATAAAAAAAAAAATTGAACCTACTCCAGTGCAATGACAAAAGCGTCATGGGAAACATGCCGTTCTGTGAGGGAAAGAAGCAGTGATTTGATTGGTCAATATTAAATTTTAGGAACACTGTCCTCGTCACGTTTTTCTCCGGAGCGGCAGTTGAGAGTGTAAACACTGTTTCTGACTCTTTTGCCTGCGTTTCGTTAACCTATACTGTTTCATTTCTAAGCTATCGACCTGATCCAGTAATTGTCAACAAGGAACGTTAAAACATTCAAGTTAAAACATGTCATTACCTTGCGAAAGTCAATTTGTCTAGCAAGGGTTATGCAGATTATTACTAGATCTAGAACAATTTTAAGCTTTCGCTGTCCAGGATAACCCAAAACAACTCTTTCTTCTTTGCAATATTGCCAGAGTAGTTGCACGTTTTTACTTTGTATTGGAGAGAACTTTTTCACCACATCAGGCTGAAAACTTTATTGTATCTGTAAAACTAAACGGGCCATCACATTGCGAACTCGGCGGAGAGATCAACTGAAAAGAGGGCTGCTTGAAAGATTGCTCCCAGATTTGATTTACTTTTTTGGCAGAAATTTTACTCGCCCATTTTAAATAATTTCTTCATGAAAACATGATAAGAATTAAAATGTTTCAAAGTTATATATAATTTAAAACTGTACTATGAGTCGCTTTGGAGGAGATATATTTATCAGATATTGTTGTAAAGTTTGCTTTTCTTTAACGTAGTTGTAAGGCTATGAAGGAGATACATCTGTTACTCTATTTGAAATTTTCTTTTCTTAATAGTAGTAGTCCTCTCCACCTGTCCAGATTTGTAAAGTTTGCTTTTCTTCAGTAATGTGGTCGGGCTATGAAGGATGTGAGTCTGTTATTTTTGTTAAGTTTTAATTTCTTCAATGTAGTTGTCTTCCCCACCTGTTCATTTGATCGGTAACTAATGCTTGTTTTATGTAATGATGCTAGTGAAAACATTTTTCAAAGCTAGTCCGATTGATTATCTAATAACCTGATGGAATCAGAGGTGAAGATGTAACAGAATATTTTACATACAATACCTTTTTCGTTCAGCTAGCTTACCATACAAAATTCAGTAGCTATTTTTCTTATCGACTATTTGTCTACCGAAACATGGACATTTAGTCTCCCATATGTAGCACGTGCGAATCCTAGTTAGAACAAGACCTAACGCTTTACTTATCATAAACTATTTTTGCGCCTTTATCTAATCCAAGCATGTCCTAAGGGGTTCTATGGTGACGGATGTGATCGGAAATGCAGTGAGCATTGTGCTGGAGACAAAACTCGTGTCATCATGTCAATGGTACTTGCCAACCAGAGCTGTGACACGAGGCTATCAAGGGGCTTTGTGTATACAGAGTGAGTAAACAGGCAACCAAGAGCTGCAAATTAACAGCATGAACTATGCTCACGTTAAATATTAATTTTCAATCGGCAAGAACCCTCATCGGTACACCGCTTCCATTGCATTGTCTTTGATGTATATTTCATCCTCAGCCCTTTTTCA
>JAWDGP010006438.1:5000-15038 GCA_033675545.1 Elysia crispata
CAACAAATCAAAAAGTCACCACAGATAGTAATGGTGATGAATGGGTACAACAGCAGCCAAACTCTCAAAGAAAAAAAAAGAAGAAGGGATTAACACAAGATGATAGACCAGTTTTTCCCATCACCTGATTTTCACTCTTGTATTTTTTGAGAGTACAGAGTATCATACAAATTAGTTCCCAACTTCTTGACAGGTGATATGTAAAAAAATGCTATGTAACCCTCGGTGAAAGAAAGAAATATTTTTCATGGTATTTATAATGAAACTCTACATGCTGTAATTTGCCAGATTCACTGTTGCTTTAAATTTAAGGACGAAAGTGCATGTGCTTGTTGGAAGAAATTATTTTTATTCCAAAATGGCAAAACAGCACTGGTGTGTTAAGTCTAAAATTACACACTTTGTCTCAGTAAAGATGAATTGTTTCATTAATCACTTAATAAAGGCACTTTGCAGTTATAATTTAAGCAAGTCTTCTTACCACTTCTCTATCATCTTTACTTACTTCAATATCATATGAATAAAATATTGGAATCATTGTGTTGAACAGCTTGGAAAACAAACTTTTTCAGGGGAAAAAAAAGGAGTGATTTAGAAGGGTTTTTTTAAAGGAACTAAAATGCATTTTTAATTAAACATTAAACTGCGTATTACTCACAGAATGCAGATAAAACTTGAAGTTGTAATAAAATCTTATGAAAAATTATTAAAATATATGCATGGATAATAACAATCAACTTTATCTTTTTTTTTACTTTTATCAAAGGAAATTATCTACATGGCTATTAACACAAACTATAATTGTCGGTTTATTCCCTTAAACCATTGTGTAATCATTCAAATTCTGACATGGTCAAGCCAAATTCTGCTGCCTGGTAGTCAAGTGATATTATGTTGAACAAAGCTCAGACGTGTGAAAAGTATAAAGACCACAAGAACAACGGTGAAGCTAGAATTATAGAATGCTTTATACTAAAGAACAATAGAGATCACCAAAAAAAAATTAATGCTTTTGAGCACTTGAGGTATACATTCCAAATTTGAACACAAATTATTGGACAAATAAAAACATTTGATTTTAAACCGTGGATATAAAAAGTGCAGGTGAAGTAAAATATACAAAACAATCAATTTGAATATAAAAGATTTACCCAAAGTAAAATATCTTCAATTTAATAATTTATGTGAGTTACTAAACTTTTTGAACTGTTTTGTTTTTAACACATTAAGTAAAAGCTTGATAACATTCTGCTATAGCCAAAATATAAATTCAACAACTTTGTAAGAAAAAAAGCATGAAGTTCATCCACTGAAATAGTTTTGTATCAGTAAAAAGAAAACAACCAAATGTTTATTTATACAATATCAATAAATAAATTTTAAAATTATAAAGATAAATTTTGGATATAAATGGTTTCTGACACTTTCAACTTTAAAGTCAATTCAAGATCAATAGAAACTTAAGGTTACAGGAAATTGTACGTTTTTTGCTGGGTTTTTTTTTTTGTTACAAAAACTGCATCTTTGCATATGAATTGAAGAGTAACATGTTGGATTTCCAATCTGTTACTGTTTTTTTACAAAAGTTTCTTAAGATTATACATTGGTATATTATTATCTTAACAAGAAAAAGTAAAAAATTGACTCTTGAACAATTTTTCTAATACAAAAAAAATGTAAAAGAAAGAAGTATGTTCAAAAGAGTAAAAGGAGTTCTGAATTGAAGGGAGATGTGATTTACGTAACAGTAAATGAAAAAAAAAGAATTCAGATAGACAGAAAGAGGGAGAGTAAGTTTGTAGAGAAATTAATGAATGTGTTTTATGCAAGCAACAGATAACCTCATTTCAGGAGCAATAATTCTAACTCTGGTTCGATCTTGAAAAGTGCCTTCAGTTTGGTTGCCTACTTTATCCCTCTTTCAGCGTTTTCAAGTAAACCCTTCTTGCACTTTGCTTTTTTAAATGTTCTTCCTGCTCGCCTTGCCTCTAGCATCTCCCTCTGTTTAGCTTTTAATTCGCCCCATCTCCCTTAAATGACTTCACCTTCCAAACAATAGAGACTGTGATTAGCAATTTTCTGCTCAATTTCTTTTATCAAATCTTGTACCCGCTGGCCAATATCATTAACATTTGCCAAATCAATTTCAGGGTATAAAAGATTTAAGAAGTGTACATGAGTATTTTCAACTCATCTTTTTTCTTTTAGAACCATATCTTTTTTCACTTATCAACTCATTTTTTTCTGTTTTCAACTTATCTATTTCTGTTTTCAACTCATTTATTTCCTTTTTCAACTTATGTGTTTCCTTCTCGTGAGCATCAATCATCTCATTTTTTTCACTCTCCAACTTAATTATTTCCTGTTTCAACTTATGGGTTTCCTCCTGTTGAGTTGCACTCATGTCAACATTTTCACAATTCATATTAGCTATTTCTTTTTTCAACTCATATATTTCCTTTTTCAGCTCATATGTTTCCATCTCTAGAGTACGACTCATATCATTTTTGTCCTTATTCAACTTAGTTATTACTGTTTTCAAATCTTTTATTTCTGTTTCCAACTCTTCTATCTTTTGAGCTGCACTCATCTCAACTTCTTCACTATTCGACTTAACTATGTCTGTTTGCAACTCATTTATTTGTGTATTCAACTCTTCTATCTTTTGAGCTGCACTCATCTCAACTTCTTCACTATTCGACTTATCTATTTCTGTTTGCAACTCATTTATTTTTGTTTTCAACTCTTCTATCATTTGAGTTGCACTCATCTCAACTTCTTCACTATTCGACTTATCTATTTCTGTTTGCAACTCATTTATTTTTGTTTTCAACTCTTCTATCATTTGAGTTGCACTCATCTCAACTTCTTCACTATTCGTCTTATCTATTTCTGTTTGCAACTCATTCATTTTTGTTTTCAACTCTTCTTTACTTTGAGCTGCACTCATCTCTCTTTGCGCATGTACCGAGCTCGTTGGCTCCTCCGTCCTTTGAACCGGGGAATCAGTCTGATTTATGGTAGCTCTGTCTTCACCACGCAATGCCATACCGATACCACCTGTTGAATGTGATATCTGAGAGACGGTTTTTAGTTTAGTATTCTGATCAATATTTGTAAAATCTATGTTTTTTGTTATAAAATGTTTCAAATATTAATCAAGTGTTTCAGTAAAGTGTTCATTTTTATTTTCAACGTAGTTTTTGAAAACTAATCATAATAGCATATTCAGTCACATTAACTTTTCTTCATCTTCATCGAAAAAAAATCTGAAATATTTTTTGACATTCATAACAATTTAAGAAAAAACGTCTCTCTCATCTGCAGCTATACATTACGTTAACAAGTTGTTTTTACAATTTACATCTAAAATAGTTGTTTATTGTATATTTCAACTTCACATTTAAGACAATCAAAGAGTTTTTAAGTTTTGCCCTTTTTATTAGACAACCAATACCCCTTATTGTGTTTAATGGTAATACCAATTGTCTCTCAATAATAAAAACATAGATGAAACAATATAAAAAAGAGTAATGTTTCAATATAAAAAGAACATTAATAATGATTTCAAAAAACACATTTAGATACAAGCAAAGCTGTTACCTACCTGGATCTGATTTTGATTCACTGGAGATTGTGGATTATCAAGAATCCCAGAATTTATTTCGCGTTTAGGCGGCGTCTGATTTGTAGCCGGGTCCCGTGACTCCCCTCTTCCGCCCCTGGCCAAACACAGAGAACATGTTCATGTCATCAAGAATGAGTGAGCCATTGTTTAAAACTAAGGGCCGCTTCTTAAAACATTCACTCAGGCGATTATGTGGTTACTACTACTTTGCCTTAAATAGAGGTATAAGGTAAAGCCTTTTACACAATGCCCAGTTGAGGGTTGAAAGCTGTAACATTGCTGCAGTTTCTATTTTCAGAGCTTAGAGGGTGAGACAGTTCCATGTCAGGCTTTTCAAATATTTAAACTCGAAAATAAAGAAAAAAAATTTAACTTTTTAGCCAAAAAGGCAGGGAATGAAATTTTAACTTCACCATTCCTATACAAAGGTCTCCTCTATAGGCATTTCTTGTGTGAATTTATAGGCGTATAATTTGTCTCCAGAAGAGTCTTTAAATAGATTGGGAAATTTCAAAATATGCGGTTTTCTTGTTATTGCTATTATCTTAAGAAAAGTAAAGATAACAGCGATAACAAGAAAAATATTACTATCAAATAAAATAGGAAAAACTTTTGAAATCAACTGTAAAAGAAAATAGAGGTCTTGAATTTTTAATAGAACAAGGTTTTAGGACAGTAAATCAATGTTCTAAGACTTCTCCTTCACTCTGGCTGACTCCTTGAATCACTAAAAATTGCGAACAAAACGGTAAATTTTGAAGCGTGTTTTCAGATCTGCATTTAGTCCCAAAATGAAACTAAAATACCCAAAACAAATCTAAAGTGTCCTCCAAATGTAGATGATGTTTGCACCAGATTTCCCATAGTCATGAGGAAAGAAATTAGACACCCAGAGAGTGAAAGTAAACGGGCGATGTCGGGGAATATAGGTACACAATATAGTGGTTCATGCGGGCGATGTCGGGGGATATAGGTACACAATATAGTGGTTCATGCGGGCGATGTCCGGGGATATAGGTACACAATATAGTGGTTCATACAGGCGACGGCGGGGATAAAGGTACACAGTATAGTGGTTCATGCTGGCGACGGCGGGGGATAAAGGTACACAATATAGTGGTTCATACAGGCGACGGCGGGGGATAAAGGTACACAATATAGT
This sequence comes from Elysia crispata, assembly GCA_033675545.1. Taxonomy (NCBI): domain Eukaryota; kingdom Metazoa; phylum Mollusca; class Gastropoda; family Plakobranchidae; genus Elysia; species Elysia crispata. The sequence goes on from JAWDGP010006438.1 coordinate 9,791, forward strand.
GGTTCATACAGGCGACGGCGGGGGATAAAGGTACACAATATAGTGGTTCATACAGGCGACGGCGGGGGATAAAGGTACACATTATAAAGGTTCATTCAGGCGACGGCGGGGGATAAAGGTACATATTATAGTGGTTTATGCGGGCCATGTCGGGCGATATAGGTACACAATATAGTGGTTCATACAGGCGACGGCGGGGGATAAAGGTACACAATATAGTGGTTCATACAGGCGATGGCGGGGGATGAAGGTACACAATATAGTGGTTTATGCGGGCCATGTCGGGCGATATAGGTACACAATATAGTGGTTCATGCTGGCGACGTCGGGCAATGTAGGGGTTGAGTTAAATGTAAAGGCAGCTATGGATCCCCACAAGACAGTGTGACTTTACGCTTCTTTAGATAGAATCCACAACTTTCGAATGAGTTTTGAAATAGATTAGGAAAGAACAATATTAGCTGTTTTCCTGTGCTAAGTTGCAAGCAATTTCATACCTTCGATTTCTTGTATTACGTAGTACCCTTGTTGTCCTCTTCATATCCCAATAGCGATTAAGTTTGTCTCCAAACGACTTCATAGCATTACTAAAACAAAACAATATGAAATAAACCTTTTATATTACTGCAAAGATATTCCTATTATACACAAACCATTCCAGCATTACTAAACAAACAAACAAACAAAACATATAAAAAGTATTTTTTAATCTTATATATGAGTGCAATTTTAAGATATCCACAAGATATAAAAGAAATATTTCACACAGTTATCATAAAATTCAGTTTTAATCAAAATGAATGTGTGCCTCATTTTGGTATAATCATAAATTCTTCTTTTTTTTTAGCTCCTACTCACGCTTTTCAAAGCATTTATATGTACTTACACTAAACCCATCATATTTTTATTCTTCCCGTTAAGGTCAAGTCATCCTGATTTTAATAGCACGGATGAAGCTTTGAACTTCTCATGATTTAATTACGCATTTAAATGACAAAATGTTTAGTATCAAATTCACGTTACTGGCGTCCTCTGGAAATTATTACTTTGCATTTTCTCTGAGCACAAAAAAGCTCTAAATGGTTGTTGAAAATAAATTCTACCATCAATACTCATCAATGTGTATATTACAGATTTCATTTATGCTCACTTAAACATTTCGTTTCGTATAAAATCTTGCTTGGTGTGGATTGGCTCAAGAAAATCCACCTCAGCCACTCCTACAACTCCTGTCCCATGAGTATTGTGATTCTGAAAAAAAATGCACAATGAACAAGTGAGTTTGTTTAAATTTTACAAAGCGTTGCACTCAATAAACCCTATCAGAGATCCAAATCATTAGTTTAAGGTTAAATAAAGAGGGTTGGAGAGGGGTAGGGGGCGGGGAAGTTTTTGCAATGAACTCCTATCAAAACAGATAATTCGCATTGAAACTTCTAGATAAAGCTCCTACTGTTTCAAAACATTAGTCAAAAAGAAATCAAAGAGATAATGGCAGAATTTGAAGTTGGAAGACAGAAAAGGTGTGAAAAAAAATTAACCCTAAATGAAGATTTAAGTTTGTAAACTAAAGAACCTCCAGCATTTATGTAATATAAATTCATCAGATTTAGGATATTGAAAAACTACAATAACTGAAACTAAAGTCGTTTGGCATGACGAAAATGGTAATCAAACCTGCTTTTGGCATCCCACCCTCTCAAAGGCTTTTATAAGTCTATTTCTGTGGTAGAGCATCATACCATAGTTCTCAGTTTTTTCGTCCTCGGATGTAAAGCCAAATGTGATACGGATTGGTTTCTGAAAACACAATATTTATGAAACAACAAAAATTTATGAATATAGTTGGCAATAATTTCATTGAAGAACCATATAACTTTGACACTTTTGTTTTGTAACAATTTAAAATTTTGCATTTTAACAAAGATTTTTTACCCAACCTCACAAAAGTACTTTCTTTTCTTTTCTTGTAAAAGCCTTGATGCATTAGAAGCTACAATTGAAACTACTGATAAAGAAAAGTTTAATTTTCAAAAAGACTTAACTTGTTATGGTTTTTAGAACCCACTAGACCCATGTTTATTGAAGAGAATCTATCAAATGTATTAATGCACTTTTTCTATTCATAGATTATCACAGAACTTTACATTGGGGACCATGCAACTCATAACTTCAACTAGTCGATTTTTTCCTTACCTCAAATGCACAGTAACTTTTATTTCATGAAATTCTCTTACAGAGCCTATTATGTTTAAATCATTTCTATTTCAATGCTGAGCAATTGCTGAGAAATGATAGGTTTCTCTATAGCTTGAAACTTCAATTCACAAGCATTTACGGCTTCTTGAAGCACATATCTAATACCAATTAACAGTCAAAACAAACATTATCTATCTATCTATTTATCTATCTATCTATATATATATATATATATATATATATATATATATATATATATATATATATATATATATATGTATAATTGAGGATATACTCTATATTATAACCAATTAATTCAAGCTGCTCTTTATGTGTATATTACTATTATAAAAGTTACAAACCTCTTCATGTCTGGGTGTGTAATAAAAATCGTTTTTATCATTTATAGATTTTAACACTGACTTGGATGTGACTGTTTTGCCTCTGATGTGAATTATCATCCTTGGTTTTAAAAACAAAATTGTGCAATAGTCCTATGGGGGGAAGAAAAACAAAACAAAAGTAGTAGCTAGAATTGGAGCATCCAAACATTCAACATTTAATGAGTGAATAAAAATGTCAAATTGAATTTCCTTGCCTGGTATATTTTTTCCAAACACCAACAAAGGCCAAACAGTCTTAGATTGGAGTAAAAAAATGTTAATATGGGCTCAAGATAAACACTTGTATTGCTTAACTCAATGAAACCATAGTTATACACCCTGTTTAGATCAGCCTTGCTCAAACCACAGAGCTACTTAGTGTGTGTTCCTTTTCAGTTGAATCGTTTCTATTTTGATAAATCACCTTATGATTCTTTATCCTTTAACCCTTTCAGCGGCAACATATTATATACCTTATTCCTGGCAACTGGGTGAGTTACACCCGTATATGTATTATATATAGAAAACATTTAAAAAGAACCTCCCTCCCACTAAATACGTAATGCTTCTTAGATTCATTGGTTAAAGTATATAAGAGTTATGTCCCTTTACCATTTTCCTGCAGTAGTCTTCTCCTCTTTGCATCAAATCATGCTTGTTTATCCTGCTATTTTGAATCGTTTTCAAGCGATCAACGGTGCTTCCCTTACTTTGGAAAGGAATTGTCGCTGTCTGGTGATGTAGGGAGGGCAGTAGGACTTGGATCAAAGTTGGTCACATCTCTGACAGAAGATTTTCAAGGAAATGGCCACAATTTGACCTGTGATAACTTTTTCACAGACCTCAAACATGCTGAATCACTTGCCAAGGAAAGACTCACTATTATTGGCACGGTGAAGAGGTACAAATGATTCCTCCCAAAGGACTTCCTGAAAAAAAAAAAGCCTTACCCTATGGCGAATCATAATTTCTCTTTCGCCACGAGACAGCAATTGTGCCGTTCCAAACGTAACAAAAATGTACATGAAATTTTGCTTAGCATAATGCACAACACACCAGACGTGTCAGCAGCCAATAGAAAACCTGACATTGTCCTGGAATACAACGAGGCAAACGACGGTGTCGATGGACAAAATGGCAAATGTTTTCATACGTAAGAGGAAGACCAAGAGATGAGCCCCAGCCATTTTCTTAAATACCCATTGATGTCGCCTACATTGCTGCCCGTGTTGTCTTCGTGCTAAAGTTCCCTGGACGTTCTCTGTCACACGAAGACATCAGGGAAGACATTAATACACCGTAGGTCAGTGCCTTACATTACCTCAGATAAAGAAATGTGCTCATGTCCCCACCCTCCAGGAGTCTAGCAAAAATTTAATTCCAAATTTCATGAAATCATTGTAGCCCCATTCAATTTCAACACCAGCTCCTGCTGCTTTTCAACAATTAGCCAAAAGATCTCGAGCAGATATCTGCCCCATCCCATCCAAGCAGAAAAGATGCTCTCTCTCTGCCCCAGCAAGAGGGATCGGAAAACAAAATCTGTTTGCAGTCGGTGCAACGCCAACATTTGTAAAGAACATTCTGTTCTCACCTGTCAAAATGCTTTGAAGATTAAATAGGACTTTAGGACTTGCAGTGAAATCTGACGACAGAGTAATTTAAATGGGTGTGTGTATGCGTGTGTATGTGTATGCAGTCTGTGTATGTATCATTTAGCTCAGTTTTGTTTGTCCATGAACAAAAAGAAGTTACGTGAAATGTACAGTATTTTTTTGTTTTCTATTACATAAAGTGTTACACACAGTTGCCGGGGACCGCATAAAATAAATTTGTTATCTCATAAAACCACAAAATAAATTTGCACATTATTTTCTCACTAAGAATACCATAGCTATTACCTATGAGTAGGATAAGGAGAAATTTGACATTGGTATAGTTGATAGAATTCAAAATATCAAGTAAATAAAACTCAAATGAGTGTTTTACACCCAATTGCTGGGGAAAGGGTTAAATGAAGCTATATATACTATGTCGAGACCGAACCTCCTTCTATGACTATATAAGGGGTGCAATCTAACTAGAACAACCAATATGGCGCTGTATCTGGGGCAAACAAGCAGATTGCTAAGATGCTGTGCCAGCGAAATTATAGAGGGATTCCCTACATTTTTAGAGCTGCACGAACTGACCCTCTTGTTATGATGTGCACAATGTGACCATGGTCAACTCTAAACAAACTAAATAAAGGCCTGTTTTAAATTAGACTTAAATCTAAGGCTAATGGGTTAAATGTTACAATTAGGAAAGGGATAAAAAATAAAATAAAAAAGCGAGGAAATTATGAAACAGAGAACTTGGTAGATTTTTATGGATCTAACAGGGCAGATTTTTCACATTTCTAACTTGGTTAACATTCTTTGAGATTTGATGATTTAAAACGTGGTTAAATTAAAGGACAATTTGAATCTCCCTTTGCTATTATTATTGTTATTAGTAGTAGTAGTAGTAGTAGTAGTAGTAGTAGTAGTAGTAGTAGTAGTAGTAGTAGTAGTAGTAGTAGTAGTAGTAGTAGTAGTAGTAGTAGTAGTAGTAGTAGTAGTAGTAGTAGTAGTAGTAGTAGTAGTAGTAGTAGTAGTAGTAGTAGTAGTAGTAGTGATCTTTTA
>JAWDGP010006439.1:0-5000 GCA_033675545.1 Elysia crispata
CTCTATGATTTTTTTTTTTTGGATTACTGTAATCTTTGTTTACACGTATTAAAAGAGTTCATGCTTGAAATTAAATTATTAACTCGTGTGCTTTTTCTTTTTTCTCTTCCAGGTTTTCCTCCTTCACACTTTGTTTCCTTCATCAGGATCTTTCCTTCTTACCTGTCCTCCTTCATCTCTGCTGTCTGCCTGTCCTCTCTCTCTCTCTTTCTATCTTTCTCTCTCTGTGTCTCTCTCCCTCTCACTTTTCAATTTCCGACACATTTTTTTTATCTTTCTCTCTCTATTTCAGTGTATATATCACTACCTCTATCTTACCCTATTCGGACTCATAATTTCTTCTGTTATTGCTTCTAATTCATCCTGTTCTGATCTCTTACTTCAATCCTGTAAGTCTCTTTCTAAAGCTGTCTATTAATCGGTCCTCCTCGCACTGTGTGTCGCTATTTCCTCCATTTCTTTCCGGCTCTCTTCTTTCACTCCCACTCTCTCTCTCTCTCTGACTCTTCCTTTTACAGTTTGAAAAAATATAATAAATGGAAGAAGAGGCGCAAACATGAGAGAAAGAGTGAGTGTGTGTGTGTGTGTGTGAGAGAGAGAGAGAGAGAGACGATGAGGTAGATTTAGAAACATACTTACAGATTGAAAAGTATTAATACAAGGAAGAAGAGGCGCAAAGATGAATGAAAGAGTGAGTGTGTGTGTGTGTGTGTGTGTGAGAGAGAGAGAGTGAGAGCTTGAGAAATAGCTTGAGATATAGAGAGAGAGAGAGAGAGAGAGAGAGAGAGAGAGAGATTGAAAGAGGAGAACCGGAAAGAAATGGAGGGAAATAGCGACACAAGTTATAGAGGAGGACTGATTAATAGGCAGATTTAGAAACAGACTGTACAGATTGAAAAAAATACAATAAATGGAAGAAGAAGGCAAAGATGAGAAAGAGTGGGAGTGTGTGTGTGTTTTTTTTTGTGTGTGTGAGAGAGAGAGCTTGGTTACAAAAAGAGAGAGTGTTGGAGCAAAGAGAGAGAGAGAGTTTGGTTTTTTGAGGGGGGGGGGGGGTGAGAACCAGATAGGTATTGAAGAAATAGCGACAAAAAGTTACGATGAAGGAAGACTCCGTATATTGATACTTAGAAAAGGACAGGAAAGATATAAAAAGTTCTAGTCAAAAATGAGAGAGAAATAGCGAAAAGTGAGATAAATAGAGAGAGAGAGAGAGAGAGAAAGAGAAAGAGAGAGCGAGCGAAAGAGAGGAGTGGGGCGAGAGAGAGGGAAAGATTGAGAGATCATGGAAGGAAATAGTCCGGCAAAGAAAGAGTCGCAAAAAAAAAAAACCAAAGGAAAGAGAGAGAGAGAGAGAGAGAGAGAGAGAGAGAGAGAGAGAGAGAGAGAGAGAGAGAACGAGAAATACACAGAGAGAGAATGGGGCAGAAAGATAGACAGAGAGAGATAGAGAGAGCGCGAGAGAAGGGGAAATAAAGTCTAAAAAAAAAGAGAAAGAAATAATGACGCACAGGTACAGAAGGTGGAGAAAGGTTGAGTTATAAAAAGAGACATAGCCGCCAAATCGAGAGAGAGAGAGAGAGAGAGAGAGAGAGAGAGAGAGAGAGAGAGAGAGAGAGAGAGAGATAGGGAGAGTAGAAGAATTGGAACCAGATAAAAGAAAGAAATGGTCCTTGCCACAGATAGTAATATTGAGTTTTCTAAATTCTTCATAAGACCGATGCGGAAAGATAAAAAAAGATATATCAGAAAAGGGAGAGAAAAAGAGGTGAAGAAAAAGATAGTGAGTTAGAGAACCTAGAGTTTTTATGATAAAATCATGTCACAGACTAATCATAATGTGAAATTTAAGAAGGAAGTTGATTAAATAATATAATGTATACATGAATTAGGAAGTTGTCTGCAAAACCTCAACACGAAACTGAAATCGTTCTCGTCTAGCATTTCTGTAGGAAAGTCTGAAAATATTTTGAAGCTGAAAGTGGATCTAAACAACTCTGAGAACCAGTCAAATGAATCTCCGATTGTGGCTGGGAGAATTTTAATAATAGATGCAATTGATTTACACGAGATTCCTCAAAAGTAACTTAACCACTTATTTTCACCTGGATTATTCCATCAATGTAGAGTTTGTAAATTGGCTCCTTTGATTTCTATGCATGATGTTCGTTTGTGCCTAAAATTATTTGGCAGAGAGCAAAAAATGTAGAGAGCATGCTGGACACTCATTCTCATCGTGCGTGCGTTTTTGTTTTTAGAGAGAGAAAGAGAGAGAGGAGAGAGAGAAAAGAGAGAGAGAGAGAGAGAGAGAGAGAGACAGACAGACAGACAGACAGATAGACAGAGGGGCAGAGAGACAGAGAGAGAGAGAGAGGGGGGGAAAATGATTGGGTGAGGGGATGATGAAATAAACAGATGGATAGACAGACCTCTAAAGAGTTTTTAAGACAGGTATCGTCGAATCTGGATATATTATATATATATATATATATATGTATTCAGAAGTAATTACATATATGTCTTTATAAATTATAGATACAAGATAAAGTCAGAAGAGGTGAATTCATAAAGTGGAATGGGAATGGTGATGGACAATACGGATTTAAAGAAGCTTTCTGGAGAGAAGGCGGTGGGGGAAAAAAGAGTGGAATAGCAGAGAGGGAAAATGCTGTTAAATGCTTCTGATATAAAAAGAGGAAAAGCATTTGAAAAAAGGAATCGAGGGAATGAAGTAAAAGGCATATAAGGAACTATGCGGAGAGGAATGATTTTGTCAGTTGAGTAGACATGGAGGTTACAGATGTAGGACGAAGGAGGGAGAGAGGAAAAAAGGGAGGAGGAACGTGATCTTGATGGTCCCATAATTATCTAGATTTACTATTCTTATGTGTAAAGATCGTCTTTTTTACACAAAAATGTTTTCTTTTTTTCGAACTGCTTTAGTTGTTTTTGTGTCCCTTTTTCTTCTTCTTCTCTTTCAATAATGGTGAGTGGAACATATTTTAGTGAGAAAAAGAGAGTAAATGGGCTTGGCAATGTAACAGGATAAATAAAAGAATGTGAATTTATCAGTTTTCTCTTGAGACTAAAAACCTTTCTAGTTCTTTTTTGAGGCTTCATAAAAAAGGTTTAATGATTGGAAAAAAGAATCTAAAAGTCACAACGTAAAGTTAAAACAGGGAGCAAACACTTTCTTCAAATTTTGAGTTCACCCGTGAAAACTTTTGCAGACAGACAGAAATAGATATTTCGTTGGAAAAGATGAATAAAACAACTTTCTCTTCTCACTTGCTAATATACTGGCGAGGGCGGGAGACTGCCTGACTTTGTACTCAGTAGTTCGTTCATGTTGTAAACAAAGTTCACTGATGTAAACACAATGGCAACAGCAACGTTTAAAAGAGGGTGAAATTTTTTGTTAAGTGAAGAAATCATGAGTAAAAATGTCACAAAACCATTTTTTTAAATTGAGGTAAACAAAATGTCTTCCGTTTTAGTGTCAAACTTGAAATGCTTTAACCAGGTAGTTAATACTAAGAATTAACGATTAATTAATACAATGCATCAATATGCACACTAAGTAAATGCTGCATTGAATTGCATATCCCAATAGGTTACTATATAAAGCCCTCCAATTGTTAATAGGTTGTAAGCTTGGCTAGGTAACGAACCAAGAACTGGCTCTAATCCCTAACGGTGTTAAGACCCGTAAAACGGTCAAAAGGTCCACGTATATATACGCTATGACGGCGCTTTGCGCCAGTCGTCATGTATGCCTTGGGTCTGGTGTGGCTCCTCCCATAATACACTCGTTATACATTGGAGTAATAGATGCTGGGAGGGAAGTTTTGTCGGACGGAGTGTGTGAGAACCGCAACCTCCTCAGGAGGTACCGGCGACTAGGGTACTTCGTCAATGTGGTGTTGGATGAGTAGGCGATACCGAGAGTGCCTATATGGCGGAGGATCGTGGCTGAAAACCTTCACCCCCTTTTGTTTTTTTTTGTTTTTGTTTTGTGTTTTTTTTTTTTTCAAATCTACCATGTAAAAATGAGTGGAAAAAAAAATAATCAATGTTCGTTTTATCCGATGTCTAAGTGAAGGTCTGCATGGACGTAACATTCTATCTCACAAAGTAGAGTTGCTGGGGAAAAAAAGAAAAGGAGAGAAAGAAGGAAAACGATAGAATATATCTAACAATTTTGTAGCTGAACTTCAAACACAGACCAACTGAGACAATCTGGATAATGTTGAAATTCATCTTCTTGTTAAACCCTGGAAGCGACGCGTATTCAAATAAATTTGTTTTAATATAGGGACGATGAAAAAGTGTTCAGTGTTACGAAGAGAAAAGTAATCAATTTCTTTTTGTTTTTGTTTTTTTTCATTTCAGCTGAATACAGCGTCTGCTACATTCACGATTCTCATTCAATCATTTATGTACTCATGTTATATCCTTTATCTATTGCAAGACTGTTTGGCTTTAACAGCTTTTGTTACTACTATCTCTACAACTTATACATGTACTGTCATCACCACTCATAATGCACGACAATCAGTATTTTTCGTTCATAGGCACAGAGAGAGAGTGAGAGAGTGAAAGAGAGAGCATTAACCTAGTTAATAAAAAGAAGTGAATACTCGAGGATTGAGAGAGCTGAAGATAGAGAGAGGGGGGAAAGAGAGCGAGAGAGTGAGAGAGAGACATAGAGATAAAGATAAAGAGAGAGAATGAAAAATAAATAGTAAAACAGATATATAACAAAAATGACATCTCTTTAAAGTGTACATATCTCCTGAAACAGTTTACCTTTTTACAAAAATCTGTGATAACTTGAAGGTGGAATATGCAAACATTATACATCCATTTTAAATTTTATTTAAATCTTGTTTATTCATAAATGTCCTCATACCTCACTTCCCGCCTCACCTCCTCCCCTTCGCCAGTTCCCCGCTCCCCACCCCCCTCCGTCCCCAATTTCTTACACCCCTTCCACGTCT
>JAWDGP010006439.1:12500-17500 GCA_033675545.1 Elysia crispata
CTCTAGATATCTTAGCTTTATCAGTACGACGGTTCTCAGTATATACGGGCATTATTAGTTTGGTAGCTGGAACACCGTGTAGTTTATTGTAATGCTCAAATATTTAAAACAAAGTTGAAGACGGAAAAAACAACAACAAAACAACAGATAGACTTGGGTGAAATGTGAAACCAATGAAAAAAAAAAAAATCACACACCCGAGCATTCACACTACCGGTAGTAATTCGACGGATTTCCCGAAACAGCTGTGAAACTAGGTAGGGTTCAAAGAACATGTGACCCAAGAAAAACCTAAACATTGGTCTACCCGAGAGACGAGAGAGAGAGAGAGAGAGAGAGAGAGAGAGAGAGAGAGAGACAAACACACACACACACGCACAGCGTTTGAGAGATAGAGGTGCAAAGAAAGAAAAAAGCTTAAATATCAATTTATAAACAGACAGGCAAACAAACTAAATGGATTAAAAAAAAAAAAAAAAAAAACATAACTAGAATTTTTTACACACGAATATCAGACAAACACAGTGGAAACAGTGAAGACTAAAAATTCGTAAACTTCAGCCTGAAACACAAATCTGTAATTTCATACCACTTTTATTGTATTCAAATGAGCTTGCAAAATACGAAGAAGGCAGTTTTATTTTGTTGGGTTTCACAACATCACAAAGAATGAAATGTAGCAAAAGAAACATAATGGTTTATGGTAAAAAAAATGAAAGACTATGGAATAAATATCTATTCAGTACAATGCTATGATAATTATGAAGTTCAACAAAAAGCAATTGCACGCATCCATTGCTGTACTTTGTTACATATTACGCCAATTATAATCAACTAGACGTCTTTCTTAATATGGCCTTTACAGCTTTTAAAATACTACAAACGTCTCTCAGGCCTTAAAATAATGGGGAAAGAACAGGTACATGTATTTTAACATTTTGAATATAAATGCTGTAATGATCAATCATTGTCGGTCAGATTCTTCATTCCAGAAAATCTTTTACCCAAAAAAAATAATCAAAATGTGATCCTCAGACAATTTTACATAACCCTTTCAAGTTGTTGTCACAAAATTCTAAAATCTCTTTTTTCTCCATTTTTTTCCCAAAAGAAAAAAAAAAGCCCACAAAGACACAAACTCAAAAAGTATATAATATGAGTGGTAGGTTGCAGACAAGTTCATGTGTAACATGCTCAATGGCATTTTATAATAATTCTGAAGAAGACGTTTAGACGTCTAATACAATAACATTACCACCCAATTCCAGGAATGTTTGAGGTACAGCTATTTCTACACTAACAAAGGTACACAAAAAAAGCTTGAAAGTACAAGCAGTTTGGAATAAATAAGCCCTCTTCAGTGTCTCTCAGAATGTAATATAGAAAAGCTGTAGAAACAAAAGAAGTCTTTGACATATAATAAAGCTCATATTTGATAGCTTCACTTTTCTTCACAGGATACAAACTTGCCTATTAATATTGAATACTTTTATAAGAAAAGTTTACAAATGAGTAACTTCAAATCAAACTTGACAGCAATGCAGTTAGAATAGTTAGATAATTTTTGTAAAATCCATATCTATAAAAAGATCTTTTTAAGCCCTTAATACTATATAAGTACAAATAACATGGATTCCTGCAAGACTGTCAACTTCTTTGCACTTTTTTTTTGCCGAATTTTACAGCCTTATAAGTAATGCAATTTCACAAAGAGTTATATCACTTTGTTGGAAGTCATGAGTTCTGTTCAACAATCAGGAGGATTTTGAAGATCTAAGCACAACCCAGATAATTTTGTTCTTAATGTTTTCTCATGGGCACATTTTATGTTTTTTCCTTTTTTTTTGCTTCAAATTTCACACCAATGCTATTGCTTCATGCGTTAATAGCAACTTTCACTTTTAAAGCAAAGCTCTTGACTTCCAACTAGGGATTATGACTCTTTGTGAAATCAGTTTCCCTATTATGGGCTTTTTTTTGAGGGATCTTTAAATAGACTGGGAAAATACAGAATAAGCTGCATTCCAGTTTTCAAATCAAATTCTAGCAAGAAATAAAAATTTTAATGCTCAAAGTCAAACCTTGATGCTAACCTTGATGAGAGATTGCGTTACCAAGTCACAATCTGGCAATTTGGAGAATTTGACAATATCTGAAACCAATCATGTAAATCAAGTTTCAAAATAAATTTTTTTATGTAACTAGATTACACAACAAAAGATATGAGAATTGTAATATTATAGTGAGTGCAGAGTTGTTTGGCTTGAATATTCTGATTTTCATATCCAGTCAAGGAAAAGTTTGTGCACAAGGCATATTTTGATCAAGGATTGAGAAAAAAAGAAAGAACATTTCTTTTTCCATTTTACTTTGATTATTGCTTATAGAACAAAACCACTGTTGGTTATAAATTTTTCCATGGAAACAAGTTTTTTTATTCTCATTGCACATATAAGAAGACCATTTCGTTTAGTGTACTTTCTATCATTTCAACAACAGCTTAACATAAACATAATTTATGTGTAATCATACCCTGTGAAAGTGGAGTAAAAGTGAAGAGATAAGGTCCCTAACAAGCCCAACAAAAGCTATTCAAGAATCATTTAAATTATAACGACAGTGTTGATTTCTTAAAGTGTAAAAACGTAGGCTGAGCCAACTTGTTTTATCACAGAACAAAAGAAGAGAAAGCACATTGTAGGCACCTATTATTAAAGGCTTAAGACACAGGCATTTTAATAAGGCTAGAAGTTTAACCAAATAAAGGTTCCAGGAAATGAACTAGCAAAATATATTGTTACATGTAAAGGTAAGAAAGATAATGCAAGGAAAGAACTATGCATGAAAACTGCTTATTTACAACTGGGTTAATGATTTTGTCACTTTCAACTTCAATCGCTCAATTTAGCTCTTATGTTTTGATTCCATGATCAAATTATATATGAACCGAAAAACATAAAATAATAAAAAAGCAATAATTGTGTATGGCTTTTCAAGGTCTGAACCCCCTTGTTTTGATATATAATCTTCAATAGTTCAGATATATAAATAGATCTTTCCTAAAAATTGTCATCTTATGTGTTTGTGAGTATGTGTTTGTGTGCAACAAATTGGATTAATGGTTAAGAAATAATACATTATGAAGTTGATAAAATATACAATTTTGTTGAATTTACTTGGAAAATTCTTTGTCATATCAAAAAAATAAAAGGAGAAGAAATAAAAATGCAAATAATTGATACCTAAGGCAATAATTTGAGCACAAAAAGTTAGGAGGCAGACAAGACAATATATAAAGTAGATACATTACATTAAAACAATGTACTGAAATTAAAAGTTAATTAGATGAATCAGATTACAAACTTGAATGAAATTTATTCTTCACAGCTCACTTGACGGCTATTCTCATAGGGAGGAATTTCATGAGATCATAATAAGACCATTATCCTTGTCATCATCACTACTAGCACTATCAACAATACCATCAACACCCATCTATCCATAGTAAGTCCAGTATCCTTGTCATCATCACTAATAGCACTATCAACAACACCATCAGCACCCATCTATCCATAGTAAGTCCAGTATCCTTGTCATCATCACTACTAGCACTATCAACAACACCATCAACACCCATCTATCCATAGTAAGTCCAGTATCCTTGTCATCATCACTAATAGCACTATCAACAACACCATCAACACTCATAGATCTGTCCATAGTAAGACCATTATCCTTGTCATCATCACTACTAGCACTATCAACAACACCATCAGCACTCATAGATCTATCCATAGTAAGACCATTATCCTTGTCATCATCACTACTAGCACTATCAACAACACCATCAGCACTCATAGATCTATCCATAGTAAGACCATTATCGTTGTCATCATCACTACTAGCACTATCAACAACACCATCAGCACTCATAGATCTGTCCATAGTAAGACCATTATCCTTGTCATCATCACTACTAGCACTATCAACAACACCATCAGCACCCATCTGTCCATAGTAAGACCATTATCCTTGTCATCATCACTACTAGCACTATCAACAACACCATCAGCACCCATCTGTCCATAGTAAGACCATTATCCTTGTCATCATCACGACTAGCACTATCAATAACACCATCAGCACTCATAGATCTGTCCATAGTAAGACCATTATCCTTGTCATCATCACTATTAGCATTATCAACAACACCATCAACACCCATCTGTCCATAGTAAGACCATTATCCTTGTCATCATCACCACTAGCACTATCAACAACACCATCAACATCCATCTGTCCATAGTAAGACCATTATCCTTGTCATCATCACTACTAGCACTATCAACAACACCATCAGCACCCATCTGTCCATAGCAAGACCATTATCCTTGTCATCATCACTAATAGCACTATCAACAACACCATCAACACCCATCTATCCATAGTAAGACCATTATCCTTGTCATCATCACTACTAGCACTATCAACAACACCATCAGCACCCATCTGTCCATAGTAAGACCATTATCCTTGTCATCATCACTACTAGCACTATCAACAACACCATCAGCACTCATAGATCTGTCCATAGTCCTCAGAGACCAATCTGAAATCAAAGTCTAGTGAGGTATGTTTGGTCATTGACCAGAACTCCCTTGACGTATCTGGGCTCTCTCACACTAAGATTTGATTGTAAAGAGACACTTTGGTGATTAGGGCTTTGACCTACACGTTCTGAACTGCTGTGGAAAGGTGGGATGTGGGAGCTTGTCGAGTTGTCATTGACCTCAGCCACTTGTTCCACAGTAAACCCGAGGTCCACATTGCTCGTGCCATTGTCAGATGTGTTCAATATCCTTCCATTACTGGCAGTGCTTGAGGATGCGTTAGTTGTAGCTTCCTTCAC
This sequence comes from Elysia crispata, assembly GCA_033675545.1. Taxonomy (NCBI): domain Eukaryota; kingdom Metazoa; phylum Mollusca; class Gastropoda; family Plakobranchidae; genus Elysia; species Elysia crispata. The sequence continues at coordinate 17,410 of JAWDGP010006439.1, forward strand.
AGGTGTGGGGAATTTACATCCACTGGGGTTAGGGTCAGTGTCACTATGGCCGTTGGGGGTCTCAAAGTCTCTAACTTCAATCACGGTATCC
>JAWDGP010006440.1:0-32500 GCA_033675545.1 Elysia crispata
TTCCCGTTTATTTGTACTAGCTTGACACATGTATTGGAAATGAAAAATATCCATTGTATTCCCGTTTATTTGTACTAGCTTGACACATGTATTGGAAATGAAAAATATCCGTTGTATTCCCGTTTATTTGTACTAGCTTGACACATGTATTGGAAATGAAAAATATCCGTTGTATTCCCGTTTATTTGTACTAGCTTGACACATGTATTGGAAATGAAAAATATCCGTTGTATTCCCGTTTATTTGTACTAGCTTGACACATGTATTGGAAATGAAAATATCCGTTGTATTCCCGTTGAGCCTGTACTAGCTTGACACATGTATTGGAAATGAAAAATATCCGTTGTATTCCCGTTTACTTGTACTAGCTTGACACATGTATTGGAAATGAAAAATATCCGTTGTATTCCCGTTTATTTGTACTAGCTTGACACATGTATTGGAAATGAAAAATATCCGTTGTATTCCCGTTTATTTGTACTAGCTTGACACATGTATTGGAAATGAAAAATATCCGTTGTATTCCCGTTTATTTGTACTAGCTTGACACATGTATTGGAAATGAAAAATATCCATTTTTACCTTTCTTCACTGACTTGAGTGCATCACCCACCATTTTGAAAAAAAAAAAGTTTGATATTTATCATTGTTACTGTATTTTTAGTCTCTTCTGAACATTTTTCAAATAGTTATTAAACGTATCTAATATTTCGATTGATGAATATTTGGCTAGCTATAACCTTACGTCACCTGGATATTGTTTTTCTTATAAGCTTACAATATTTCACAAATCTTTAAAAAATTTCAAAAGATTGTTGAAACATGATTTTTCGGCAGTAGATCATTTTGTTGATATTTCAACCCTCCTGTCAGAGTGGAATAGAGGGAGATAATCAGAGGCAAGTCGGTGTAACCGGCACCTCGGAATCAAGAGGGATCAGGTTCAAAACGATTTGACTAATCGTGTTTAGCTCCCTTGAGGCGTGGTTGCTGTGACGGCTCTCTCGTCACGTAAGTTTGGTTACGGTTTCTGGTCAAGACTGCCCTTCACTTTTCTTCTCCGAGAATTATTAACGTCTGCTTGTGTGTTCGTATCCGTTTCATATTTCTCTCTCTCTCTCTCTCTCTCTCTCTCTCTCTCTCTCTCTCTCTCGCTCTCTCTCTCTCTCTTTCTCTCTCTCTCTTTCTCTCTCTTTCTCTCTCTTTCTCTCTCTCTCTCTCTTTCTCACTCTTTCTCTCTCTTTTTTTCTCTCACTCTTTCTCTCTTTCTTTTTCTCCCTCTTTCTCTCTTTCTTTTCTCCCTGTGTTTCTCTCTCTCTCTCTCTCTCTCTCTCTCTCTCTCTCTCTCTCTGTCTGTCTGTCTATCTTTCTGTCTGTCTGTCTGTCAGTCTGTCTGTCTGTCTGTCTGTCTCTTTGTCTGTTTGTCTCTCTGTCTGTCTGTCTGACTGTCTCTCTCTCTCTCTCTCTCTCTCTCTCTCTCTCTCTCTCTCTTTTTTATCTATCTATCTATCTATCTATTTACCTTTTTTCATCTCTTAATATCTCACTCTCTTCACCTTTTCTCTAAATACTTTCATCTCGTTTTTTCTGCAAAATCATATTTATTCTCCCTCACCTGTCCTTTTTATAACAGTCCCTGCCATCTCTTTTTCTCTACTTCTTTCTCATTGATTTCTCATTGATTTGTTCTCCCATTTGTCCGTATTCGATTCAAGACGTTCTTTTAAAGATTTGTAATTTTCGCACCATCTTTTTAATTTATTCATATACTCAATCATGATAATTGAAATGAATTATTCATTTGTCACGAAGACAGCCTGATAATATGCTGTGCTGATTTTGTTTTTCCTTTTAACTGCGTGATTAATGACACAAACACACTGATTAGGGTGACTTAAATGTGAGTTTGGTGCCTCACCTTCTCTTCTCTATACTGCCCTCCGGAAGTTGATTTTTGTGCATAAAAAGGCCAAACCTAAAACCGAAACATTTTAGACTATGGCTTTCATTACTTGATTTTTTTCCGTTAAATGAGAAAAACAATAATAATTTACTACAAAAACTACAAAACTACACTTACAGCTTTCTAAACCCTACAACGATCTAATTCACCATAAAATGACGCAAGAAGTTGTCTTTCAGGCACAGAACTCAGGTCAGCCTAGCTTATAAAATCGTTTAGGATTTACAGCAGACGAGCCAAAAGTATTGAAACCAGAATTCGACCAAAGGCAGGCATTGATTCACCCAGGCATGAAATCAAAGACTGGTTCTTGACGTTACTGCGTGTCTCCATGGGGGTCAGCAGTGGCCATTCTGCTGGTTGCTAATGTCGGGCTGACCAGATAGCCAGTGGTGGCTGCTCACCCATCTAGTGGAATTTCTTCACTCTCTGTCAAGCACTTTCGGCGGTAAACTGAGAGACATTTAGGCAGCGTCCAATACTATACTACTATGGTCTGGTTTGCGAGGGGGGGGGGGGAGGAGTTTAGCTTCTCTCAGCTTTTACCGAATGGTTGATTACCTGATTGACTTTATAAATGTTCATGTAAAAGGTCCAGTGCACTAAATATAATAGTACTGCTGTCTGGTTTGGGTGTAGGGAAAAAAGGAGGGTAGGGGGGTCTAATTTCTACCGAACCCAGTGTCTGGGTAGGGATAGATTTTTTTTTGGTGGGGGCAGGGGGACAAAAAAAAAGGGGGGGGGGGGAGGCGAGGGGGTTGAAGAAATTATTCATCTCTTACTTTCTGAACCCAGTGTACTAAATACAATAGTACTGCTATCTGGTTTGGGATAGATTTTTTTTTTTTTTTTTTTTTTGGGGGGGGGGTGGGGGGGGGAGGTGGGGGGAGAGTTTGGAGAAGCTATGCATCTCTTAATTTCTACCGAACCCAGTGTACTAAATACAATAGTATTGCTGTCTGGTTAGATATATTTTTTGAGTGTGTGTGTGGGGGGGGCCGGGGGAGGGTAGGGAGGTTTGAGAAGTTATGCATCTCCTACTTTCTACTTAACTCTGTGTACTGGTGGTACTGCTGTCAGGTTTGGGATAGATTGGGAAAGAGGGATAGGGTTAATATGCTTCTCCTAATTTTTACCGATTGGTTGATCATCTGATTGACTAACTGTATATGTGACAGGTCAATCGTTCTAAATACTACAGTTGGGAAAGGATTTTATTGGTTGGCGGGGTAAGGGGAGGGTGGGGGGAGGGAGTGTATGCTTCTCCTAATTTTTACCGATTGGTTGATCATCTGAGTGACTAACTGTATATGTGACAGGCCCAGTGCATAATCATAGTCATGGGTGGAAAGACAGAACAGGGAAGAAATAAAACCCACCAGTCTTTCTCATCTAGTTACCCCGTCTATTCTAGTCCTTTTTTTTTAAGATGTTTTGTCCACTGACTGATCCAAACTGATAGCGTGTCCGATTTTACTGTAGATTTACGTGATTTTATCAGACTAGAGGTCGTTGAGGAGTTTAGGATAAAACAATTGAAATACTTACGGTCGTCTCGGCTCTTGGTGTAGTGTGGACGGGTCAAACCGAAATAACTCGTCTAGCCAATCACAGTGGACGGAGCTGCTAGGTCAGTGTGACCGTAACCTTACAGGGTGAAGGTCAGATCTAGATCTCGCTCACAGGTTCGGGATTATATCAGAAAACTATGGGTTGGTTGCCGGGCTTATTGTTTGTGACATCATTATGCTGCAGTGAATGGCTAGTAATTTATTCGCCAAAAATCTGAAAGCCAGTTTTGTTAGCTCAGCATAAGTGTGAAAATAGCCTGGGCGGAAGAAAACTGATAGAAAGTCTAAAAAAATCTGAGACAATAATTGTTGTTTGATTAAACCCGGTTACAACATGGTGGAGTTATATTACATTTTTTTTCTCTTATTGTATGCGTCATATATCATTTTCTTAAAAACGCCATCCTGATGGTACTGAACCAAACCCAGACGATACCAAAGCAAAGATTGAGCTGTGAAAATATTGGCGTAGCTTTTTCGAAACACAGAGTTTGTGATGTAATGATTCTGAACTATTCCTTACCATCCAAATCCACCCTAAACGGCTGGGAAGGAAGAACACCAATTGTTGAAGCTGGTTGAGAGCAATGGATACATGAAACTATGCAAAGGAATGGGACAGCAGAAACAGTGATGTGCCATAGCAATAAGAATACTTAACTAATTTTGTAAAATCCAAATCTATTTACAGATGTTTTGAAACATTCATTATTATGTAGATTTATATAAGAGTGCAGATAAGAATTACCGCAAGGCAGTGCACTTTTATGCGCTGAATGCGAAAATTCACAGCTTTCTGATACACTTTTAAAAGGATCTAAAAACAGATTGGAAAATTACAGAATTAGTCGATTTCCTTTATTCAAAATTTTTACGTAGTTCTTAGAACAGTTGGAGCAAAACTGTATCACTCACGGGGATTGTTTATTATGTTTATCTCTCCGAGGTGTTTTCTGACTATAACATCACCGTTGCGAAAATCATATTCTGCATGATTGCCCAATAAAACCTGCCTAAAGGTAGGCTTGAGCCCAGAATAATAAAGTCTAAATCTGTTATTTTAAAGACGTTCAAATCCACAACAGAAGGACTGTGCAAATTTCAGCGTTAACATTTTACGCTGTGTACCAGATAAATTTCTGGAATGAATGAAATCACTGTACTGGTGTGCCCCCCACTGTTTTTTTTTTTTCTTCGCTATTTCGGACGCTGGCTGTCTTTTGCTGCTTTAGTCCTAGTCAGTTTACATAGACATCCCATCCGTGTTTGGACTGATCTTTAGGTGATGTTAAAATCTGGAATGCGAAAAGATATTAGACAAACAGTTGCCGAGCCGTTGGTACTAAAAACAACTCAAACAAGCCATATGATTGGACGCAACATAATATCCCAACCAGTAGAATTGGTTGTGTTTCGTGCTGCTAGCAGAGGCATCAAAGATTTATATAACTTTATCGTCGAAGCCAAATAACTAACTCTGTGTATTAAGCTGTTCCATCACTTGACGTCACCTTTGATGGTAAAAAAAAATTCATAATAAATCTCCTGGCTTTACCGTCATTTTTTATCGCAGCTACGGTTATCATTTTGTCCCTTTAAAAAGTTTACTCATCTCCAACAAGCTGAAGAGATAAAGTAAGATTTTGGGACGATTTAACTTGCTGTCTACTCAACCAATATTAATTGTTTTAAAACGTTGACAAGAGTCTGCACATAAAGTTTACTGGGTGACGGGGAAGCCCAAAACCTAGTGACAATTTCGAGGAGGTCAAAATAGTTTTCTTGTCCGTCTGGTTTATCCGACTACATCCCGCCAATATTTGTTCAACAACATTGACTTAGCTGAGTGCGCATGGTTCTGCTGAGTGCGCATGGTTCTGCTGAGTGCGCATGGTTCTGCTGAGTGCGCATGGTTCTGCTGAGTGCGCATGGTTCTGCTGAGTGCGCATGGTTCTGCTGAGTGCGCATGGTTCTGCTGAGTGCGCATGGTTATGGCTGCCCAAATAAAGGGAAATGACAAGGTGCTATACGGTAGGAAGAAAAGTTGTTTTCGTTTTTTTAACTCCGAAATTTGGCATTAAATGCGCAAAGTAACAGTTGGCAGTGGTTATTGAAATTTTCAAATCAACCCATTTAAAGTACTCGTTAAACTATATGCATTCAGCCTTGTTCTGCAAGAGCCAAAAGAAACAAAATATTGCTGTTATTGTGGTTATCATAATTGTTGTTGTTGTTGTTGTATTTGTTATTATCATTACTACTACTACTACTACTACTACTACTACTACTACTACTACTACTACTACTACTACTACTACTACTACTACTACTACTACTACTACTACTACTACTACTACTACTACTACTACTACTACTACTACTGCTGATGCTGCTGCTACTACTACTACTACTACTATTATTATCGTCATCATCATCATACTTATTATTATTATTATTATTATTATTATTATTATTATTATTATTATTATTATTATTATTATTATATTATTGTTGTTGTTGTTGTTGTTGTCATCATTAATATTATTACTTATATTACTACTCAAGCTATATCTTTATAATATTGTAAGAACCAACAGCAGTTAATACAAGAAACCCAGAAACTTTCCATTCGATACTACCTGTACAAACCTAGCACTTTGAGAGACGGATGGTAGAAACCAGATTAGTCAGTTGTACCAATGACTGACAGGAAGTAAATCTAAGTTAGAGACTTGGAGAAGTTGGAGGGCGAAATACCAAACATATTGACAGCCATGACAGCCTGGACAGCATCGCTTCCAAAACATTCAATATCACACAGCCCGGTGATAAGGATAACTGGCATTGATGAGGCGCCAAAGTTATGTTCTCCTTGGGAAAGCAATTCACCGATTTTTCTCGTAGTGCTGCCGTCTCTACATCGAATATCCGGATGGACGCAGTCGGTAATCGGCGCTCACATACACCAAAAAGCGGTACTGGACAGCTATGTCACGTGACTTTCTTTTGGTCTGGTGTGTTGAGGATGATTAAGGAACAAGATGTGAAGTCTGCTGACTAGAATCTGCAGTTTGAAGTTTGAAGAATACAGTTTGGAGTATGAAGTTTACAGTCTAGAGTCTGGAGTCTGGAGCCTGCAATCTAGAGTCTTAAGTCTGGAGTCTGGAGTCTGATGTCTAGAGTCTAGAATTTGAAGTCTGCAATGTAGAGTCTGAAGTCTAGAGTATGGAGTCTTAAGTCTGCAGCCTGCAGTCTCGAGTCTTAAATCTGAAGTCTGCAGTTTAGAACCTGAGCTGAAGTCTGGAGTCTGCATAGCAAGACTCATACTTTATTTTTTGTAATTCCAAACTAAGATCTGTAAACAATCTAAAACAGGATATAAGTTAAGGAAACATAAAACAGGGTCTCACCTCTGTCACTCACAAAGGGAGAAGAAAAAGCTGAAGACAGAATGAGGGGGAGGGAGGGAGGGAGGGAGGCAAACTGGAGATGTGAAGTTTGGAGGATAGATAAAGTATTCGAGTTTATGATTTGTAATAGTAAAAAAAGTGTGCAAGCTTATATAGGTTTTTTTTTATATTATGAGATATTTCAGTATTTAATTAGTGCAGTTAACCAAGCATTTTAGCATAAGAAACCTAACAAATAAAGAACTAAATAACTATGTTCGATCTAGGTGCGCTTTCCATTTGATGTAAATATTCTAAAAACCATTAATTAAGATTTTCACATGATGGGTTCTTACAAAATGGTCGTAAGGACCAAGACGCCTTCTTGCGATAAACCGGATATGTCAGTGTAACAAATGGACATGACTAGATAAACAGCCGTTTTCAGGAAGTTGGAGCAACAATTTCAGGGGACAAAGATAAACTAAATGTCTCCTTAACAATTTGGCATCATAATCCATCATAAGGGAAAAGGAAGCTTCAAAGACTTGATTATGTGAACATTATACAGAGATATTCACGTATAATACGCATTTCTCATCTTTTGATTTTTATTTCAGATATAAAATAGTGGGTTATCTATATTTACATCCTCAACCAATTGCATTTGCAAATGGGCTGAAACAGAAGTATTGCAATTTATTTTATTTAAGTAAATCGTCAATCAATTATTAAAAAACCCGAACTCAGAGATTGGTATGAATAATGTTTTCCGCCTTCTTCTTCCGTGTATGTTCTGGCTCTGTTTGCACACAGCGTCCTATTTACAGGCCTGGTGCCCGAACCATTCAGCAATGCCGTGACAGGCCGGTTATCTATCATACAGTTCAGCTTTCAACTTTCAGCTTAATTCAAGATTTTCTGTTAAAGGCAAGATTTTCCCATTTATGGAGACCAATGTCAAACATGCATCCGGAGTCTGGAAGCGTTTTATTTGTCGTGCAAAGTAAAAGTTCTTGTGTTTGCTCTTAATCCTAATGCGTTACGTTGTGTACAGACACAATTGTTAAATATCGGGAACGTGATCCTCTTACACTAATTCACGGTGGAAAATTATATAAACAAAGTTTCTAGCGAAAAACTGTAGAAAGGTTGAAATTTGGTTGTTGTTTTTTTGTTTTTGTTTTTGTTTCTTTTCGGGTTTTTTTTTTGTTTTTTGTTTTTATTTTAACTGAAAAGAGATTGAAACATGCAGTTTACGGAGTACTGGTAGTGTCTTGCCAGGAAGAGCAACAGTAGTTCTTTAGTGCAAGTGTCCGATGGTTCCAGTACATCTGCCCTCCGACCTAGCACAGAGTAATGGGCATCTATGAAAAATTTGTTACTCCACAATGGGGTCCGTATTTTATAGACTAAAACCGCAAAGTTTTTTTATAAACGAAGTAAAATTCTTTTTATATCCTCTAGTCATACCAAAACTATATCGATAGGTCCCGATGGCTTTAAATTCTCTTCCGTGTAGAAGTACACAATAAAATGAATATAGAAAACAGCTAAGCTAAGCTTTATTTTCCCCGAGATACTAAAATATCCCTCTAAACACAAATTAGAAAGATGTTCTTGGATTTTTCCGGAAAGTTCCGAAAAAAAAAAAGTGTCAAGAGGTGCGCTGCCTTGTTGGAATTCTCGTTATGTGTTCTTACATAATAATGAGCATTTAAAAGGATCTATAAATAGTTTGGGAATTCACGTCATTAGCTAATTACTCTTATTTATTTCACTGGTACTAAAACTAATTTTTCTTGATCAATAAATGTTTTAGTCTAAAGCCACCTGCTTCCTCCACTAAAGTTCAAACTAAATAATAAGCTCTACGAGCAGTAGACGGGAAGAAGAAACGGTCCAGATTTTATTTCTCTGGTTTTTATCACTTTGCTTTTTTCTACCCTTTTATGAAGGTCTTTTTTCATCTTTGGAGAAGAGAATCAGCTAAAGCTTTGGCTAGCGTCAGTGTTTAAGCGTCAACAGTGAAATTCAAAGCTTCAATAAGTAAACTCGTTTTTTGTTTGTTTGTTTTTCAGACAAAACACAATAATTAGAGCTATTTTTTGGATAACACAGAACATAAACAGAACATTTCTCTATTCATTCATTAGAAAGTATTGTTTGTTGTTTCACTTCATGTATATCCATTTTCTGCGTCGGTTTTTTTTTTCCGGAAAAGTCTGCTTTGAATATCCGATAAATACAAGCTAGAAGCAGAGAGAGCAAAACCGAAAGATCCAGACAATCCCATAATTCTAGTGCGAAGCTGGTCCCTGATTGATGCGTCTTTATTACTCACAAAGAACGCCTAAGGTCATCTTTTCGTGGACCAGCTATATCAAAGAATGGTCCCCATAGATAAGCAACATGTCCTTACAGAAAATTTGGAAGGACGAACAAAGTTTTTTAGCCAAAAAAAAAAATACTTTTTGAGGACGCGAAAAATAATAAAAGATAAAGTTTTTTTCGATTGAAAAAGACTGAATACATTGGGGGAAAAAAAGATGAAGTTTAATTTGTTAACTGGAAAAGTTTTCATTTGCTCACTTTTTTAAAATTTTTTCACATAACTGGTACATGGGAAAAAGATAATTTTGTGCTTTCCAAATCTATTTCATTATCGTCCAAATTATTAAATGATGATAAATTTTCGAAAAATCTGCCTAAACATACACCACATTGCTGAAATTCAGAGTTGCGCATGAATTTTATTGAAACCTCCATTATAATGAATGACTCTTAGGATATTTAAAGGTATTAAGGTTTTTTACAAAATTAGCTAACTTTTCCCGCCAATGAAGTATATCGACTAATTCTGTACGTTCCCAATATGTTTTTAGATCCTTTTAAACGTTTAGTAGAAAGCTATGAATTTTCACAAAAAGTGCATAAAAATGCACTGCCTTGCGGGAATTCTTAGCAGCTCAGTTATTTGAAACTACAATCATAATAACGAATGTTTTAAAAAAAATCTGTAAATAAATTTGGATTTTTACCGAATCAGTTAACTTTTCTTATTGATTACTCGAAACCCATCGTCTGCTTGGATTCCGGGAATTCCCTCACTGAGCTCTTAATACTATAGTGGGTTTACGCGTTCAGTAGGCCAAGCTGTAGAAAGACAACCGAACGAACCCCCATGATTGATGCGGGAAATTTTTTTTCTTCTGTTTTTGTTTTATGTTTCTCCCTTTAGGTGCGATGGGCCAACATTATTAATATTGTTCTCGAGTTGCGCATGTATTTATGACTTGCTCAACAGTTTCCTATCAATCAAGCAGCCTGCTACTAAGGCAGAATTTATGATTCTTTCCGTGCTTCAATTCGACAGGCGAGAGGGAGTGGATTTGCAGGATCTGGTGGTATGATGAGGTTGGGGTAGACTTGGAGGGATAGAAAAGTATGGCAGAGAGAGAGAGAGAGAGTGAGAGAGAGAAGGGTTGGAGAGGGGGGGGGAGGTAAAGAGAAAAAATAACGAGGGTGAAAGGAGGGGAGATAAAGAGAGTGAAAGAGAGAGAGAGAGAGTATAAAATAGAGAGAGGGAGAGAGAGAGAGAGAGAGAGAGAGAGGGTATAAAATAGAGAGAGGGAGAGAGAGAGAGAGAGAGAGAGAGAGAGAGAGAGAGAGAGAGGGTATAAAATAGAGAGAGGGAGAGAGAGAGAGAGAGAGAGAGAGAGACGACAGAGAGAGAGAGGGGAGGAGAGAAAGAGAGACGAGAGAGGGAGAGAGAGACGAAAGAGAGAGAGACGACAGAGAGAGAGAGGGAGAGAAAGAAAGAGAGAGAGACACGAGAGAGGGAGAGAGAGACACGAGGGAGAGAGAGACACGAGAGAGGGAGAGAGACACGAGAGAGAGAGAAAGAGAGAGAGAGAGAGAGAGAGAGAGAGAGAGAGAGAGAGAGAGAGAGAGAGAGAGAGAGAGAGAGAGAGAGAGAGAGACTGCAGAAAGAAAGAGGATAACGATCGAAGACAGATTTCAAAGCACAGCTTAATATCGACAATCTATCCATTGGAATTGATATCAAACACAAAACGGGTTTTAAAAAAAAACTTAGTTATACAAAGCTTCTCTTTGAGCGAGCTCACGTTAGACCGCAGTCACATCCCCACAAAGAATAAACTTTTGTTGGAATTAATTTTTCTTTTCTGAGGAGCTTAGTTCCTGCAATGATCTTTTATTTTTTCAAAACTTTTTTTTTTAAGATCCTAGCGCGTTTATGGCATTCACATCTTCTCATGTTCAGAAGATCAAGTAGGCACAGATGAGATAAGTCGATAGAAATATGAACTTTATTGTGATTTGAACCCAGTTTTTTTTTTTTTTTCATTCTTCGAGAGCAAAATACTGAAAACGTCGCACATCTAAAATTTTTAACGTGCATTTTTGTTTTCCCTTTTAGTCTTACACCGGGTAGAATAATTTGTAGAAACTTGTCAGATACTGGTAATTATTTATATATTGTAGCAGTGTGGCAGGCTAAAATAATTTAAGGTTTGTTTTTGCTTTTTTTTCGGGGGGGGGGGGGGGGGGCGGGAAAGAGGGCGGTTTTCGTGTGCCTACTTTTATTTTCATGGCGTTCCTTTCTCAATAATTTTTTATGCTTGGTCAAACTTCTTTTCTTACTCCAGTGCGAATCGATTCTCTCAGCACAGAGCGGAAAAGTAATGAAATATTTCGATCAGAAAATATTTTGACAGAGATTGTGGATCTTAAGAGTAAGTAGCATACAAATCATGGCTAAAATCATTACACACAACGCGCCAAAATATTCAGATATATGTCTGATCAGACGTAACTTGGTAATAATTATGATACATGGACATTTGATGACAGACTCAACAAGCCACAAGTCTAGACGAGTGCACGAATAAGTAAAGACAATATTCGAAATCAGGGAATTTGGTGCATGCAGAAACAAAATTGCGCATGCGCACAAAGCCTTGTCTAAAACTGCTAGTGTGAGTTGATTTCCTTTCTGAGATTTTCAGAGGAGACGGAACTTCATAGTGTGAGGGAGATATTTTAAATTGTATGTACTGCAGCTCTTATCATCATATCTAAGTTTGATTTTTTTTCTTTGATTTGTTTGTTATTTTGTTTTGATATTTTTCTTGCTGATTTTGTTGTAGTTGTTGTTGTTAAAGAAATACCCATAACGCAGGTTGAAATAACCGTTTTCCTTGACTTTTAGATATTTCTATACTGGTGATTCTTAACACACGCTTCGTATCCTCCAATAAAAATCTTGTTTAACATAGATTTACATATATATATATATTTGCATAATATATACATTACATAATTATATATGTATATTATATATATATATATATATATATATATATATATATATATATATATATATATATTTATATATATATAAAATAAAGTAATGACGTAACTTCCCCTTATTCGTCCGGAACAATCTATTGTGTGCCGGCCCGGCCCAGGACAGCAAGACTGTCCCAAATATGCTGAAAACCGTTATGGACATAGGACAGTCTGACACCTGTTGCGAGAGGTGGTAGGGCTGTGAGTAAAACTGGCTGCTTCATGTTAAGTTTGTGAGAGTCTAAGGCCAACGCCCGGCCTTTTATTTACTTGGATTGTTTAGAACCAAGCGGAGCATTATACTGATTCTGCCTATCGAATTCTCTCACTTCCAAAACCTGCTTTCTCTGTTTGAGTTTTTACTTTAAGAGTTTTCATACCCTTGATGTAACAAGTGATTTCGTATCGACTAATTCTGTTATTTCCTAATCTATTTTGATATCCTTCACCAAGAGGCTATGAATTCCCAAAGAAGTGCTTAAAGGTGCACTCCAGTGCGAGAGTTTAATGCTGCGCATTTATTTTACCCGACGTGACACTGTTTTCTTGAGGGACATCTATAAATAGACCGTGGGTTTCCCAAAATTAGCAAACTTTTCTTTTTCCGAGACGGTGATTATTTGATACAATTTTTGTCTAAGATCTCCTCCGCCATTGTAAGTTATTTCAACCCTGTTTTCTTCCCCCATGACATGTGCTGCCGTTGACGGGTAATTTCAAGTCGCCAGTCTCCACACGTATTACAACTCATGCTTCACACACACTGCAGCTGGTAGTAGATCGAATCTAGCTCTCACCCCAATCACTCCCTCCCCGCCCTCGGGGTGGATGTTTCCCTCCAGGCAACACAAATAGTGGACGAGACATTGATTAAAACCAGGGGGTGGGGGTGGGGGGGGGGGGGGGGGGGGGGGCAATTCGCTAATTAACGAGGGCCTCAAGGAATTGGGTCAGTTGTTTTTTTCACCAACATCCGCGTGTGGGAGATGCCGGCCTGGTGGAGTGAGTTCAAAACATGGGTCAATTTTGGGAAAATACCATTGTATGTATTTGGCAGCCTGTTCCACCGCTGGATGCATCTTAATAAATTAAGGTTAAACTAAGAAAAACGTGGGCGGTGGCTATTCTACATGTTGTTATTTTTGGCTTCAATGTTTGAAATTTCTTAGCTTAAATAGTTATTTTGGGAGGTGTGGGACACTTGGTTAGTCCTAGACTTCCGTTTTGTCCGTCCTTCTGTGAGATTTCGTTGTATGAGTGGTTCTTTTCATATTGAAATGACGGTGCGTTTAGTTGTTAGTCTGTATGTTCATCTTATCGTTTTATCGTGCCTTGCAGTAATTGTCCTTTCCTTTTTTATATCTTCTCCACCCTCTTGGTTGCTGGTCGCTTCTATTGTTTCTTAGTTTCTTTAACTTTATATGTTTCTTGTTTCTCTCTCTCTCTCTCTCTCTCTCTCTCTCTCTCTCTCTCTCTCTCTCTCTCTCTCTCTCTCTCTCTCTCTCTCTCTCTTTCTCTCTCTCTCTCTGTGCCTCTCTCTCTATCGCTCGCTCGCTCTCTTTCTTTCTCCCACCCCCTCTCTCTCTCTATCTCTCTCTCTCTTTCTCTCTCTAAATCTCTCTCTCTCTCTCTCTCTCTCTCTCTCTCTCTCTCTCTCTCTATCTCTCTCTCTCTCTCTCTCTCTCTCTCTCTCTCTCTCTCTCTCTCTCTCTCGCTCGCTCTCTCTCTTTCTTTCTCCCCCTCTCTCTCTCTATCTCTCTCTCTCTATCTATCTATCTATCTATCTATCTATCTATCTATCTATCTATCTATCTATCTCTCTCTTTCTCTCTCTCTCTCTCTCTATTAATTTATCTCTCTCACTTTTCTCTCCTTTGCCAGTCTCTTCTCAATAATACATTATTTTTTATCAGACGGAAATATAAATTTACATAAGCTCACGAAATAAAAAACAAAAAAACGCAGTGGAAGTTATATATGACTGGCCTATTTTAAAAAAAATATATTCCAAACCTGAGCTGGCTTTGTGTATTTCTTCCCTCAAACGAAACATTATTTATCAAAATAAAAACCGGAAGCCAGAAAATACAAAACGATTTGCTAGGTGAAATGTTTACTACGTGTAGAATGAAAACAAAGAGAGATAATTCAAATGAATGCCTAGTCTAATAATAATGGCGTAATCAAAACAGAGAGTAAAAAAAAACTATTACGATCAAAGGAAAACAAATTTGAATTTCCAAAACAATAGACAAATGAATGATTTTTACAAGAAAGCTAGACTAGAGAAGGCTTTTCACAGACCGTATTGTAAAGAAATAACCCAAGAAGATTTTAATATTTCAAAATTGTTAAAGGTGCAGAATTAACAGTTTTTTAATATTTGAACAGTTGACATGATTATCTTCTAAACTTTTACCATTAATATTAATTTTACACACCTTTCGCTCTAGTAATCTTATTTTCCAAACTTAAATACATTAATAGAAACGCTAAACGATTTTTACTCTAGTAATATTATTCTCCCATCCTAAAGCTATTAATATTAAATTTGCACACTTTTCATTCTAGTAATATAAATTTCCAGCTTAAAATCATTATTCCTGTCACACACCTTTTATTCTGGTTATTATCTTCCAGTCTTAAAGACTCAACTTTAAGACACGATATCCCATCGCTGATAAAAACTCTCCCCTATAACAATGTGTCTTTGAGAGTATAACTGCACGCGGGTACCGGTCGAACAAAGAACGTGCCCAGTCATAATTCCACGCCATCAGTAGGATCACATTCTTCTTCCGGGGAGAAAAACCTTGACCCTGTTTAGATTTGTTGCCGAAAACTTGCATCTTACGCGATGGGTGTAGAAAGGAAATCAATGTTCTTTGTCAATGGATCTGACCTTCATTTAAACTGTCGTCCTATTTTGCACATTTCAGACCAGCTAATTATAGGTTTCTCCTTGTCTTAAGGGTTTCTTTAACCTTCTTTCTGGATTTCCCTCTTGCCTAGGGCCAGGCTAATTTGGGATGACCCAATTATCAGTGGTCACTGTCTTCTCGAGAGTGGTCGGGAGGGCGATTAGTGTCAGAGGTCTGAAAGGGGACCAGTCAGGAAGTGGGGGAGGACACTAGGGGATTGTCCAGTTTGCCATGACCATTGTCTGCGTGGTCAAAGAAACTGATCGCATGTCCATAATTAGATTAGACCTACAGGAAGCAGATCTGGAGGTGATGAAGCGGCGCATTCCTGGACGCCATCTTGTGTGGGCAGCTAGTACGTGGGCTGAATTCCTCCGTGTAAGAATCTCCACAGATTGCGGTACTCAAAGCATGGAGGCAGATGTGACCTGACAGGCAAATATCGACGAGTAGTTGACTTTACTTCTTTCCCGATATGAAGAGCTCTGATGTTGAGCTATTTTGGGTCAACGAAGATCTCGATACGGCAGGCCTACTGATATGAAGAGCTCTGGTGTTGAGCTATTTTGGGTCAACGAAGATCTCGATACGGCAGGCCTACTGATATGAAGAGCTCTGGTGTTGAGCTATTTTGGGTCAACGAAGATCTCGATACGGCAGGCCTACTGATATGAAGAGCTCTGGTGTTGAGCTATTTTGGGTCAACGAAGATCTCGATACGGCAGGCCTACTGATATGAAGAGCTCTGGTGTTGAGCTATTTTGGGTCAACGAAGATCTCGATGCGGCAGGCCTACTGATATGAAGAGCTCTGATGTTGAGCTATTTTGGGTCAACGAAGATCTCGATACGGCAGGCCTAGGAGAGATTCGAGTAGGAAGATCAAGCCGTGTTTCAAATTTCGATTACTCTACTGTTGAAATGAATAATGAATTGGGTTCTTGGGAAATGGACGCCTCAATTTTCATATGGTCTATGTCCACATGACGCAGTTCTGAGAAAATGGCTTTCAAACTTTCATCCACCTTACCCTTATATGTTGGACATAGAAAAAATGTAACAAAATTTGACCCATTTTGCTGGACCGGTGGTTCTAAAATTAACAGGGCATAAATTATAGATAATGTTTTTAGGGGGATGGAAATTGACAATAGCTCTAATTTTAGTGAAACTGGACATTGACCACATGAAAACTGAAGCGTCTAAATCTCTCTAACTGGACGGTTACTATCTCGCGGATACTGGTATCGCAGATCATGTGACCGCGGAGGAGACAGTTCCTCAAGCCCCAAGATACGCAGACGTCTAGCTCCTGATTTTAGATCCACTTCTATATCAGTTAAAAATAGAGTTACCCTCTTGTTGTCAGTACCTAATAGCTTAGTAGAGGTTAAAAAATACCGAAAGGATTCCGTTGTGAAAAAAAGATTCAATGAAAGGGTCGAAATCAAACAAAGCGAAGTTAAAGGAAGGATAAACGAAAAAATCCACTTCTATATCAATTAAAAATAGTTAGCGTCATGTTGTCAGTACCTTATAGCTTAGTGGAGGTTAAAAAATACCAAAACTATTCCGTTCCAATGAAAGGGTCGAAATCAAACAAAGCGAAGTTAAAGGACGGATAAACGAAAAAATCCGCAAACTTCGCAAATCTCTATGTCATCTCGGTTAAAATCATAGGATCGGTGTCATTTGTCTTGTTGAGCAGAGGTAGGGAAGAATTAGGAAAAAGTAAAATTGAGAAAGATCCCTTACGCGCCAGTGTTCAGCAGTGCTGGGTGCACTTACCATATAAACTGAACTAGACGGATATCTTACTGATTTCACTTGTTTCACCTTTTTTGAAATCTCCTCCATCACACTGAATAGGACAAAAGACATCATAATTTCTTCATAATGGAAAATAAGGACCATCTAACCGAGCATTTCTAGACTACCTAGACACTTCAAATCTGGCATAATGTTGTAAATTTCCCTGAAAATAAGAGTGCGAATATTTTTTATCCACCTAAATAGTGATTTTGGGTGCAAGGATGAGATTATTTTATTCATAAAAGAAAAAAGGCGATTAGGTGTAATTTTTTCCCTGTAAGAACAGCCGTGGGCGGAGATGACAGGAATGAAACTGAAAACTGGCAGTTGTTAAGTCGACACCCGTGTAAGACGAGACAATTCGAAATCCCAGTCAGCTTGAATGCTTCACAGGTATTTGAGATGGTAAGTGCGCTACTGATCACCTTTTCACCTTCCCACTCACAAGATCCCTGGAGGGAGACACAGACTAACTTTTAGCGGTGGTGGTGGTTGTGGAGGAAAGGGGAGCGCTTCAACTTGGCCAACGAGGCCAAGGAAAAGGTCGCAAGCAATTAATCCACAGGAAGTCGTGTTCAAGCTGAAAGATTAGAGCAGTGAGCGACGGAGAAAAACAGGCGGTCTTGACCACAGGTCAATGACGACACGCAGATGTCCAGACTGAGCAAAAACTTCAATTTTTTTGTCCTTTCGTTTCAGTGTTTGCTAGGGTTGTCCGACATATTAGTTTTGGTCACAACAAACTTCCTTTCCATGACAACAAGCATACAAAAGGGCACCCTACCAGCAGTTTTCCTGGCCTATATATAAAAGTTTACAACTTACGTGGTTGACTTTCTACTGAGATTTAAACAAACTAATTTTTCAAGTTTCTCAAAACATAAAAATGACGAAACTAAGACAGTCTTAACTAAATTCCGGCCTGAAACCGACGCCTCCCCGCTATGGACTGAGGCCGTGAGAGATCACTCAAATCGCCATCTTTCATTATCATAATTTAAAAATTAATCACTAGAATAATATGAGACATCCATAAACTTGCTCTGTCAAAGTAATTAAATACACGACTCCAAAATATAAAGATGCACCATATATATATATATATATATATATATATATATATATATATATATATATATATATATATATATATATATATCTAGACTTAGATAAAGCTAGATCTAGATCTAGATCTTGTTCGAGTACGTCTGATATAAACGCCCGAAGCAGTGACTCTTGTGCCGTTTACTTAAGACTACTAGTGCTAGATCTAGATTTAGAGATTTACAAAGTATATTCTTAATACAATACATGTAATTATTTAGCGAAGCCAGTGTAATCAAGGCCTAGTCTATCCGATTCATTAGAGGCACGATATCGTAGATCTTCTTATAGCTTTTGTCAGATCAATCACGTAATTGTTTATATAAATCTACATATATTGAAATTTTAAAGCCATTTTTAGTAAAATATGATTAACTAAATGGAAGACAAACCCACACGTTTTTTCAAGCACAGAATATTCTGCCAATTGAATTATGTTTATATATATATATATATATATATATATATATATATATATACATATATATATATTTACTGTAATAGATGGGAGAAGAAAACCTGTTAAGTACCTCAAACAATTTTTGGAACAGAAGAAAAACCGAAAAAAGTTTGCATCAGATCGTGCATCCATGAAATATATATATATATATATATATATATATATATATATATATAATTTTTATATTAATACCTTCTAGATTAGATCCTATTTCTAATGTAGATAAACATTGCAAAGAATGATACTTTAAAAATGTTTGCTAAGTTTTTAAATATGTACAATTATGCTGAAAATAATATTTTACGACACTTTTCAACACAATGTTCCACTAGAACACTTTTGTTTATAATACAGGATAAGTAAAGTTTCCACCCTCATTGACCAAAACAGTTATGGCGGCTCCGGAAAATTACGAAAATACCCGGGACATCCCGAAGGGCCTGTCTGTGTATCTGTCCGTCATTCCTTAATTTGTGGTCTTGACCTTCCACGTCAGCTAATTGATTCTTACAGGAGGGTTGGGAGGAATTTCTTTCGCGGTTTTCTCACATTCGCCCTCCTCTTGGTTTGTCATTCGATTTTTCTTTTTTTTTTTGCTTTATTTTGTAACATTCTGCTTTGTTTTTCTCAACACGTTTTCACTCTGTCTGTCTCTCTTTCTATCTATCTATCTATCTGTCTTTCTATCTATCTGTCTCTCTCTCTGTCTCTCTCTCTCTCTCTCTCTCTCTCTATCAATCTATCTATCTATCTGTATTTCTCTCTCTCTCTCTCTCTCTCTCTCTCTCTCTCTCTCTCTCACTATTTACATATTATCCCTCAATCTCTCTCTCTCTCTCAACTATTTGTCCCTGCTCGAATGTCAGTGTTCCCAAATGTTTGTTAATGTCGTGTTGCGCCTTAAAAGCTTCTTAACAATGTTAAAATTTCCTCGTTAGACCTCAGACTAAAACCCACTGCACCAAATACAAATAGTTAACTAGTTTTGTAAAATCCAGATTTACAGATTTTAAAAAGAAACCATCCATTATCACGTAGGTTTAAATAACTGCGCGGCTAGGAATTCCCTCAAGGCAGTGTACTTTTATGCACTTAGTGAAAAAATTTTTGTTTTCAAAATCGTTGAAAAAAAAACGTGCACTTTATATAGTTGTTTATTTCATAGACTTTTTGTCTATTAACAATTTTTTTTCCATGTGATCAAAACACAGCCTTTAAATATGTTTAGAAATGTTGCGTCATGAGCATTTAATTTTTTCTGTAAGTTTCACCCAGTTTAGGTCTTCATCTTCTTTTTTCTTTCTCTTTCTTCACAAGTTCATCTGGATTGCAGACATTTGTCTGTTGATAGAAGCGACATTTGCCTTTTCCATCTGAACATTTGACAGACAATATACCAACCTTAGTCAAAAGATCGGATATCCATGAGCGAAGAATTTCATGACTCTGAATTAATTCTAAGCTGAACTCTGATACGTCGATTTCGTTAGAAATAGAAGTTTTTTCAAATATCTCGTGTTTTAATTTTATATATATATTATATCCATTTAGTAGAAATTTCTTTATCTCGTATTGAATTACTTGTCCCTTGAAAATTCAGTTGAAGCGGGTGTTTTAAACAAACTTTAATTTAGTCTGAGAAAATTTCCTTCAGAAATTTTTTTCTGTTTTCTGTTTTTTAGAACGACAGCTTTTTGGCGACACATTTCGAAGACAAAAAGAAGTAGCTGAATTAAACAAAAAACGAATGCAAGACTTTTTGTCTTGCTGAAAGTTAGTACAACACATGGATTTCGGAAACAAAAGAAGATGAGTAAAAAAAAATGTAATGTAAGACTTTTTGTCTTGCCGAGCGTAAGTACGAAAATCGACTGGCGACCTTTCGTGTGAGATCTTATCATGGTATGATTGGGGGAAACGTTCAAACATGGAGGACACAGAATGCACGTTAGAGGTGTAAAAAAATTGCCCAAATTCGTATAATTATAAAAGAAATCGTGAGATATTCGAGGTTGGAAAATCATTTTGGATGGCACGAGCTGCAAGCTTTGACATTTACAGAGCAGGTCAGAGAATTGGTGAGAGAAAGAGAGAAAAGGAGAGAGAGAGAGAGAGAGAGAGAGAGAGAGAGAGAGAGAAAGACAGACAGACAGACAGAGAGGAGGAGAGGATACAATTGAAAAACAAGATTTGTAAAAAAGATGGATCGAGATAGAGTGAGTGAGAGAGAGAGAGTTAAAGAGATAAAGGAACAAAGAGACGGAGAGAGATAGATAGATAGATAGATAGATAGAGAGAGAGAGAGAGAGAGAGAGAGAGAGAGAGAGAGAGAGAGGGGAGGAGGATAGAGGATAGAGGGGAGGCGAAAAAAGGGACCGAAGAGGGATCAGAAAAAAAGATGAGTAGGAAGATGAGATTGAGAGAGATAGGAAGAAAGAGAGAAAAGGAGAGATACATGGAGAGAGAGAGAAAAGGAGAGTGACATGGAGAGAGAGAGAGAGAAAAAAGGAGAGACACAAGGAGAAAGAGAGGGAAAAAAGGAGAGAGACATGGAGAGGGAGAGAGAGAGAGAGAGAGAGAAAAGGAGAGAGACATGGA
Organism: Elysia crispata; assembly: GCA_033675545.1. Classification (NCBI taxonomy): domain Eukaryota; kingdom Metazoa; phylum Mollusca; class Gastropoda; family Plakobranchidae; genus Elysia; species Elysia crispata. Next base: position 21,194 of record JAWDGP010006440.1, read on the forward strand.
GAGAGAGAGTGAGAAAAGAAGGGATCGGAGAGAGATGGAGCAAAAAATAAGATGAGTAAAAAAATGAAACGACGTAAAGGGAGAAAGAGAGAGAGGGGGAAAAGAGAGAGAAACAGAGGAGAAAGGCATGGAGAGAGAGAGAAAGAGAGAAAAGGAGAGCGGTATGGAGAGCGAGAGAAAGAGAGAAAAGGAGAGAGGCATAGAAAGAGAGAGAGAGATTAAAAAGGAGAGAGGCATGGATAGAGAGAAAGAGAGAAAAGGAGAGAGGCATGGAGAAAGAAACAGAAAAAAAAGAGAGGAATGGAGAGAGAAAGAGAGAGAAAAGGAAAGAGGCATGGAGAGATAGAGATGGAAAAGAGAGAGAGAGAGAGCGAGAGAGAGAGAGAGATGACGAAAGAGAGAGAGACAGGGGGGAAGAGAGAGAAGGGGAAAAGAGAGAGAGAGAGGGAGGGAGAGAGAGAGAGAGTGAGAGAGAGAGAGAGAGAGAGAAAAGACAGAGAGAAAGATAGAGAGGGAAAAGAGAGAGAGAGGGGGGAAGAGAGAGAAGGGGAAAAGAGAGAGAGAGAGAGAGAGGGAAAAGAGAGAGAGAAAGAGAGAGAGGGAAAAGAGAGAGAGAGGGGGGGGAAGAGAGAGAGGGAAAAGAGAGAGAGAGAGAGAGAGAGAGAGAGAGAGAGAGAGAGAGAGAGAGAGAACACAGAGAGAACAGCATTATCGCAGATTTCAGACACAGAGAAAAAAGGTTCGAAACTGGGGGGGGGGGAAGGGGGTGGTATCAGAAGTAGTTCCCGTATCACATTTTACACTCATTCCTGATTCGTTTCGAAATCCAACGCCGGATGCCGGAATGGTTTTTTTTTTAGGTCTTTTTGACATTTATGGATCGATCTCAGGTATTAAGGAAATAGCGAGACGTGATGGTAAAGACAAAGCAAGGGTAATCAGATAGGGAAAGGATAAGAGAGGGGGGGGTGAGAGAAAGAGAGAGAGAGAGAGAGAGAGAGAGAGAGAGAGAGAGAGAGAGAGAGAGACAGACAGACAGACAGAGACAGAGACAGAGAGATACAGAGACAGACAGAGAGACAGACGTTCACACAGACAGACAGGCAGACAAAAAGAGAAAACTCAGGTCGAGTTGACAAGGAGGAACAGCAACTACTGTTATGTAGTGTGAGGAAGAGAGAGAGAGAGAGAGAGAGAGAGAGAGAGAGAGAGAGAGAGAGAGAGAGAGAGAGACAGACAGACAGACAGACAGACAGACAGACAGACAGACAGACAGACAGAAAGAGAGAGACACACACACACATAGGCAAAATGAAAAACTCACGTGGAGGTGACAGGAAGGTACAGCAACTATTGTAATGTGATGTGAGGGAGACAGACAGACAAACAGATAGACAAACAGATAGACAAAGACAGACAAGCAGATAGACATACAGACAGGGCCAGAGACAGGCAAACAGGTAGACAGACTGACAGAAAGATAGAGAAATATGAAAAGCTGAACCAGAAAGTGTGGGATAGAAAGATAAATCGGCAGATAAAGAGATAGAAAGGACCGGGAGAAGTCCGGAGGCATAGCGTCTTACTTCGATACTTTTTGCTGCCCAATCACGATGTCAGGGGCTTGGATTTTTCTCTGTAGCGTTTCAGCAAGCAATTATTATTTCCAAAGTTCGAAAAACACATTTAGTATTCTGTATGTCTCTATGTCGCCTAAGTTTTATACAAATTTTCGCTTTAAAAGTGTGTTTGTATGGGAAATATAAACAGATCTGGGTAATGGCTTGTACCATGAACAGGCAGTTACTTTTACGTCGAAGGATACGTGGGTGCAATCATGCGGAACCAGGGTTATGTAAAATCAAAGTTAAAAAAAATATCGTGTTTCTAGTGGATATGTAAGGTTAACAAACAAAAAAGGTGGATCATGTTTTTTTACGAATATATTGATCTCGAGTTATGTCTCTTGTTTTATGCCACTAGTCCTTTAGAAGATAGTAAGATTAACAAACAAAAAAGAGGGCTTTAGAAATATATTGATATCAAGTTATGTCCCTTGTTTTATGCCACTAGTCCTTTAAAAAAATGTCAGGTTAACAAACAAAAAAGGTGGATCATTTATAAATGTAATTATTGATCTTGAGTCTTGTTTTATGCCACTAGTTCTATAGAAGTATGCAAGGCTAACAAACAAAAATTCGGATACTTTACGAATGTATTGATCTTGAGTCTTGTTTTATGCCACTAGTTCTATAGAAGTATGTAAGGCTAACCAACAAAAATTCGGATACTTTACGAATATATTGATCTCGAGTTCTGTCCCTTGTTTTTCGCCCCAAGTTTCCCGCCATGATGCGGCGCACAGTTTGTTAGTACATCGGAATTAGAGGAAGTATAACGATCCGCCATGTTTGCTATGGGCATGGGGTGATGGGCTATTACCTGTTACTTGCCAATGATTAGTTTCTTCAGCGAGGAGAACCGCATAAGAGAAAGTGGAATTCTTTTTTTTTTTAGTCTCTCCTTAGGTCGAGTGAAGCAGTTTTTAGATTTTGTGGAGAAAAAAAAAGGAAAAATTTTTTTTTTTTTTTGCACACGAAAAGCTCAGTCATAAAAGTTCTTGCGAATCTCTTTTTTATGATTTTACCGAACCCTGATGTGTAATGTGCGTGACAGTACCACTTTGATTCGTTAAGCAGCTAAGATATTTAGATATTAAAACTGAATAAAAAAAATTCACGTGACAGTGACGTATATAATTATAGAGTCCTCAAAAGTAAAAAAAAATTTTTTTTTTTTATTTTGTGCCATTCACCGTTGCTCCAAGCTGCTTGGCCAAATGACTCAGTAACAAAAACTGTAAAGATAGTTAGAATCACTACGTGGTCATGTGATTATAGTGTTAGCATCCTTTTAGCCCTGCTCTGTTTCATGATACACTGTGATAGCTAGATGTTTTTGACATAGAGCAATCTGTTTTTTTAGTGCGAGCTCTGCAGGCTATATCAAAATCGGCCAAAACCGAAATGAGTTACTTTCTCCTACAGCAGCTGCTTGAATCATTCATTATTCTAACAGAAACTAGACCCGATCTCTCATTTATCACTACTTCTGCAACAACCAAAGAACCACATATGCTTCTAAAGCAACTAAAGCGTCTATTTATTTCTGCGGTTACTCCAACTCATCATATCACATCAACTGCTATCAATCAACCACACAAATAATTCGACTATCAGTTTTGTCGAGCCTCAATATCCGGTTTTTTACCCACACTTTTTTCTTTGGAAGTCAAACCGGTTCCAGTTTTCTCTCAATGTCTCTTACAGCTTGAAAAATTGAAAATCTTTTCCCCAATCAATTTTGGATCTTTTTGAAAAGTCATGAGTGGGCAAGGACAAAAGGGGGGAAACAGGTTGAGGGGTGGAGGGGAGAGGGGAAGGGGGGGGGATGAGTGAGAGGGGTAATAGGCAATTAACACTCAACCTTACAATGACGCAAATCCTGACATTTTTCTACCATCCCCCAACCTATCAATATTCTGCCTGGAGAAAATGACAAGGGAGACAACTGTAGTGGTACAGTACTGGAGAAATGAACAGAAAATAATAATAAAAAGAAGAAAAAAAAAAGTTCAAATCAGAATAACCTTTCGTATCGAATTACCTAATTGAGACATAGCACCTTTGGCTGATGGATGGCGGGATGGTTTTGGGGTGGGGGAAAAAAGACAAGGGGAGGAGACAAATTTAATGGTTCAGGTAGTGGGGGGGGGGGGGGGTTAGGAAGGGAAAGCGGGAATTAGTAGGTCAGTGGAGGGATTGGGGGGGGGGGGGGGGCAGGTTTAAATGGAGACGGAATCAGTACTCATAGAGTGAGAGAGAGGAGGAGGGAGAAGAAGAGAAGCAGAGGGAGAGGAAGAGTAGAAGTGAAAGAGCGAGGTGGCCAGATAAAGGAGTTAGACTGGGCGTAGCGGGGAGGAAAAGGAAAACATAAGAAAAAAGAGGAGAAAGCACAGGATGATAGATGGATGAAGAGGAAAAAGGAAGAAGGGTGATTTTAAGAAGAAGTTATCGACGAAGAAAAAAAAGGGGCAGGTGAAAAGAGAATGAAAAAAAAAAAATAAATAAAGAGAAATGGAGAGAATGAGCTTGTGTGTGTGTGTGTGTTTGATAGACAGGGCAGTCATAGCCCACTAAAAAAGGGCGATTTTTTTTTTTGCCTAATTTGAGTCTGTCACATGACTAAGTTGAGTATGTCACATGCCTTATTTGAGTCTCTCACATGACGAACTTGAGTATGTCACATGACTAAGTTAAGTATGTCTCATGCCATATTTGAGCGTGTCACATGACTAACTAGAGTCTGTCACATGATTATCTTGAGTATGTCACATGCCTAATATGAATCTGTCACATGGCTATCTTGAGTGTGTCACATGACTAACTTGAGTGTGTCACATCAGACTGTTTGCTCTAGTGGCACTCTCCCTGGAAGGAGAGAAGGTAGCGACTGAGTGAGCGAGAATAAAACGCATCGGGATAATCAGAGATTAGCGGTAGATAGAGAGTTAAAAGCATAGAGGAGGGAAAAGAGTGAGCGAAAGTGAGACAGTTGCGTCAGCAAGCGAGATAAGGAGAGGCTTAAAGAAAAAGGAAACAATGAGAGAGAGAGAGAGAGAGAGAGAGAGAGAGAGAGACGAGGGAGAGGGAGGAACAAATTGCTGTATTTACGTCGTGTCGTGTATGGCGGCAATAACAGGTTATCTACCCTGTCATGATGGCGTCTACCCGTCATAAACATAGCCATCTTTTCTGTTGCAGTCACAAAACCTGAAATTCAGGGACTGTATCGATTCTTCTAAGAAACAACCTGCAATAAATGTGCTCATTAAAATATATGTGCCAGGATTTTGCAGTGTCTAGGAGAGAAATTTCAATATTCAGAACAAAAAAAAATAATTTTTAGATAATTTTTGGCATTGAGTTCTGGATACGGGATCGTTTGAGAGTTGAAATTGTGGAATAACGAGAGGAGCTCACACTCGCGGGCACAAGTCAAACCGGAGACGCACGTTTCGAACATAACAAGTGCTCGTGAAAAAATATGTACCAGGTTTTTGTTGAGTTTGGGTGAAAGATTACAATATTTAAACAAAAAAGCTAGAGTTTTGGCATGAATTCTCGATACGGGACCGTTTAAGAGACGAAAATGTAGAATAATGTGCAACTGTAGACGCACATTTCGATCAATAAAATAATGTGCTCATAAAAAAATATATGCCAGGTTTTTGCTGAGCCTGTATGGGGAATTTCAATATTCAGACCAAAATTTATAAAAAAAAAAAAAAAAAAAAAAAAAAGAAAAAAAGAAAAAAAAAAGGATTTTTGGCATGAGTTCTGGATATCGAACCGTTTCAGATTTAAAATTGTGGAATAATGAGCAAATCCTACAATTCTCGGCAACGAGTCAAACCTGACACGCACTTTTCGATCAATAAATGTGCTCATAAAAAATATATATGCCAGGTTTTGCTGTGTCTGGGTGAGAAATTTCGATATTCAGACCATAAGAATAACAATTTTGGCATGAATTCTGAATTCAGGACCGTTTTAGAGTTAAATTGTGGAATAATGAGCAAATTTTACAATCCTCGTCAAAGAGTCAAACCTGAGACACACTTTTCGATCATTTCTTCGGTTTAAATTTGTTAGCGCAAACTGACGCACCTTCCATTATTGATTTTGACTGCACCCATCGCTAGATTCTGCTCGGTGTTTCTGTGCCGCGCCTGTAGTAGCGGCTGGTCTATATATAGAATATATAACAAATGAGCGTTTTTATATAGCGTTTCCTTTTTTTCTTTGAGATTTAAAATTGTGGAATAATGAGCAAATCCTACAATTCTCGGCAACGAGTCAAACCTAACAGGCACTTTTCGATCAATAAATGTGCTCATAAAAATATATGGCAGGTTTTTGCTGTGTCTGGGTGAGAAATTTCGACATTCAGACCATAAGAATAAAAATGTAGGCATGAATTCTGAATTCGAGAAATTCTCGCCGGCTGACCGTTCCCGACCGATATCTCCTTCTCAACTCTCGTGGGAACATTAATCCCAGAAACAGTGCGCCTCTCAAGTCGAATATCCATTTAAAACCTCAGAGAGATGGGGATGTAGTCACATGGGTAGAAAGCCTTGCCCAGGAGGTCAAAACAACATCTGGACGTGACTGGATTCGAACCCAAACATTCAGAGCCAAGAGCCAAGTGTCTAGTCTGTACAGTTTATAATCACTCTGGAATATTTTTTTTACCTACAGTCTCTTGTCTTGATTCTTATTCACATGGTTATTATTTTCAACATTTCAATTGTTTCGCTCACATTATATATATATATATATATATATCTATCAATTCAGAGAGGCATAATTATTTCTTTGTTTCTCTATGTTGCATGACCTTCCATTTATGTCCTCCTGCTAAAACTCGTGGCTTTGTTCTCGGAATGACCTCTGACATCTCAATCTAGAAACACTAATGCAAAGAGAAGCGAAAGGAAAAGATCTTCACGTAACGCCTATTAATTTCGAGTTAGAAAGGAGACTCAGGCTATCCGCATCCCCGACAGAGCCTCAGTGTAAAAAGCAACAAGACAAAGAGAAGTGACGGTAAAAGCTACAGTTCTATTTGCGACACGATCTTCACGTGATATTATTTATTTTCCAGTCAGAGAGTTTCAGTCAAAGCAAACAGGACGAGTCAAGCCATCCGAATCCCTGACAGAGCCTCAAATGCTTTGTGGAAAGGCAAGGCAAAACGTTCGTGTCTGACGTCACTTCCTGCTGACGGTTCTTGTGTTTCCGGCATAACCTTATCCTCGGTTTATGAAGCCATAACGCTTCCTTTCGCTTTGCAGAATTGACACTATTGGCAGACGAATATCTAGAGTACCGGAAGTAGCGAAAAATCTCGGCAAGTCTCGGCTTGTTATGAAGTCAGGTCTTTCATGATGTCACCAATAAACATATTTCGAGAGAATCATTTCAGAATATGTAACGTGAACGAAGTTGCCCTCGTTCTGAAAATTACGGTTAAGTCACAGGAATGGAGTCAAAAGAAAAATATTGTTTTTATGTTGGTCGTTCACCTTTGTTGTTCTTTATGTAAATTGTTTCAGTACTGTTTTCTTAGCTATCAATCTTGTTTTCTTATTGAATCTATATTTTGAGAGAGAGAGAGAGAGAGAGAGAGAGAGAGAGAGAGAGAGAGAGAGAGAGAAAAGAGAACATAATGTGTCTAATTGCAAGAACGATTGCATTAGTCTTTCCCTTCTCCAGTCTAGACGGAGAATCCCCAGAATCATGGACCATCATTTTCTAGGTCTAGACGATCAGAAATTTGAAAAAAATCGCGAGTTACAGAGTCGACCAGTAGAATCTCGAGTTTAAGCCAACCTTGAAGAGTTATGGGAGTAACAGGTAGTCTAACGGGGCGTACTCTATATGCCGGGTGAGTTTTAATGTCGGGAGGAAGGGAGGGGGGGCGTTTTGGTCTAGCCTGGGGCATCTGGTGAAATGCAAGACTGGCGAAATGGAAATATAATAGTATCAAGGAAGATGGAACAATAAAGGAGAGGGAGCCATAGAGAGGGTCCAGGGTAGGTGGCGGAGGGGGAAGGGTGAAAGAGGAAAGATGAATGCCTGTTGCATATTTTAACAAAACCTGGCAAGGGTTGGTGGAGTATACAAGAAACAGATTCAGAATACTAGATGAAGATTTTTTTTTTAATTTATTTAAAAGTCATGAGAAACCTAAGGTCCAAAGCGACAGAAGGAGAAGGAAAAAAAGCATAAAAGAGTATGGAAAGAAAGTATATTAAAAAAACGAACGTTTTTAAATCATAGATCATTTGACTATTTGTAGATTTTCTGTTACATTCAATGATCGATTCCTCAGTGGTTTTTTTTTTCCTTTTGTCGAACAGTGATTCGATTTAATTGTTAATTAACCAATCAATGATTGCTTCCTTTGATTATTGATTGATTGATCCAGCTTCAAGCTGATTTCAGATATAAAATCTTCGGAAAATCACCCATCTCCTCCCCCGCCTAGAGCAAGAGAGAGCTGGAAAGATGAGACCTAACACTCATCCCCCTAACGTGGCGGGATCCAAGCCAGGAAGTCAGAGCATCCTCAGCTTCTGGAGCTGGAACTGAAACAGCCCTCGATTCAAGAGCTACAGACATTTGAGATATAAATCTGTGACAGGGTTATGGAATTACAGTGCAATAATTCTCACCCTCTTCCAATCAGTTAGGATTAAAAAAAAATAGCTTTCTAGTAAAATATTGTCAGTAAGACTTAGGCGACGATGAAAGTGTGAGAAAATCTATAGACAAGAACACCCATGAAAGATAAAGATAGGTGTGTTGAATAAACACTTACAATTACAAATAAAGAATTCGAGAAAAGAAACTAGAAAAGGAGATCAACAGGAACAATGTAAGACAAGTAATGTTGTTGATTACTTGAGGAGAATGGCGATGTTAAACGAAACAAAATATGAGAAGAGGAAGAGGAAACAGCGAAAAGGGGGGGTAATTTGGATTAAAAAAAAGAGAAGCTTCAGCTCTTTTGATGGAATCAATGTAGTCATGAAAAAAAATAGAGATTGTAAAAGCTATTAGTATGCTTCTGTGTGGGGATAGAAGAGAAGAGAAAGACGAGAGAGAGAGAGACAGACAGACAGACAGACAGACAGACAGACAGACAGACAGACAGACAGACAGACAGACAGACAGACAGACAGACAGAGACAGAGAGGCAGACAGATTTAGTGAGAGAATGTCGCATGATGACAGGAAAAAAATGGAGGCAAATCAAAATGAAACTGAAATATGAACTTTGGTGTGAAAGTATGTGAGTAATGGAGAAATAGCAAGAAAAGAGAGAGAGATAGAGAGAGAGAGAGAGAGAGAGAGAGAGAGAGAGAGGGAAAGAGAAAGAGAGATTGAAAGAGAAAGAGAAACAGAAAGGAGACTGACTCACACGGACGAGCACACCAATAATCTTACACAGAAAACGAAATCAAAAAGAGAAGAAGAGGAGAAGTGGCAAGATATCGAGAGAAAAAAAACAGCATCAGAATGTTAATGGAATGATTTGGTCCTCCGGAGTAATGAAAGCTGAAGAAAATAAGACTTTCAAACAGATCGTAGCAGGGGCTTAAAACAACGCTCAAAGAGAAATTTTGAAGAAAAATCCAATTGCATAAACAGCTTGGGTTTTTGTTTATGGCTGCCATAAACTTCTTACCCCAAGCCATACTCTTGCAGGCCGCTTGTTTCTGTTTAAGACTCAATGTTAGCGAGTCGGTAGTACGGTATAACTGTAACAGGGCTAGGCAGAAGTTAGCCGGTTTTTTTTTAACAAATTGATCACCCTAAAAAAAAACAAAAACAAAAAAAAAAACGAAAAAAAAAAACAACAGGTGAATGTTTCTTGAATATTCCAAGTATTTTTGCGCGAAATATATTTCCTATGAATTGCTTACGCCATACTTGTCCCATGACGTCATATTCAAGGCTGAGATGTTTACTACTTCATTACGCAGCGTAGACACATGTTTTTTGCTTTTTGTTTTTTCTTTTAAATAATTTATGTTTTTTTTTTCAAAAAGAACATGAAACACCGAGTTGGAGTCACAGCCTTCACCATGTTATAAAGTGACGTCTCTAATATTTATAAATATTGAACAAAGTGCGCATGCGTACACGTATTACTCACCTGAAGACTTGGGCGAGGTAAACTTATAAGAATTCGTGCGCATGGCAGGTAAGTTAAACTACGTCATCAGCAAATTAATCATAACAAAAGAGGCAGAGTTAAGCTGGTCTGGCCAAGAATGCAAAAACTGTTTGGAGAAATTTGGGCCGTTTGGGCAAAATGTAAACATGGTTCAGAGGGTCAAAAGTTAGCGTGCGCAACAAATATATCAAGCAATCTGCGGTTCGAATTTTCGGAGAATTTTGAGTTAGGAAGGCTTTGAGTGGAAATATCCGAAAAGTTGTGAGTAGTTTTAAAACAAAACTATTATTTGGAAGATAGTGAAGCTGTAAAATCCTTCAAGAAAATCAACTCGCTAAGGACCTTTACCAATATTCAAACTAAAAAGGTCTAAAAATGTAATTGCCTAAACGAAGACGGTTATCCGAATCATCAGCTTAACCACAAATCAAGCGGTTTATTTGAGTATCGCTCGGAACTAGAACCGAATAGAGGAACCGATTATTTGCATTTTAAGAAAGGGTATTGATGAACAAACACTTTTGATTATAAAATGTATTCGAGTAGAAAAATCGTTTAAGGTTTAATCATGGCCAAGTCGATACATAACAAGATGAAGGCCAAGATCAAAACTATGAAACATGGTTAGGAAAAAATTAATAAAAAGTATTGACTTTTTATTATTTCCCGAAAGTTTTAAAATTAATCTCAATTTGCGCATCTTCAGGAAATATGGAGTTAAATCGTTTAAACTAAACCCGATTCCAAACAAAATTAATGAAGAGATAGAACCGAAGTTTATTGTTTTATGATTTACCGGAAACTCTTGGTAAAACCTAATTTCAAACAAAATTAATGAAGGGATAGAACCAAAGTTTATTATTTTTTATGATTTACCGGAAGCTCTTGGTAAAAAGTAAAAAAAAAAAAATTCCGACCACCCAAAGATTGGTCCAGGTGAGATTTTAGAGGTAAATCCTTTCTGACAGCTCGTGAAAATAGGTTCCAATCCTTCCCACTAGCAGATTGAGCTCTAGAGCATAGACTCGAATCTCCATCATACTGTAGAAGATTATACAGCCATTAAGAATGTGTCCTCATTTTACACCCTCGAAAACAAAACTTGATATCTACTTGGAAGTAAAGGGCTCGTACACACGCGATTCTGTGCTATCTGTTTAGTGTAGAGTTTGCTGGCCAACTTTTCCAAAGGTTTTTCCTCTATCTTTATTTTAGTGTAGAGTTTGCTGGCCAACTTTTCCAAAGGTTTTTCCTCTATCTTTATTTTAGTGTAGAGTTTGCTGGCCAACTTTTCCAAACGTTTTTCCTCTATCTTTAGTTTAGTGTAGAGTTTGCTGGCCAACTTTTCCAAAGGTTTTTCCTCTATCTTTAGTTTAGTGTAGAGTTTGCTGGCCAACTTTTCCAAAGGTTTTTCCTCTATCTTTAGTTTAGTGTAGAGTTTGCTGGCCAACTTTTCCAAACGTTTTTCCTCTATCTTTAGTTTAGTGTAGAGTTTGC
>JAWDGP010006440.1:37500-50000 GCA_033675545.1 Elysia crispata
CAAGCTACCACACTTTCCCTACAGCAATTGTCTGGCATTAATTTTTTTGACTGCCATTTGTTATTCTTATAAAAGAGTTATTGATTATTTTTTTTAAAACTCTTATCTAAGGACTTTTCTTACGTAAATGTCAGACAACAAAATAATGGGTTTTACACAGGCTGAATTTCTTTTCTCCTTTTTTTTTTTTTTCACAGAATGAAAGATTTTGTATTGTACGTGCTTGAAATCGTATTGCGTTTCTATCGAGAATTTTTTGCTCTGAGCGGCGACAAATAGCAAAACGTTGAGGCAATCAAAATCCATACTTCCTAGTGTAAAGGGGTCTGCTTTCGGTTTGATAAAACAAGTATCAAAACAGAATACCTGTTTCAAACGAAGTCTTACTTGAAGTAAACATTGCGGCGCTTTCAAATCGAAAACAGTGTGCCGAATCAATAGACATAAAATTAATTTCGAACAACCGATAGTTCATACATTTGACATGGGTTAACATATGTCGAAAATTTCACGATCTTGGCCAATCTGATGACATGATTTCACCCAATAATATTTTTCTGTCTCTTTCTCTGCACACTTGCCAGTAACTAGACGCTTCTCCATGATGAAACAGAAGAGCCGTACTGTCCTAGTACTTAAAGTTAGATTGAGATCTAGATTCTGGGGCCTTGCAATTGTCGCGAAATAGCGAAAAAACTTTTAAAAGTTGAACTTATTGATGTATATTCTTACAAAAATTTCCAAGAATATTTGTCGTCATGTTTTGTTTATTTCTTTGTATTTTTTTTTTTTCGCTTTTGTTTTTTTTTTTTTAAGGAGGGCCGGTATTTTATTGTTGTTGTTGTTGTTGTTGTTGTTGTTGAAAGAGAATCAGATTTTTAAACTTTTTGTTTAGCTTTATGAGAAATGCAAATAGGCAGTGCTATGCACTCCTACTAGTTGACGTCATTCCCATCTTTCGTCATCTGCTTAGTTACTGTATCTTACGTCACTTGGGGTAAAACCGACCAATATTATTGTATATTGTCCGCTGCATTAAACAGGTCAGGCAATTCCTTAAAATACCTTCGCAAATGTTTAGCTCTGACTGGTTACGTAATGCACTGTTTTAGTAATTTAATTTTGTAATCTAAGCGTACAAAAGTTTTTAGCTCGTCATTTATTCGGTATAAAGATACAATCTTGTTATTCTCAGGTAACTTTATATTGATTGGTTGATTTATTGATTGATTGACTGGTGGGTTGATGCAATCTTCAAATACAGATAGCTGGGTTTTTTGTCCACAAAATTTTCAAACAAGACGTTTTTTCTCTATTTCGAGTATAAAACAAGATCGAATTTGAGATGTACATCTTTCTATTTACATGATCGATGTTGGAGTTCGAACAAAAAGTCTATTATTTCAAATTGTGCTGAATAGCGGTCTGTGCTCTCTCTCTCTCTCTCTCTCTCTCTCTCTCTCTCTCTCTCTCTCTCTCTCTCTCTCTCTCTCTCTCTCTCTCTCTCTCTCTCTCACCTTCTCTCTCTCTCTCTCTCTCTCTCTCTCTCTCTCTCTCTCTCTCTTTATCTCCCTCTCTCTCTCTCTCTGTTTATTGATTTCTACATGTCAGACCGTGAATTAAGCAAACACTAAGCTTCCTAGCTTTTCGCAGCACAAGGCCATAATTGTTCAAAAATCTTAGCCTAATGGTTCCGTAAACCTGAGCTTTCGTCAATTTATTCCATTTTTTGTGCTTCCTCCCAAAGTTCACCTATGTGGATGTGGATGTGAAAGACGCTACATGTAGACTTATGAATCGATTGGAACTTTCTTAGATTTGTCGCCGCCTTGCCAGATAATTTGAGTCACTCCAGTGGCTTTGTGATCTGGTGGTAGAGATTTTATTTTGAAGACGAGACATCTGAGGTTTGAATCTTGTCAATGGCGCACAAATTTTGTTCAAAGCTCTGGTTTTTTTTCCTGACACAGAACTGTTGTTAAATAACAACTCAGAAAAACAGGACAGTTGTAGATCTTGTTCATTCTCCAGATCTGCAGGCTGTTACGAAAGGAGCATTGGTTGGTTATAGCGCGTCAAGGGATCTTTCTTTCAAGTTTTGATTCCTTAAACTTTCGGGTAAAGACGGGTATAGATTAGATAGAGCTAATTAAACTTTCGGGTAAAGACGGGTATAGATTAGATAGAGCTAATTAAACTTTCGGGTAAAGACGGGTATAGATTAGATAGAGCTAATTAAACTTTCGGGTAAAGACGGGTATAGATTAGATAGAGCTAATTAAACTTTCGGGTAAAGACGGGTATAGATTAGATAGAGCTAATTAAACTTTCGGGTAAAGACGGGTATAGATTAGATAGAGCTAATTAAACTTTCGGGTAAAGACGGGTATAGATTAGATAGAGCTAATTAAACTTTCGGGTAAAGACGGGTATAGATTAGATAGAGCTAATTAAACTTTCGGGTAAAGACGGGTACAGATTAGATAGAGCTAATTAAACTTTCGGGTAAAGACGGGTATAGATTAGATAGAGCTAATTAAACTTTCAGGTAAAGACGGGTACAGATTAGATAGAGCTAATTAAACTTTCGGGTAAAGACGGGTATAGATTAGATAGAGCTAATTAAACTTTCGGGTAAAGACGGGTACAGATTAGATAGAGCTAATTAAACTTTCGGGTAAAGACGGGTATAGATTAGATAGAGCTAATTAAACTTTCAGGTAAAGACGGGTATAGATTAGATAGAGCTAATTAAACTTTCGGGTAAAGACGGCTATAGATTAGATAGAGCTAATTAAACTTTCTGGTAAAGACGGCTATAGATTAGATAGAGCTAATTAAACTTTCGGGTAAAGACGGGTATAGATTAGATAGAGCTAATTTTTCGGGTAAAGAAAGACGGGTATAGATTAGATAGAGCTAATTAAACTTTCGGGTAAAGACAGGTATAGATTAGATAGAGCTAATTTTGATTCCTTAAACTTTCGGGTAAAGACGGGTATAGATTAGATAGAGCTAATTAAACTTTCGGGTAAAGACGGGTATAGATTAGATAGAGCTAATTAAACTTTTGGGTAAAGACGGGTATAGATTAGATAGAGCTAATTTTGATTCCTTAAACTTTCGGGTAAAGACGGGTATAGATTAGATAGAGCTAATTAAACTTTCGGGTAAAGACGGGTATAGATTAGATAGAGCTAATTTTTCGGGTAAAGACGGGTATAGATTAGATAGAGCTAATTAAACTTTCGGGTAAAGACGGGTATAGATTAGATAGAGCTAATTAAACTTTCGGGTAAAGACGGCTATAGATTAGATAGAGCTAATTAAACTTTCGGGTAAAGACGGGTATAGATTAGATAGAGCTAATTAAACTTTCGGGTAAAGACGGGTATAGATTAGATAGAGCTAATTAAACTTTCGGGTAAAGACGGGTATAGATTAGATAGAGCTAATTTTGATTCCTTAAACTTTCGGGTAAAGACGGGTATAGATTAGATAGAGCTAATTTTGATTCCTTAAACTTTCGGGTAAAGACGGGTATAGATTAGATAGAGCTAATTTTGATTCCTTAAACTTTCGGGTAAAGACGGGTATAGATTAGATAGAGCTAATTTTTCGGGTAAAGACGGGTATAGATTAGATAGAGCTAATTTTTCGGGTAAAGACGGGTATAGATTAGATAGAGCTAATTTTTCGGGTAAAGACGGGTATAGATTAGATAGAGCTAATTAAACTTTCGGGTAAAGACGGCTATAGATTAGATAGAGCTAATTAAACTTTCGGGTAAAGACGGGTATAGATTAGATAGAGCTAATTTTGATTCCTTAAACTTTCGGGTAAAGACGGGTATAGATTAGATAGAGCTAATTTTGATTCCTTAAACTTTCGGGTAAAGACGGGTATAGATTAGATAGAGCTAATTTTGATTCCTTAAACTTTCGGGTAAAGACGGGTATAGATTAGATAGAGCTAATTAAACTTTCGGGTAAAGACGGCTATAGATTAGATAGAGCTAATTAAACTTTCGGGTAAAGACGGGTATAGATTAGATAGAGCTAATTAAACTTTCGGGTAAAGACGGCTATAGATTAGATAGAGCTAATTAAACTTTCGGGTAAAGACGGGTATAGATTAGATAGAGCTAATTAAACTTTCGGGTAAAGACGGGTATAGATTAGATAGAGCTAATTAAACTTTCGGGTAAAGACGGGTATAGATTAGATAGAGCTAATTAAACTTTCGGGTAAAGACGGGTATAGATTAGATAGAGCTAATTAAACTTTCGGGTAAAGACGGGTATAGATTAGATAGAGCTAATTAAACTTTCGGGTAAAGACGGGTATAGATTAGATAGAGCTAATTAAACTTTCGGGTAAAGACGGGTATAGATTAGATAGAGCTAATTAAACTTTCGGGTAAAGACGGGTATAGATTAGATAGAGCTAATTAAACTTTCGGGTAAAGACGGGTATAGATTAGATAGAGCTAATTAAACTTTCGGGTAAAGACGGGTATAGATTAGATAGAGCTAATTAAACTTTCGGGTAAAGACGGGTATAGATTAGATAGAGCTAATTAAACTTTCGGGTAAAGACGGGTATAGATTAGATAGAGCTAATTAAACTTTCGGGTAAAGACGGGTATAGATTAGATAGAGCTAATTAAACTTTCGGGTAAAGACGGGTATAGATTAGATAGAGCTAATTAAACTTTCGGGTAAAGACGGGTATAGATTAGATAGAGCTAATTAAACTTTAAACTTTCGGGTAAAGACGGGTATAGATTAGATAGAGCTAATTAAACTTTCGGGTAAAGACGGGTATAGATTAGATAGAGCTAATTAAACTTTCGGGTAAAGACGGGTATAGATTAGATAGAGCTAATTAAACTTTCGGGTAAAGACGGGTATAGATTAGATAGAGCTAATTAAACTTTCGGGTAAAGACGGGTATAGATTAGATAGAGCTAATTAAACTTTCGGGTAAAGACGGGTATAGATTAGATAGAGCTAATTAAACTTTCGGTAAAGACGGGTATAGATTAGATAGAGCTAATTAAACTTTCGGGTGATAGATTAGATAGAGCTAATTAAACTTTCGTAAAGAGTAAAGACGGCTTGATTAGATTAGATAGAGCTAATTAAACTTTCGGGTAAAGACGGGTATAGATTAGATAGAGCTAATTAAACTTTCGGGTAAAGACGGGTATAGATTAGATAGAGCTAATTAAACTTTCGGGTAAAGACGGGTATAGATTAGATAGAGCTAATTAAACTTTCGGGTAAAGACGGCTATAGATTAGATAGAGCTAATTAAACTTTCGGGTAAAGACGGCTATAGATTAGATAGAGCTAATTAAACTTTCGGGTAAAGACGGGTATAGATTAGATAGAGCTAATTAAACTTTCGGGTAAAGACGGGTATAGATTAGATAGAGCTAATTAAACTTTCGGGTAAAGACGGGTATAGATTAGATAGAGCTAACTTTCGGGTAAAGACGGGTATAGATTAGATAGAGCTAATTAAACTTTCGGGTAAAGACGGGTATAGATTAGATAGAGCTAATTAAACTTTCGGGTAAAGACGGCTATAGATTAGATAGAGCTAATTAAACTTTCGGGTAAAGACGGCTATAGATTAGATAGAGCTAACTTTCGGGTAAAGACGGGTATAGATTAGATAGAGCTAATTTTTTTTTTAATCTGATGTCCAGTACAGAAGAAACGACACATTTTACAATAACTCTATCAGTGAAAAATGTTTTGAAACGACACATTTTACAATAACTCTATCAGTGAAAAATGTTTTGAAACGACACATTTTACAATAACTCTATCAGTGAAAAATGTTTTGAAACGACACATTTTACAATAACTCTATCAGTGAAAAATGTTTTGAAAAAAATTACAACACAATCATATTTTTTATCATTCTAAAAAATATGCTTTCGAGGCAATTCTAATAGTTTTATGTCTTGCTAACAAAGTTGTGGAAAAACAAATTGTGTACTAACTGATAACCACACAATTATAACCGACATCAGTTTACTTTTATTTTATTTTTTATTTTTTTACAACATGACGATCAATTTTGAAGAAGAAAATCTAATCCTTTGAGTGTAAAGCTAGATGTATAAGGGTAAAAAAAAATTCATGCAGTTAATAAACTACTGTAATTAGAATAAATGTCAAATTTTGTAGTTAAAAAAAAAAGCGAACAGGTTTGCTCACTGCAACGGTTAAATTTAGACATGCGCTTCATACAATACCTCAATAAACTCGTCATTGGAACTTCGCGCAGGTTTCACAGCATTGTTATCAAAGTGCTTCACGGTGCTCTTACGAGGGAGGTCCGCGGATCGGCAGTAAGTTCATTACCTGTCACGGCTATTAAATTTACCGCGCTGAAAATGGGTGCGTAGCAAAGACAGCCCCGGATGTGAAACTGCTTACCACTTAGCAGGAGCTGCGTGAAGCAATTACAGAGTGCGAGCCAATGAAATTATTGGAAACCTTCAGAGCAGAATTTTCTACAAAGAAACAATCTTGTTAACAAGAGTTCAGTGCAATTCGGTGAAAAATATCGGGAAACTGGTGTTTTTCGTTTTTTTTTATGTACGTTCGAGATGTTAGGAAGACATGTTGAGCTGCAGCTAAGACCAGAATGGTTTATGGATCGAATGTGAATTTTGTTTGATAATATAAGAAAATTCCCAACGGTGCTTTTGTGTGTGTGGTGTCTAGAGACAGCCAGAGATACGCTGTAGTGTGTAATCTCCTCTGTGTGTGTGTGTGTGTGTGCGCGCGCGTGTGTGAGAGAGAGAAAATGGACAATCACTTACCTTTCTCTTGACTCGCGCAAAGCTCTTGATCTTAACTCTGCCCTGTGGAAACACAACAAAAACAAACTGTTATTTTTTTTTTGTTTAATCTTGCTCTAACCAGACTAGTTGGTGAGGTGTATTCTTTTTTTAAACTCCCAAAATCACATTTTCGCAAGACTATGGTATCGCATTAAACGAACTCTTGAAAACCGGGAAGGAAAATTCGTCTGTTTCTTTGTCTTCCGCCCTCCCTTTCTTTCCTCCCCTCCCCAAGTCGTCATTTTCTCTATTCCTGTTTTTCTCTTACTTTTTACGTTCACTATCTCTTTCAATTTTTAACCACCTGACTGCTACATGTTTTTCCCCCACTGTGTGCTAAGAATTTATCAAATAGGTGCGTAAGAAACGGTTACATGGCTACAAACACGGCGCAAAGTAAAAAAAAAAAAAAGAGTGACGTTAAGGTTTTTTTTTTACTTATGATAATGGTTTGAATCTTACGTAGAGACTAACACTAGATATAAAAAGTTGCATTGTGCTCTGGCATTAACGAATTCAACGGGGTCAGGGTAAGGACGGACTTAGAACGTTTACACCGCACAAAGCTCTCTCTACCTGGATGAAGCAGCTGGTGCAGCCAAACTTCTGCTCTTTTTCTTTTCTTTTTTTTTTTTTTTTTTTTTTTTTTTTTTTTCAAACCAATGGCAGGTGATAACATTATTTCAAAAATCATTGTGCAGTTGCTTTATCAACTGATCTCAGCCGTGGAAAATGTAATTATTGGGGAGAGCTGGGAAACCGAAATTCAAGCGGACATTTTATTACGTCCCAGACTGAAGGGTTTGATTCTTAATTATCTCTCAGCTAGTCTGTTTTCAGTTTTCCGGTAAGACTCTTGGAGACAATGATTCCATACAAGTTGGTTGAAGGACATTGCACGCTGTCACAGCCAGTTTGCTAAATGCTGGTTTGAACAGACCCCATGCGGGAAATTAAAAAAAAAAAATCAATCAGGGGAAATGTGGGAACAGAGTTTTAAAGGAAAAGACTGAGTGGAGTTAAAGATGGAGGTTTTATTGTTGAGTTCCAGAGGACGTTTGGGTGGACTTGGTGGGTATTTAGTGGTGAGGAAATGGAGATGGGAAAAGCATGTGTATTTATATGTGTGTGTGGGGGTGGGGAGGGGGGGAGGGTGCGGGGACGAGATGGGGAGAATGGAGAATGTGGGGGTGGGGGGGGGGAGGTTATAGATAGATGGACATAAAAAGTAAATAAATTAAAATAAGTGAGATGGACGTAGACAGAATGAGAGAGGACGGTAGGAGAGAGAGAGAGAGAGAGAGAGAGAGAGAGAGAGAGAGAGAGAGAGAGAGAGAGAGAGAGAGAGAGAGAGAGAGAGAGAGAGAGAGAGAAAATCCAAATAGAACGCAAGAACAATACACTTGGAGGATAACTTGGTAATTATAAAGGATCGAAAAGGACGCGTGAGTGTCTATAAATAGTATAATACAGGGTCTAAAATGATATAGGCACACAACTTTATAGTTACGGGACAAAAAGAAATAACAAAACTATTATCAATTATGATTTGATAAGTTTTGTTATTTCTTTTTTGTGCGTGCCTATTTCTTTTTAGAGAGAGAGGGAGAGAGAGAGAGAGAGAGAGAAAGAGAGACAGAGACAGAGACAGAGAGAGAGAGAGAGAGAGAGAGAGAGAGAGAGAGAGAGAGAAACTTTTGAGAGTGCTTATCTTTTGAGGCCTAATTAACAAAGTTGACCTTGGTTTGATCCAAAAACCTGACAATTTCAATGTCAAGTGTGTAAGGTATTAGAGGCGGAATTCCTGTCTTACAAGCTTCCGTCAGGCGTCATCCTTAGAGGGAGATTGTAAATCCTCAAGAGATTAGTATTTATTTCCACAACTATAGCAAAGCATGATTTATTTCGAAAAAGCGTGTAAGTATTTGGAGATATCAAAGACCGTTCGTCAAGTGGTTTACTCTATAACCATTCCAGCTACGTTTTTAACCAAAGAGCTTGCAATCCCATGACACACAGTGAGAGATCAATCGAAGCAAAACACTTTAAATCCACTCTTAGTTCAGAAAAAGCAAAACAGTTTTCTTCATTTTTTTCTTATATTCGTTTATATTTTTTTATTCATGTTTTAAATTGAAATTTGATTCCGGCCAAGCAGGGTATGCTTGTTTAGACGAGGTACCGCACTGACTAGCAGCAGTAACTATGTTAAAAATGTTACAAATCCTTTTGCTGCTAAAAAATTCTGACGCCAAGCCGAAAAAACTCAAACACAGAAATCAATGGTTTGGACACAATAATGTCGTAATACAGAGACAGATAGTAGGAGAGAATCAAGCAGATAGCGTTTGGATTGAGTAAAAATTTGGACTTTAAAAAAAAAAATGATAAAGATTTGATTTACACATTAAAATCAATCGTTTTGTGCTTGGTTTTTACTTATGTTTTTGGTTTGTTTTGTTTTGTTTTTGTTATTTTGTTATTATTTCTTGTTTGGTAATTGTTTTTGTTTTTTTTTCCTGGTTTTCTCTTTTGTTTTGTTTTGTCCTGTTTTTGTCGCCTTATCTAAATGTCAGAGAATTGCTACTTTACAGCAGAAGAGAAGTTAATAGTTTACAGTCGACTGAAAAAAATAAAAAGCAATATATCTGTAGACTTGCTTCTCCTTGTTTTGTTCGTTCCTTAAGTCCATCTCCTACTGCACCAAAGATACGAGATACAAAACCTGGAATATTCGGTGATATTTCCCATAACGATCTAAAATAGAGAGATGGTGTTTAAGAAAGATGCGTCAATATGTCTGGATCATTTTGTCATCTGACGTGATGCGGGGAGGAAACTGTTAGTTTAGTGGAGCTAGGAAGAGATGGAGAGAGATAGAGAGTGGTAGGGAGAGCTGGGGAGAGGTAGGAAGAGGTTGAGAGAGATAGAGAGTGGTAGGGAGAGCTGGTGAGAGATAGGAAGAGGTTGAGAGAGATAGAGAGTGGTAGGGAGAGCTGGGGAGAGATAGGAAGAGGTTGAGAGAGATAGAGAGTGGTAGGGAGAGCTGGGGAGAGGTAGGAAGAGATGGAGAGAGATAGAGAGTGGTAGGGAGAGCTGGGGAGAGGTAGGAAGAGGTTGAGAGAGATAGAGAGTGGTAGGGAGAGCTGGGAGAGGTAGGAAGAGGTTGAGAGAGATAGAGAGTGGTAGGGAGAGCTGGGGAGAGGTAGGAAGAGGTTGAGAGAGACAGAGAGTGGTAGGGAGAGCTGGGGAGAGGTAGGAAGAGGTTGAGAGAGACAGAGAGTGGTAGGGAGAGCTGGGGAGAGATAGGAAGAGGTTGAGAGAGATAGAGAGTGGTAGGGAGAGCTGGGGAGAGGTAGGAAGAGGTTGAGAGAGACAGAGAGTGGTAGGGAGAGCTGGGGAGAGGTAGGAAGAGGTTGAGAGAGACAGAGAGTGGTAGGGAGAGCTGGGGAGAGGTAGGAAGAGGTTGAGAGAGGTGGAGAGGGATAGAGAGAGTTGGGGAGAGGTGGCGAGAGATAAAGAGAGTTGGGGAGCAGTAAGGAGGGATGGAGAGAGCGGGGTAGAGGTTGAGAAAAGTATGAAAAGAAGGAGAGAGCTAGAGAGAGCTGGGGAGAGGTAGGGAGAACTTTAGAGAGCTGGGAAGAGGTAGGAAGAGTAGGTAGTAGTAGGAAGAGGTAGGGAGACCTACGTAGAGCTTGAGAGAGCTGGGGAGAGGTAGAGAGTGAGAGGCAGGTAGGTAGAGATTGAGAAAGTTAATGAGTTAGAGAGAGGTAGGGAGAGGTAAGGAGACTGAAAGGGAGAGCTGGAGAGAGGTAGGGAGAGGTAAGGAGACTGAAAGGGAGAGCTGGAGAGAGGTATGGAGAGATGGAGAGAGCTAGGAAGAGCTAGAAAGAGTTGGAGATGAGAGTTAGGGAGAGATGGAGAGAGCTAGGAAGAGCTGGAAAGAGTTGGAGAGAGAGTTAGGGAGAGAGTTAGGGAGAGATGGAGAGAGTTAGAGAGAGATGGAGAGAGTTAGGGAGAGCTGGGGAGAGTTAGGGAGAGCTGGAGATGCGAGACAGTGAATGAGTTTGGGGTATCATCTTATCAAATCTGCCCTGTATGTGGGTTTTTAGTTTTATATGCTATGGCGGATCTAGTATCACTTTCTAGCAGATGGGTTATATCCAAAAGTCAAACTATATGCATTTTTTGTTAACTTTTATCTTCTCTACTTTTTTGGTATGTCGTCGGCAGATTTTATGATTTCCAAACAGTCAGCGCATACGGTTGTAATCCAAAATCTTTTTTTTTATTCCATTTTTTTTCACAAGATGTATATGACCCAGCGCTATACTTTGGGGCCGCAAAAGTTCACCATGTAAGTTTATTCGGCTCTTTACTACTCGGTGATCCCTTACCCTTTCACCGTCCCATTAAATTTGTAGCACTGAAAGGAGCAAGTCTCGCGAGACGCGAGCTAAATGGCGGCGAGAGTGAAGAGGCATGACGTAATGCCATCCGGCGGCAGACGGCATTAGTGCGGACCAATCCAAGCGCGCCTGCCGGAAATAGACGGCTTGTTACACAGCATTCCATTGGTGTACAGCCGAACAAAATGGCCGTTACAACATCCGGTTACCGGAAAGGAAAGGGAGACTATCGGACGAGTGTAAAGGTGTCATTAGGGAGAAAACACCTCGTGTGCTGGTAAGGGAAGGAAACAGCTGGTGTTTGGGACTTTTTTTTGGGTTCTGTTGTTAATTTTTTTTAAGTCTATAGTCAAAGAAAAATAGTGCCTAATGTCTATTTCACTGTATCGATATTGAATGCTCTTAGAATAAATAAAACGGATTGAATTTCGTCGATGGGAAGGGCAAAAACCATAGTTCTTTAGCTTGTTTAATATTATGTAAAAATCTAGAGTTAAGTGATGCGGCTTGCGACAAGATATCACTATGTCTGGAGCCTTTTGTCACGTGATCTGAAGCAGAGAAGAGAACAAGACGTCTTTAAAGCTAAGGAGTTTGGTTGACCGGGTGGTAGAACTCTTGCCTTGATCTGCATGGATTCTTGCCAAGGTCGAGTCTGCCTCACTTCACCAGTATAGGCGATCATTTTTTTTTTGGCTCCTTGATACGTGATAGATGTATGATGTTCAAGGACAGGTTTGACGCCAGTTTTTAGAGAAGTGTTTTATGTGACAGTCAGCCAAAATCATTTTTGGTAAACACATTGCCAAAAAAAATGGCAATGTTAGTATTTTAGGGGGAAATACGTGTGTGTTTGTGAGGGGAGGTGGTCGGGAGAAGAAGCGTAAAAAATCTAGCACAAAAATTTTGGAGACGCCGGAAAGCTCAGTGGATAGAGCTATGGACTGACAATGTAGAGGTCCTGACTTCGAGATCATACTTTTGCCATCAGATATTGGGATCGGATACCATCAGACCATTCCTGTAACTGGTTTAGTAGAGAGCCGCTAGCTTTAATAACATCGTGTCAAAACGAAAGGGCCGGAAAGTAATGGAAATAAAATAGCAAATTAACACAAAAAAATGCTTCGATTCTCAACGCACAAGTCGAAATCGATCTTTTAACTGAATCGAACCGAAAATCAGTCAGCGTGGCGGGTCAAACCGGATATTTTGTCAACTAACCGA
>JAWDGP010006440.1:55000-60000 GCA_033675545.1 Elysia crispata
ATCTGTTTATCCATCTATCTATTCATCTATAGATCAAAATATTTATCTATCTATCTTTTTATCCCTCTATGCATCTATATATCAATTTATCTATCGATCAATCTGTCTATCTACCTATCAAGCAATACATTTATCTCTATGTCTATCCATTTATCGATCTAACTATCTATCTATGTGTTTGTCAATCTATACATCGAACTATATATCTATGTGTCTGTCAATCTATATATCTATCTAACTATCTATCTATGTGTCTGTCAATTTATACATCTATCTAACTATATATCTATGTGTCTCTCAATCTATCTATCTGCCCATCCATCCATCCATTTATCTATCTGCCCATCCATTTATCTAATCTATATCTATCTATCTCCACATCTATCAATCTCCCTTGACTTCCACTTCACGAGAAACAGTTGTAACGATATTCCAGCAGTCTGGCACGCACCCCCCCCCCACCTCTGACCTGTCGGATCTCCCCCACCCCCAAGAGCGTTAAATCGCGCGGCATGTGGGGGCGCTACTTGCCAGAAATCTTAAGTCTTCGCAGAAATTTGTCTCCTTTCTTCACTCTGTATCTTAATGTAAAGACATTGTTCTGTTCTTTCCTTATACCAATCCTAAATGTTCCTCTTCATTCTTCTTCTCCCTCTTTATTTTCCTTTCCTCTCTTTCTTCTCACTCGTCTTTATTCTTATTTTTTCCCACCATTTTTTTTCTTCTTTCAATCCTCAGCATCTTGTTTTTTCGTTTTTTTCTCCTCCTTGTAAACCTCAACTTTCTTCTTCCCCTCTTTTTGTCCCTAACCTCTTTTGCCTTTCCTCGTTATTCTTTTTCTATTGAAATTTTCACCAATTCTTTATTTATTTTTTTTTTCCAGTTTTTATTTTATTTCTTTTTAAGCATATGAATTCTGTTCCTGTTTATTTGTCCCTAAATCTTTTCTTTTCATTTGCTTGCGCTATGAAAGTTGGCAATTTAACGTTTTATCTTTCTTCTGTCTATTTGTCTTCTTCCCTGTTTTCTGTTGTTTGTTTGTTTGTTTTAGGTTTATTTTTTTGGTTGTTTTTATTTGTTTTTGTTTGTTTGGTTATTTTTTTTTGTAGTAGCTCCACCTTCGCGTACCGTAAATGAGGTCGTCCTTCAAGACAAATTATTTTAACAACATCTCCACTGTTGAGAAGGAAATATTACTCTGTTTTAGACTACCGTAAAAATCTTGTATTTTCTTTTTATCATGTTATAATCCATCTATTTATCTTCATATCTACCATATGACATTTTTAACATTTTTAATCAATTTCAATTTCACTTCGAACAAAATTGTCAAAGATTTCAGATAATACAGGCAATTTCATTTTAGGTAGAGCTTCCATAAAAAGATCACAAAATCTATAACGAAACGATGCGAAAACTGAGGGCAGGAAGCGAAAATCGTCACGTCTGACGCACTCGAAACTGGATGCTCGATACCAATTTGTAAAAATCAACTTGACTTGAAACATTCAAAATTAAGGATTTAGTTTTCTTTCTGTTATTTATTTATTTTTTTTGGTTGGGGTGGGGGGTGTTCCTCAGCGCGATACCCATTATGCGGATAAATAGGATAATCGAAATCGTTTTGCTCCAGCTTTACATCTTTTCCTACACCATAAGACCCCCTCCTCTCTCTCTCTCTCTCTCTCTCTCTCTCTCTCTCTCTCTCTCTCTCTCTCTCTCTCTCTCTCTCTCTCTCTCTCTCTCTCTCTCTCTCTCTCTCTCTCTCTCTCTCTCTCTCTCTCTCTCTTTCTTTCTCTCTCTCTCTCTTTCTCTCTATTTCCGTCTCTCTCTGTCTCTCTGTCCCTCTCTCTCTCTCTCTCTCTTTCTCTCTATTTCCCTCTCTCTCTGTCCCTCCCTCTCCCTCTCTCACTCCCTCTTTCAAACCCTCCCCCAAGTGACACTTCAGCTCCTCATTTACAAGTGTGGCGAGATGTAAGAAGCCCACATCTCAAACTTGGTTGAAAGTTCAATTCAGGCTCCTGGGTCATGAGGAGAAAACGAAACAGTCAATACATGTCAATACATGTCAGTACATGTCAATACATGTCAATACATGTCAGTACATGTCAATACATGTCAATACATGTCAATACATGTCCACAGCCTATAACTAGATATCAATTTGGTTATCCAGTTCGGGTGCAATTGAAGAATAAATCCATTTCCGGTGTACTGGGGTTTTTTTTTTTAAAGAGAGAAAAAGAGAACTGTAATTGTCAAAATGCGTGATCTCATATATATTGATGATACACACACACATAATAGTCAAGAGAATACTGAATTTTACTCATTGCAAAAAGTGCGACTTGACATTTTTTTAAAGGCGCGCGTGGATTAGGCGGGAGGGGGGGGGGGGTGTTCGATACAGTCTTGATCGCTCAACGCCCCCTACCCACCGCCCCCCCCCCCACCCCCCTTTTCCGCCCTTTCCATTTCTCTATCTAAACAATTCACAGAGACTTAATGAGCGCAGTGGTCCTGACACAAGCAAAGGAATTCAGTTTATTCTCTTCGAGTACTTGGGATCAGAGCGTAACATTGTGGTCTCACCTTACTGGCTTAGGCCTGAATTGTGGAGTATGTTTGATGCACGTATGCTCTATTTGTGGACTGACTATATCAGGAAATCTTTTGGTGCTGAGGCTTCATTTGCACCTGGTGAAACGTTTCTATAACTAATTCAATAATAATTGTTAATAATCCTCATTTCTTTCTAATTATGCGCTACCATGCTTGATAGAGTAATAAAAAAAGTCCCGCCGGCTGCAATTTTTTTAACATTAGATCCAGGTCAACTGCTGGAAATAATGCTAGACCCTTGCAGGTTTAACCCTTCCGTCTTGAATGAGTAACGAAAAATAGAACTGTTACTAAGTAGTTAAATAGAGCATCGCTTAAAAAAGAAAACCGCAACCTGTTAGGAAAACAATTATATGCCAAATTCCGGAGAAAAGACCATGTTGCCTATTTCCAGGAAACGTAAAAAAAAAGAAAACCTTAGCATCTCAAGGACAAATTAGTGCATTAGTGTAACAAGAACCAGGACCTGAAAGACACCGGCGTGAAAGATCCTTCATCTGTTTTCTGTTTGCCGTTTCATTTCGGGGAATTGTAAGGGGCTGAGTGGGTGCCACGAAGGATTGGGAGCAGCGCATGGTGGAAAAAATGGATGGAGAGGGAGGGAGGGGGGGGGGGGGGTAGAGAGAGAGAGAGAGAGAGAGAGAGAGAGAGAGAGAGAGAGAGTCAGGAGAATGAGAGAGTAAGGAGGGCGAAAGAGTGAGAGAGATATACGGAGAGAGATCTTGGAACAGAAGCCTATTTTACGTCCTCCAAATTTCCCAAGTAGTTTTATGCGACGCAGTTGCTGAATCCAGTGTAAAGGAAAAAAAAAAAAGTTGTTGTAGTAGAACACGCCAAGAATAATATTGCGGTCTTTCTTCATTCCATTTATGGTAGTCAGGATTTTCTTTTTTTTTTTAACTTTTGGTGTTGTGTGTTTTCTTTTTTTTTATTGGGGGGGGGGGGGGGGAATTATGGAAAATACTAAAGGAGAACCCGTTGTTTGTTTTGCTTCATTCAAGGAAAACTAGATCTAGTAAGGCGGAGTGATCTAGCGGCATTAATAATCTCCAAAACCTGTAACTAGGGAACTTTTTCCCCCTAACCTCTAAAGGTCACGAACGAATATCGTTGAAGTTCTGACGTCAGCTTCCCAAAGCGAGAGTCACGGCCGTGACCTTTCAAGGCCCACCGTGTATGCCGGAAGGCATCTGACGGGTGTGGGGGGGAGGACAGAGTATCCGCTAGGAGACCGTAAGGTTCATTAGCGTTTCTCCTGGCCCGCCCACTGGCTTGACCTGGGAAGATCCCGGGAGAAACTAGGGCCCCGTACGGTTAATTAACGCCACTAGATTGGTGTAAGCCACCAGTTAATGAGCAGCTTCAACAACCACCGTGTTTGATGTTCCCTGGGAGGTTTGTTTGATTGTTTGTTTGTTTGTTTGTTTGTTAGTTTGGTTTAGACCATCTGCCGGGAGCGGTTGAAAATTCCATTTTTTTTCCACTTCTTAATAGACGCAACCCACTTTTCCACTCAAGGGTTGGCTCTAATATCTGAGTAAACAACATCTACAGGTGGGATGGTGTGTCATAGGTCCAAAATATTTCCAAAGTTTACAGAACTTTTAACGGCCTGGTGTTGTATCCAACTCTGTTATCAGAATGGCAAAGATACTTCCACTTCGTCAGAAATTCTGCGCTGTAAATTTCTTAGACAGAGTTCATTAAGTTCATTTACAATCAACTCAGAGGTTGGCCAGGCGGATCCTTCTGTTTATCTCTATACCAATGGTGTTGTGAGGATCTTTTCGGAATCTAAGTGTAGATCATGAGAAATGTATCGATCAACAAATGATGAAAACGGTCCCATAGTATGTCACGTAACTCTTATGACAAATTTCCACGGTTTTCCTTTCCATATACTCCATCGGACTCGATCATTCCGCTCTCATAACGATGATGGCTAACACTACAATCAAGAACTTCACATCACATCATTAGCAAAAAAACCAAACCTATCCGCAATTTCCCTGATAATTTCCGCAATGCTACGAGAATCATGTGACAGTTTAAAAAAAACAAATCTTGGTGAAGAGACCCGTCTCTAAAGTGGGTGAAGGCTGGTCGTGGTAGGAATAATTATTACGTTATAGACTCAAATACTGTGCTGATCCAATATTTTGTGCCTTGTGATCAGGGAGGAAGTTTCAAAAGCTTTCAATAAGAATTGTTGGCTAATTATTTAGAATCCAAAACTATTTATAGATCTTTTTTAAAACTCATTATCATATAGGTGGACCTATGAATTCTCGAAAGTCAGTGCACCATTATTCTAGTCGTTTATGGGGCTTCATGAAGATCTTTAAAAAAATGGAAAATACAGAACTAGCCGATTTCCC
>JAWDGP010006440.1:65000-67500 GCA_033675545.1 Elysia crispata
TTAAGATTGGATGAAACTCTTATTTAAGTTTCTGCATTGAACCTAATAGTGCCTAGAGACGCATTGCCTTGAAAGAAAACATAGCTGCCCATATGATTTGACCTACATGATGGTGAGTGTTTAAATAGATCTAGGAATCAGTCTGAGTTTTTAAGTATAGCTAACTTTTTTTTTTGCACGCTTATCTAGTCTACAAAATGTTATTAGTATTGCATGTAAAGAGACCTTATGATATGACATCATAGATTGTATTTTCAGCAACAAATCTATAAATCTTGGAAGGCATTTGAAATATTCATCGCGCGACTGACTGACTGTCATAGAAAATTTTGTTCTATTGGCCCAGTTTTTTTTCGTCTCCCAAGTTTCCTCAAACACCAAAGGGTGGAAATTAAATTCCCTATACTTTATTTTTTTTCCCTTTCCCTTTGTCATATTCCTTTGATTCACCAATTCAATCAAAATTTTACGAGGAAAAGACGATTTTTTTTGCCTCAATTATATTTTGCCTACTTCCTCAAATCCTTTGTTTATTATAGAAAATTGATAAGAGAGAGCTATATATCATTTGATTTTACTCTCTATTTTATAACTTCTGATCTGTCCTAATTCTGAACAGAAAAATGTAATTAATCTTCAAACTTACGTCCCCTGGATTTTAATTTCCCCCTTTTTGACAATAAAAAAAAAAGAAAACCAGTATCCCTTACAACATATACTTAGCTTTCTTAAGTTCTCCGGAATCTTGGCTTTTTTTAAATTCCTATTTATTTATTCCGTCGTTGAATTTTTTTTTTCTTTTTTAAATTGGGAAAATCCAAAAGTTCTTGTCCAAGATCCAGTTATTTTGTCACCGAGTTATCAGAACGTAATGATAATCGAACAACAGGGGAGCTCTTCACTTTGTAGAGAGAAGAAAAGGTGAACCATCCCAGCTTCTTTGTGCCTCACTCGTGAGTCTAACACAGAGACAAAGCGGTGTGAATAGGGTGAAAGATTACCTTCTCAGGCAAAATGCTACAGTTCATTGTTCTACTTAGAGGAAAATGTTTTACAATAAAGGAAATCGGCTAATTCGGTATTTTTCCAATCTGTTTATTAGAAAGCTGCTTTGCGGGAATTCTTAGCCGCGCAGTTATTTAAACCTACATGTTAATAAATGCTAAAAAAAAATCTGAAAAAAATAACTAGTTATCTATTCCTTTTGTTATGTGGTTTTTTTTTAAGTGGGCGGAGAAACTTGGGGGGGAGGGGGGGGGCAGTTGTTAATTATGGCTACGCTTTATCCCCACTAAGTATTGAGTTATACTCCCAGCACAAAATGCTTGATAAATGCAAACTGTTATCTTAAAGGTTTCCATTTCACTTGATACAAACGTGTTACCTGGGAACCATGGACGAGACGTTCCTTAAAACCACAAACAAATTACTGGACGTTATTATTATAACTTTATGTACTTCAATATGCATCTCGCAATTGTAGTGGTGGTAGTAGTAGTAGTAGTAGTAGTAGTAGTAGTAGTAGTAGTAGTAGTAGTAGTAGTAGTAGTAGTAGTAGTAGTAGTAGTAGTAGTAGTAGTAGTAGTAGTAGTAGTAGTAGTAGTAGTAGTAGTGTGACATGTATGAAACATTTGCTGAAAGTTACAGTTTTGACTTTACTGCCTGCATGTACAAGCTTTTACTATGAGTTTCTACTGATAGAACATACGAGGACCACTACACCGGTCTATCTGTTACACCGATGTTTTGGTTTGTTAATTAAGGCGGCAGTACGTGTGCCCGATGCTGACTGATATGAACTTCGAGTGTCTCCAATCATGACTGATGTCTTACAGCCCAGTTGGTGCAGCGCTCGGGTGGGAATAAAGTGGTCGCCAGTTCGATCATCGGTCGAGTTTAACTGGTGACGGGGTCGGAGCATATTTCGCTCTCTGTTCTGGGATTTGGGGGAAAATAAAAAAAAAACCCGCAAAGCTATTGAAACAGTCAGTGTTTAGCTTTTTTGATCCTTTCTTACAGCGTTGGTGCTTACTTCTTTCTTATAGCGTTGGTGTTTACTTCTTTCTTATAGCGTTGGTGTTTACTTCTTTCTTACAGCGTTGGTGTTTACTTCTTTCTTATAGCGTTGGTGTTTACTTCTTTCTTATAGCGTTGGTGTTTACTTCTTTCTTACAGCGTTGGTGTTTACTTCTTTCTTACAGCGTTGGTGTTTACTTCTTTCTTATAGCGTTGGTGTTTACTTCTTTCTTACAGCGTTGGTGTTTACTTCTTTCTTATAGCGTTGGTGTTTACTTCTTTCTTATAGCGTTGGTGTTTACTTCTTTCTTATAGCGTTGGTGTTTACTTCTTTCTTATAGCGTTGGTGTTTACTTCTTTCTTATAGCGTTGGTGTTTACTTCTTTCTTACAGCATTGGTGTTTACTTCTTTCTTATAGCGTTGGTGTTTACTCCTTTCTTATAGCGTTGGTGTTTACTCCTTTCTTATAGCGTTAGTGTTTAC
>JAWDGP010006440.1:70000-75000 GCA_033675545.1 Elysia crispata
AATGATGATGATGATGGTGATGATGATGATGATGATGATGATGATGATGATGATGATGATGATGATGATGATGACGATCATGATCATGATGATGATGATGATGGTGATGATGACGATGATGATGATGATGATGATGAAAAATTAAAAACAATGCTGATGACGTCGATCTTGATGATGGTGGTGAAGTCATGATGATGATGATGATGATGATGATGGTAATGATGATGAAAAATCAATGACAATGCTGATGATGTCGATCTTGATGATAGTGGTGAAAATGATTTTGATGATAGCGATGATGATGGTGACGGAGAAACTGAAGATGATGATGATGATGGTGATTGAAATTATGATGATAGTGATGATGATGATGAAGAAAATGAAGATGATGATGATGATTGAAATCGTGTTGATGGTGATGATAATGCGAATGATATCGACGACGACTATAATGATAAAGAAAATGGTTTTTACTGGCATGTCACACACGCAGCATCGGATTGGCTCGTTGCAAACATCAATTCTTGACTACCACAAACCGGGGGATCAACTGAGCTTAATAATATATGAAGAAACCCGTCACAGTAGAAATACCCGTTTTTTTCTCTCTTTATCCTCTTTTCCTTCTCTCCTCTCCTTTCTCCACAGGGAATATTTCTCAGCGCAGAGCCCAATTCCAAACTGGTACAGACGCCAAGCAAATTAACCCAGACATGGTTTTTAAAAATGTTATATGCCGCAAAGTTTTACTTTACTCTTCAACGACAGCTGTGAAAAGTCTCATTTCCATGACCTTTTATTGGGGCACGGGGGACAAAAAAATTCTCATGACAGTCCGTCAGCTTATGACAAAACGGATCTGTCTGGGTAGGTCTACTGTTGAAAGTGGCATAAGGTTATCGTAGAGTCGGATTAAGGTCGTTAATTTACCAGACGGAGGCTGGATATATGTTTCATTTTTAGTTTTTAAAATGCTTTATTGGTTCAAATTTTTACTTTTAATCGCTACTACAATCAAACAGAAAATGAGAAAAGATCTAGATTATTATTATACCCGAGAGTGACCATAACAAGATTTAGGGATCGTTACATAAATATTTGTGTCCTTTCTCTTATATGAAATTTTCATATATATGGCAGTGGTTCTTCTCAATTGGGAGAGTAAAGTATTGACGCCACTTCCTCTTCACGTTGCTTGGTTAAGGATTCTAAACAGTAAATCGTTTATCTTTGCTCAACAGCAATATTGCCCCTCGTCTCTTGAGAGCAGTTGGTGACTCAGAACATTGCTGTCAGTAAAAATCACTTCTTGGTGTAACTTTTCAAGGTCAACTAGAGCAGACGTAGTTACCCCCCCACACACACACACACACACTTTTTTTTCGTTCTCGGCTTGTTGACAGACAGCAGATATCCGTTTTAGGAGTTGTCCGCCGGAAGTAAACCAGGCTGATCTAACAATCTAATAATCACTCCCATCAAACTTCGCATTCCTTTCAATGTAAGTTGAGGCTCATACGAAAACTGACGTGCTCTGTTTGCAGCACTCAAAGAGTGTTGTCATCAGGGAATGGAATGAGTGCCAGGGATAATACGCGGCAACAAACAATTTTCTTCATCAGTGTGTTCGTCATCGCCATTGCCATCATCATCATCATCATTCATCATCACCCTCATCATCATCATCATCATCATCATCATCATCATCATTCATCATCATCATCATTCATCATCATCATCATCATCATCATTCATCATCATCATCATCATCATTCATCATCATCATCATCATCAATATTATCATCATCACCATCATCATCATCATTCATCATCATCATCATCATCATCATCAATATTATCATTATCACCATCATCATCATCATTCATCATCATCATCAATCATCATCATCATCATCATCATTCATCATCATCATCATCATCATCATCATCATCATTATCATCATCATCACCCTCATCATCATCATCATCATCATCACCATCAATATCATCATCATCACCATCATCGTAATCAACATCACTACCATCACCACCACAATCATAATTTTACCAGCAGTGCCATTTCAGCCCTTCTCATCCTCAATAGCATCAGACATTATCTCTTTTAGTTAAAGTGAAGTCTCTATAGCTACGAACCCAATCGTTGTTAAGTTCTTGTACTTTTGTCCTAGCGTACTTTTAAAAGCTGACGATGAATTATAGTAATATTTCAATCCTCATTATCTGCTGACAGGTTTAACGAACCTCTCGATTTAACTTGTCAAGAGACCTTGTGGAATTTCAGTCATTACAAGCATGAAAGCCATTGTATTGATTAAAAGACAGGGCGGAAATTTATCGGTCTTGATTAACAATCTCTACCGAATTTTAAAATTCGAATACAGAAATAATAAGAATTAAATGAAAAAAAAAAGAAAGAAAATCTTTTCAATGATTTCAAACGCAAGTCTCTTGCTAAGAAAATTGATTATGGTTTATTTCTTTGTTCCTGGTATGTTTTACTTATTCAACATAAACGTCTTTGATTTTCTAACATCACCGCTTCGTTTAGAGCATAAACAGCGATACAGGTTTCATGTGTTACCATTTCTTCATGGCATCAAAAGTTATTATCGTCATCACTTAAATTTTGCGTTGTTCGATGTTTGGGTCAATACATCAACAGAGGCAGCAGTAGTAGTAGTAGTAGTAGTAGTAGTAGTAGTAGTAGTAGTAGTAGTAGTAGTAGTAGTAGTAGTAGTAGTAGTAGTAGTAGTAGTAGTAGTAGTTGTTGTTGTTGTTGTTGTTGTTGTTGTTGTTGTTGTTGTTGTAGCAGTAGTAGTAGCAGTAGTAGCAGTAATTGTATAAGTAGAAGTAGTAAAAGTAGTAAGGTTAATTAAATTAAATGTCGCAGTTGTGAAGCATCGTAAATAACAAAAATAGTTCGAGTACAGTTCCAAAATGCACAATACATGTGAGCTTTTAACTGTAAGCCTTTGTCAGACACAAAAACAAGAACAGCAAACAACACAAGCATATTTACTTATATAAAATCGAAAAACAAACTGTAAAAAAAATAGAATATATATATATATATATATATATATATATATATATATGAAAAAAAGGTTATATATAGAAATATCTACCCAAAAAAAAAAATAATAAAACTGAATGATGTGGAAGTATGCACATAAAAGAAAATATAACAAAAACCAATGCATTATACAGGGGTCAAAAAAAAGAATATTTAAAAATACTCTATTAAAAATTGACTAAACAAGTATTTATAAAATAATGAAGAAATGAATAAATTAATAAAACTCCAAAAAGATAAGTATGCTGAAGAGATAAAAATTTATAGAAATTATACGAGAAAAATAATGACAGTTAGAGAATAGGAGTATAGGAGAAAGAGAAAGTATATATATACAGAGAGAGAGGGAGAGAGAGAGAGAGAGAGAGAGAGAGAGAGAGAGAGAGAGAGAAATAGAGACAGAGAGAGAGACAAGGAGAGAGAGAGAAAGAGAGAGAGAGAGAGAGAAAGAGAGACAGAGAGACAGACAAAGAGAGAGAGAGAGAGAGAGACAAAGAGAGAGAGTGAGAGAGAGACAAAGAGAGAGAGTGAGAGAGAGAGACAAAGAAAGAGACAAAGAGAGAGAGTGAGAGAGAGACGAAGAGAGCGAGAGAGAGAGAGAGAGAGAGAGAGAGAGAGAGAGAGAGAGAGAGAGAGAGAGAGAGAGAGAGAGAAAGAAGAGCGCAGATTCATGTACAGGTTTCCGTCACACAAGAGCTCCGGTATTAATTTTTAATGCTGCCTCTTCTTTTCTTCCATTTCAATCAATTTTTTGAAAAATTTTTCCTACAACGCATTCTCCTGCTAATTAGATAATCTTTAATTTAAACTTTTTATTAGTTTCTTAGACACAAATCAGTCTTTTATGCCTTTAGCTCCGCCATTGGACCGGTATATTTCAATTGAACTTGTATTTCAGGCTGCTCAGGCATGCAGGATTATTGGTCTTCGAATGTCATAGTATCATAAAGTGTGATGGTTTGTTTTGTTCTTTGTTTTATAGGGATTTTTTATGTTTTGTCGGGGTCTTAAACTTTCCTGTGGCGCAACACTGAAATAAGTTTTTGAAAAAAAAGAGAAGGAGAAGAAGAAGAAGAAGAAGAAGAAGAAGAAGAAGAAGAAGAAGAAGAGACAGAGACAGAGACAGACAGAGGAGGGGGTAGGACAGAGGTGAATGAGAGGGGAACACTAAAAAAGTTTGTAGAAAAATAAACTAGGGGGAGGGGGGAAGAGAGAGAGAGAGAGAGAAGGGGGGAGAGAGAGAGAGAGAGAGAGAGAGAGAGAGAGGAGGTGGTGAAGGGAGAGGGTGAACGGAAGGTAATAGAGGTAGAGAGGGAGAGAAAGAGTTCGGGAAGGTCTTGGTGTACAGAGTTGAAAGATAAAGAGGTAAAACCCTCCGGGTTTGTTTTTCCTCAATGAAGAAATTGAGCCGTTTTTGTTTTTATTTTGACAATTTTTTAAAAATTATTTTTGCTACTATTATTATTACATGATAATAATAATAATAATAATAATAATAATAATAATAATAATAATAATAATAATAATAATAATAATAGTAGTAGTAGTAGTAGTAGTAGTAGTAGTAGTAGTAGTAGTAGTAGTAGTAGTAGTAGTAGTAGTAGTAGTAGTGGTAGTAAAAATATAAATAGTAAAAGTAGTAGTTTTTGTACTGTAGAAGTAGTGGTATTTAAAGTAGAAGTAGTAGCAGTAGTAGTAGTAGTAGTAGTAGTAGTAGTAGTAGTAGTAGTAGTAGTAGTAGTAGTAGTAGTAGTAGTAGTAGTAGTAGTAGTAGTAGTAGTAGTAGTAGTAGTAGTAGTAGTAGTAGTAGTAGTAGTAGTAGTAGAAGTAGTAGTAGTAGTTGAAGTAGTTGTTGTAGAAGTAGTTGTATAGTAGAAGTAGTAGTAATAGTAGTAGTAGTAGTAGT
>JAWDGP010006440.1:80000-90000 GCA_033675545.1 Elysia crispata
CAAAGTCAGAGACAGATGTACCGTAGATCTGGACAAATCTGGACATTTTAGCCAATCGCATTTTGTCGACCTGTTGCCCAGATAAAGAGAAGAGTTCAGCTAACTTGACGTTATTATCTTGTCTTTGTGTCACGTGAACCTAAATGGACTTTGATTTATGATTTTCTCAGTCAAAAGATCTAATTACGTGTCGAACAGCACGAAAAGTTCATAAAATTTGGTCTAGAAGTTTAAGTGGCCTAATTCTTTTAATTTTTTTACAAGACTTAGATCAGATCAAAATGAAAATCGGATACCTTGGCTTGCATGGAGACAGGCCATCAACAATGTGGGACGAAGGGTTTGAGAGAGAGAGAGAGAGAGAGAGAGAGAGAGAGAGAGAGAGAGAAGAGGCAGAGAGAGATAGAGAGAGAAAGAGAGAGACAGAGAGAGAGAGAGAAAGAGACAGAGAGAGGCAGAGAGAGAGAAAGAGACAGAGAGAGACAGAGAGAGAAAAAGAGAGATAGGGAGAGAGAGACAGAGAGAGAGATAGGGAGAGAGAGATAGAGAGAAACAGAGACAGAGGCAAAGAGAGGCAGAGAGAAGGAGAGAGAGACAGAGGGAAAGAGAGAGACAGAGAGAGAGAGAAAGAGAGAGATAGGGAGAGAGAGACAGAGAGAGAGAAAGAGAGAGAGACAGAGAGAAACAGAGACAGAGGCAAAGAGAGGCAGAGAGAAGGAGAGAGAGACAGAGGGAAAGAGAGAGAGAGAGAGGGAGAGAGAATTATGTGCTAAATTAGGATGTTTTGTCGGTGCAACAGCCGTCTGGACTCAAACACGAGCAAAGAAACCATCCTTTCTGAGGGCTTAAATCACAGGTCGCGGGGTTTTGTTTTGTTTTGTTTTGTTTTGTTTTTTTTGTTTTTATTATTTGGCGTCTTTATTATTTTTTTTAACAGTTGCTCTTATGTTATCCTTGTTTGGGCGTCGAGAGAGACACATTCGTTAGGAATAATTTAATTTTGTCAGATCAGAATCCTTTTTGAAACGTTCTGGAGATTTCTAGTGGACTTGAGAGTTAAGAATTATTTCTTTTTATTGTGTAATTTTGAAAAAAAAAAAAAACACCCAAGAGATGGAAAGAGGCAGAAACGTCTCTGCGAGCATCGTAAGAGGAGATGGAATCTGCAGGCCTTGGGATGTCAAGTCAACCTTAGAGGAGAGTCCAGCTCAGCGAGGGATTTTAATGAGCTTTTTATCGTTAGGATAATTGAATCGTAGAAAAAAAAGATATGGTGGTGTCGAGCAAGCGGAAAAGGGGGGGAGAGAGAGGAAGAGAAAAACACAAATAGGGAGAGAGAAAGAGAGAGGCACAGAGAGTGGGAGGGAAGGAGAGGGAGGGAAGGCGAACAGAAAGAAAGAGAGAGAAAGAAACTGATGGGCGAATAAAAACTGAAGAATAGTAACAAGGACCAAGATGGATAAACATAAAAGAGATAAAGAAGGTTAGTTTGAGAGACGAAAGAAAAGGAGACAAAAAAATCCTGGTGTGCAGCGAGAATTAAAAAAATGAGTATAGACCTCTAATAGATCCGTGATGGTGAGGGGGGCGGAAGAAACCAAAAGGTTTTTACTAGAAGAGCGGAAAAAACTTGCGACAAATTAACGAGTCAACGCAGATTAATTGGAAAATGACATGAATGCAGAACAAGACTAAATTAATAATGCTAAAATTGTTCTGACCTGGAAATTCCGACAGTTCCATCCTGCGAATATTTACTTGAACAAGACTGGTTAACTAATTTAGTAAAATCTATTTACAGAGTTTTTCAAAACATTCATTGGGAAGGTTTAAACAACGGCGCGGCTAGGAATTCCCGCAAGGCAGGGCAGGGCATTTTTACGCACTTAATGCGAAAATTCGCAGCGTTCTAATAAGCTTCTAAAAGGATCTAAAAATAGATTTAGAAAGAACAGAATCAGTCGATTTCCTTTATTCTTGTTGACATACGAAAAATGTATGGCGAAAAATTGATGTTATCAAGCCCGAATATATTTATAGAAGATTCTTTATTATGTAAGTTGAAATAAATGCGCGGTTATGAATTTCCGGAAGACAGTGCACCTATAAACACTTTGTAGCCTTTTAAAAAGCTTTGAAAAGGATCTAAAAATAGATTTGTAAAGAACAAATTTAGCCGATTGTCAAAGCCTTCAAAACTTTTTACGCTCTAGATCGGTTCCATTTCTTATTGACTTTTATCAAAGAAGTTAGGAAGATAAGATAGAAAGAAAGCAATTCTTCACACAGTCTCTATTCTCCCCATTATAGATTTGTATGTTCCTTCTTCTTTCATTTTCTCTTCGCTTTCTCTAAATACAAACTTCTTTATTATCTGTTTATCTCTCTTACTCTATCTTTCTCTATTTTTACACATCCCATATCACTTTTCTACGTCTCTTTATATCTGCATGCCTGTATGTCTTCCTCTCCATCTCCCTCGAACTATCTATCTATTTATCTTTGTCTCTGCCTCCTTCATCACTCTCTCTTCTCTCTCTGTTTCTCTGTCTCTGTCTGTCTGTCTGTCTGTTTCTGTCTCTGTCTGTCTCTGTCTGTCTCTGTCTCTCTGT
The DNA here is from genome assembly GCA_033675545.1 of Elysia crispata. Lineage (NCBI taxonomy): Eukaryota > Metazoa > Mollusca > Gastropoda > Plakobranchidae > Elysia > Elysia crispata. The sequence continues at coordinate 82,613 of JAWDGP010006440.1, forward strand.
CTCTCTCTCTGTCTCTCTGTCTCTCTCTCTCTCTCTCTCTCTCTCTCTCTCTCTCTCTCTCTCTCTCTCTCTCTCTCTCTCTCTCCCTAACACAAGCATCAACTAAAATGTGATTCACTTTTCATTTTCTTGCTCCATAAGTTACCTGCTTTACTACATGCGGCTGTTACTTCTAGCACACGTCAAGACGTCATGTATGACACTCCACGCGGCCATAACATTTGTTTGCTGTGTAGACAAACCATTAGCGTAACTATATAGAACCTTACTCTCTAACTTGAAGACAGATTTGAAGCACAGGTCGCTCTGCTCTAGACACACAATCTTTGATTAATTTATCATCGCTGAGCCCATTAGCCTCTGTGCTGTCGTTCCCAATTGCAGTTTAAAAAAAGTAATTATCTTACACTCTGATAAATAGAAAACACTTTTAACTCAAACGCATCAGTCGACTCCCATATCATGTCCTCACCTGAGCAAATCGTTTATCTCGAAATTTCAGTAATCCGAACTATTTGGGTACACCCCGAGCAGTTCGATTTAAGCGAAAAAAAGTTTGAGAGAGGAAGAAAGTAGGCTCAGTTTAAGATGAAAACTAAACAAGTTCAGATGCCGAAGATAATGGAAAATGAGATAAGCTTAGAATAATTATAACTGTCAAGAGATAAGAGAGCATAAGAGAAAAGCACGGTGTGCTTTTCGATTAGAATAAATGTTTGAAGTAACTCTCCATAATTTAGATGTTAGGAAAGTTACATTGTGTTCAAAAGGAACACAGCTGAATGTAAAGCATTGTTTATCCGAATCTTTACACCTGATAGCAAGACTAATATCGCCATAATTTGAAAAAAAAAATAAACTATAGAACTTAACCGCTTCAATTTTTTTTTTAATTTCCCCAAGAATCAAAAATTTTAAAAAAATCGTCCAGAAAAAGTATGTTTATAAAACAACAGGAAAAAAAAATCAGTGATTTTAAATTAATCAGTCTGCCTTCGGGACCAGACACGTGTGTTTCTGGCAGATATGTTAAAACTTTCTGAAGGGTTTGTTTCTTTTCCTTGCAGGTGCATGTTGTCTGTTTACTTGATTGAAATTCGTCTATTAACCAAGAACAATAAGAAACGGACGAGTTGCGGGATAAGAATTCAAAAATTAGTTGTAGAAGTTATAAAAAGTGTGTGGCATGTGATTCATGCGAGTCTTATGAAAGAAATCGTCTAATTCTGTGCTTTCCCAATCTGTTTTTAGATCCTTTTAAATGCTTATTAATTTGAAAGCTGTGAATTTTTGCATTTGGTGTCTAAAAATGCACTGCCTATAGGGAATTTTTAGCCGCGCAGTTATTTAAACCTACATGATAATCTCATAACAGATTTGGGTTTTATATAATTAGTTTACTATTTTTATCATGACAAAAATAATATTTAACACAGGCGTCTTAGTTTCTTTTTTGTTCTGTTTAGTTCCAAAATCTTTAAAAAAAAAACAAAAAACAAAAAAAAAAGAAGGAAAAGGCAGTGCTGTTATGTGGATCATACTTGCTAGTGTGTTTACGTTATTTTCTATCTGTGTTATTCTGTTTATTTCCGTGAAACCAGTGGACCAGGGATGTCTTTACTTCTCCTCGATAATGACTGAAGCGCATAGCCCAAGGTAGATTGTCTCCAACCCGGAACAAAAAGATATAGAGCGCCAGATATAAGTTACTAACATATTTCTCTGTTTTTTAACTTTTTAATCCTTTTGTGAGTGCGTCTGTCTGTGTGTTGGGTAGTTTTTTTATTATTATTTGAAATGCACTAAATTTAGCTGTTGGCAGATCGAACTTTCCTGGCATAAACATAACCAAAATAGAGAGGAAATGTTTCAACAGCGGGTTGATTGGTTGATTAATCGAAAAGTTGATGAATTTATTACTTGATTTATTGTCTGATCATAAAAGCCTCGCGATTCTTATTTCTGTCTGTATGCCTCTCTCTCTCTCTCTCTCTCTCTCTCTCTCTCTCTCTCTCTCTCTCTCTCTCTCTCTCTCTCTCTCTCTCTCTCTTTCTATCTCTCTCTCTCTCTCTCTCTCTCTCTCTCTCTCTCTCTCTGTCTCTCTCTCTCTTTCTCTCTCTCTTATCTCAAGCCCTTCAAAACATTTCGAACTGAATTTTGTGATCGTGATATACTCAATAACCACAAGGCGTAGAATGGGAAAAAGATTGAAATAAAATAAAAACCACAACGACAGATCGAATGCGATCATAAAAAAAAGTCCCAAAGTCACAAGGCAACGGCTGTTTCTTTTCCTTCAATTCCAATTTTCAGCTGTGAAAAGTTCAATTGCGTCAACTTTGTACTGAAAGAAAGAGCTTGACTTAAATGTCTTCAGAAAAGCTATAAAGAAGAAAATAAAAAAAAAAAACGAAAATGTATTTCGGCTTCCTGAGGTGATCCTCGCCATTCAAATATTTCAGATCATGCCAAACACTTACTCTGTCGCACAGGTCTGTCTATCTTTTTGTTAGTTCTAGTGACGATGTCACCTAGCGGAATATCCCCCTGCGTTAATTAGATAAACTTCCAAGGTCAGAAATCAGGATTCATTAATAAAGTCCGCTTTTCTTTTTGGATCTTAATGGTAAAACAGGATAGGGGGAAAATTGTGTGATGAACTCCATGGTTCTAAACAGTGTGATAGAAATCATGGCTGTGAGTCATCTTCTCTGATCAACCTCAACAGTCGCATAAAATGTGAGGGTAACTCATAAAATGTGAGTGTAACTCATAAAATATTAGTGTAACTCATGAATGTGAGTGTAACTCATAAAATGTGAGTGTAACTCCTAAAATGCGAGGGTAACTCATAAAATGTGAGTGTAACTCCTAAAATGAAAGTGTAACTCCTAAAATGTGAGGGTAACTCATAAAATGTGAGGGTAACTCATAAAAAGTGAGTGTAACTTTTAAAATTTGTGTGTAACTCATTTAAAGTGAGTTTACTCATACAATGTAATTCATGAAACGTCATTGTAACTCATAAAACACGGCCGCCCATTCGGAATTATATCGTAATAAATCTTGTTTAGAACCACTGAATGAGCATTTTTAGTGGAGATGACGTCATGACTATATCACCTGTTCGAGCAAGCTCTTCTTGTTCATCAAGTGACAAAGAAAAAAAAATATTGTTAAAAAAAAAATCCGCGATTTGTTACACCAAAAAAACATTTTTCCACTAGATGTTATATGATCTGAGCCTGGTTATGACATGACAATAAAAGTCTTCAGAGAGCGCGGAAGGGTGTGAGAAAAATGATGCATTATGATAAACTGTTGCTTCTGCTCTTCTGGTTTAAGTGTTTTTGTTTGTTTTGTTTTGTTTTTATTCGACACCTCATTTTGTTGTTAGATAGTGGTCAAATTTCTTCATTATCTTTGAATGAATATTTGAAGATTTTTTGCATGGCTAGGCATAAATTAATCTTAAAATCAACTTACCTTTTATGTAGAAATATCCCTTTATCACTGGCAGTCAAGGTGGCGAAATATAGTTCGGAATTTCAAAATCCTATGTGAATTCATATAGATATTGAAGAGATAAATTGGTGCGAATATCCTCTTTGTGGTCACAAAACAAGAAGAAGAAAAAGCGTGAAAAGAATTGAGCACGTTCAATTGGGGCCTGTTAGTTTACAAATCTAAACAAAATAGAACTAGCTCATTTATAAAAACAAAATTATATTAAATCTTATGGCGATAGTTCTTGTTTCACAAACTTTGTATCACATTGTTTTCGCTACAGACTGCTATCCCAGTGACGGGATATAGATCTAGATACAAAGGTTTCGTTCAAGAACTCAAGTTATTTAGAGAGTGCGGTACAAAGTTTAACTTGGGTCCAGGTGGGCTGTGACTGGCTGGGCAGAGTCGCCGAAACTTTTCGCCTCTCTTTGGAGTTTCTCTCTGACAGGACACGCGCGCGAGGGGTGAGCGAGACAGAGAGAGAGAGAGGTGAGAGGTGGGAGGTGAAGGGAGAGAGAGGGGTGAGCGAGACAGAGAGAGAGAGGTGAGAGGTGGGAGGTGAAGGGAGAGAGAGAGGGGTGAGCGAGACAGAGAGAGAGAGAGAGAGAGAGGGGTGAGCGAGACAGAGAGAGAGAGGTGAGAGGTGGGAGGTGAAGGGAGAGAGAGGGGTGAGAGGTGGGAGGTGGGAGGTGAAGGGAGAGTGAGAGAGAGAGAGAGAGAGAGACAGAGAGAGAGAGAGGTGAGAGGTGGGAGGTGAAGGGAGAGAGAGGGGTGAAGGGAGAGAGAGAGTGAAGGGAGAGAGAGGGGTGAAGGGAGAGAGAGAGTGAAGGGAGAGAGAGAGTGAAGGGAGAGAGAGGGGTGAAGGGAGAGAGAGGGGTGAAGGGAGAGAGAGAGTGAAGGGAGAGAGAGAGAGTGAAGGGAGAGAGAGAGATGAAGGAAGAGACAGAGAGAGTTAAGGGAGAGAGAGAGATGAAGGAAGAGACAGAGAGAGTTAAGGGAGAGAGAGAGATGAAGGAAGAGACAGAGAGAGTGAAGGGAGAGATATAGATGAAGGAAGAGACAGAGAGAGTTAAGGGAGAGAGAGATAGATGAGGGAAGAGAGAGAGAGGGGCGAAGGGAGAGAGAGAGAGAGATGAAGGAAGAGAGAGAGAGATGAAGGAAGAGAGAGAGAGAGAGAGGGGTGAAGGGAGAGAGTGTGTGTGTGCTGGTGGGTTATGACACCTGGCTGCTTGATGACTGATGAGCGAGAGCTGGCGCCCTTCTCGCACGCGCCAAGTTCCGCCAATTGATCTCTCGTACGAGCTTTTAGGGCGTAGGGGAAAAGTAGGAGGGGAGAGTAGGGGGAATATCATAAACGAAGACTGAGGAGTTGGAGTGACAAAGGAGTGAGTGAGGTAGAGAGGGGGGCGGGGAAATGTATATGTTTTTAAATGACAGAGAGCGGATAGAGAGGGTCAAGAAGATGTGGCATACAGGCAGGGAAAAAAGAGACAGACAGACAGAGAGACTGACAGAGACAGAGACAGAGAGAGAAGGAGCTGTACTAAGATAAGAAGCATATGAATGTGAATGAGCTTCGTGTCAGCGAATGAAAGGATTTCCTGATAAGATGAAGAGATGGTGGTTTTCAAAGAAAAGTTCTCTGTCTGAGGTACTTGTCTTTGTGTGTCTCCTTTCTGAAGTTTTCAAAACTTCCCTACACTTTACAATGTACAATTATGATTTCTTAACGCTCCTTCTCATGGTATCTTTACCACTTAACAATAAACAATCATGGTATCTTTACCACTTAACAATAAACAATCATGGTATCTTTACCACTTAACAATAAACAATCATGGTATCTTTACCACTTAACAATAAACAATCATGGTATCTTTACCACTGAACCATAAACAATCATAGTATCTTTACCACTTAACAATAAACAATCATGGTATCTTTACCACTTAACAATAAACAATCATAGTATCTTTACCACTGAACCATAAACAATCATGGTATCTTTACCACTTAACAATAAACAATCATAGTATCTTTACCACTTAACAATAAACAATCATAGTATATTTACCACTGAACCATAAACAATCATGGTATCTTTACCACTTAACAATAAACAATCATAGTATCTTTACCACTGAACCATAAACAATCATAGTATCTTAACCACTGAACCATAAACAATCATAGTATCTTTACCACTGAACCATAAACAATCATAGTATCTTTACCACTGAATCATAAACAATCATAGTATCTTTACCACTGAACCATAAACAATCATAGTATCTTTACCACTTAACAATAAACAATCATGGTATCTTTACCACTTAACAATAAACAATCATGGGCTATTTAGGATTTACCAATAAACAATCATGGTTTCTTTACCACGTAACAATCAGCAATCATGGTTTCTTTACCACTTAACAATAAATAATCATGATTTATTTATCACTTAAGATTAACAATCATGGTTTTTTTTACCACTTTGCAATAAACAATAATGTTTTTTTACCAGTTAACGATAAGCATTCATGGTTTCTTTACCATTAAACAATAAATAATTAAGGTTTATTTACCACTTAACAATAAATAATCATGGTATCTTTTCCACTTTACAATATACAATCATGGTTTCTGTACCTCTTTGCAATTAAACAATCACGATTTCTTTACCAGAAGAACCTTCCACAGTTGCATATCAAGTCTCTACCCTTATTTATCTTTACGTTTGATCTAGATGCTGGTTACATTGTGTTTTATTTAAACTGGTTTTCAGAAAATTTTATCTTCCTTTAATAATTGTTATACACCGATCCGAAGAGACACAATATGCTCTAAAAAAAATCACACATGGTGAAAGTAATTAAGGTGGGACCTTACACTTTTTTTTCGCATTTCTCAAGAAATTTCACAACAAAAAATCTAAAAACCTTCTTCTTCTAAATGGACAAAAATTACGCTAATAATCCGAAACTTTCGCAAAATTCGACTTCGATAAGTGAAACTTTTTAAAGTTATTTCTGTTTTGCGACTAGATCCAAAAATTAAATCTAGATCTAACTTTGAGTTCTAGGACTGTACGGCTCTTGACGGTCATCATGGCGAAGCGTCGAGTTACCGGCAGGTGTGCAGAGAAAGAGACAAAATGCAGAGAAAGAGACAAAAAATATGATTGGGTGAAGTTAAGAGATCGGTTCAGCTTTAATGTGGATATCTTTACAACCTACAGACTATTCTGTCTATCAACTCCGAAAAACAACACAGGTATTGCGTCTAAAGTTGTTTTTTTTTTGTGTTTTTTTTTTTATATTTCTTTATTACATTTTTTAAATCTGTTCATTTTTGTCGTCAATGCATTGATAAATATTTCTTTTATCATCTTGATCTTATCGCTGCTTGAAATTTTCTCCGTTGCAATCCTTCTGATCTTTCTAATAATTATATCACAACAAAAGGGAAGAAGATGAAGAAGAAGAAGAAGAAGAAGAAGAAGAAGAAGAAGAAGAAGAAGAAGAAGAAGAAGAAGAAGAAGAAGAAGAAGAAGAAGAAGAAGAAGAACAACAACAACAACAACAACAACAACAACAACAACAACAACAACAACAACAACAACAACAACAACAACAAGAAGAAGAAGAAGAAGAAGAAGAAGAAGAAGAAGAAGAAGAAGAAGAAGAAGAAGAAGAAGAAGAAGAAGAAGAAGAAGAAGAAGAAGAAGAAGAAGAAGAAGAAGAAGAAGAAGAAGAAGAAGAAGAAGTAAGACAGAGAGAGAGAGAGCGAGAGCGAGAGAGAGAGAGAGAGAGAGAGAGAGAGAGAGAGAGAGAGAGAGAGAGAGAGAGAGAGAGAGAGAGAGAATGCAGCAGAACTTA
>JAWDGP010006440.1:97500-105000 GCA_033675545.1 Elysia crispata
CCTGAATGACGGTCTCTTACGTCACGTCAGTCCAGTGGATTAAAAAGTTTCGAAAAGACGTTGTTTTCAACAAAACACAGAAAACATTTTAACGCGATAATTATAGATTCCTCTCCCTTAGGAATGGGTGCGATTCATTCTTTATTTCTAACGGTTGAGGTTGTAGCAAATTAGATGAGGACCAATTATCAATAGCCGTCTTTTGGTTTAGAATTTTAGGAAACCACCTGTTACTACTTATAGAGAGGGGTCGCCGCTTGTTCTTTTCGTTCACAACAATCATTGCAGACTAAGGTTCAGACACGGACTTTGATCAGAAAAATGCTGTTTATTTTAAACATTTCTGGAAAAGTGTAGATGTTTCTAACAGTAATTTTAAGGAAGAAGATCTTAAAAAAGAATGTAGATAAGCCGACAAGCTAAATATTGATGTGGATCAAGAAGGTTTGATTGAAGATAGGCACTGACTGGCTGATGGTGAAGGTCTTACTTCACCAGTTCTAAAGTCCATTGCCAGGAACGGGTTAGACGACATTCCATAGGCATAAGCCTTTCATTTTTCTAATGTATCGTTTAATTTTTGGATTGGAGTTATTTTGAGTATCCCAACGACAGGACAGACTCTAGATCTAGACCTACCAATGCTAGCAGACGCAAGCCGCGCCAAGTGAGCACGAGCGTGCACATTCATCAGCTGGCCGCTGTGTAGCTAGAAATAACTTCCTTCATTGGTCTCCATCGCTGTGAACTGTGTATACGCGGGGTTTCTTTTGCATTTAGGGTGGAGTCGAAGAGGGTCCGTGACGGGCGGGTATGCAGGTTATTCCAAATCTAAAAATAGTTGCCATAACCAAAACGGATCTACTGGCTTGTTTGATAGAGCTCGTCAGCAAAGGGGAACTTAATCAACCACACTCTGATGAAGAGAGTTGAGGTCCCATAAAAGTTCACTTCCAGCATGGGATGTTTCGAAAGGTGACCGCCCCGTGTCGAGAACGGTCACTCTAACCATCGAGCCACCGGGAAATACACCCAGATGTGTGAAAGGATTAGGTTCAGATCTTGTTGCTCTGTTCCCATGGTGATTGGGAGAATTTCACAGATGGTCGAATTTGAAGTTTAAGATCTAAAGGTATGAGGTAAACGAGTCTGCGGGGCAATGTTATATGGATTTGTTTGAGCATGTAATACAATTTCTTGTTGTTATTATTGCTGTTGCTGTTGTTGTTGTTGTTGTTGTTGTTGTTGTTGTTGCTGGTGGTGGTGGTGGTGGTTGTGGTGGTGGTGGTGATTTTCTTGATGTCTTTGTCATTTTTAATACACACTTGTTGAATGTTTTAGTTCTGTTTGCAACAAATGTAATTCTTATATGAGGCGCAAGACGAAAACTTGAATAGCGCAATGTATTTTCCTTAGCCTTACTCTGTCTTCCTTTCCCATTTTATCATCTTTCTTATTCATCTTTTTCTCTCTTCACTCTTTCTTTCTCTCACCTTTCTTCTCTCTCTCTCTCTCTTCACTCTTTCTTTCTCTCACCTTTCTTCTCTCTCTCTCTCTTCACTCTTTCTTTCTCTCACCTTTCTTCTCTCTCTCTCTCCCCTTTTCTCTCATTCCCTCTATCTACCGCTGCCTTCCTCTCTCCCATCTCTGTCTTCTCCGCTCTTGCTTTCTCAGTGCTAGTTTTTAGTTTTGTCCGATTGTATTCGATGGGATCCCTCCTTATATTTCTTTTTCTTTCTTTCATCTCATTCTGGGTTTCTTTCTAACAATCTCATTTTCTTTTCTATCCCTCCCTCCATCTTTCTCACTCTCTCTCTCTCTCTCTCTCTCTCTCTCTCTCTCTCTCTCTCTCTCTCTCTCTCTCTCTCTTGCTCTCTTCTTCTTTCTCTATCGTAAACATTGCACAAATGCAGATCACATAAAGTTTAATGGTTCATTCTGGGGCCTTGATACGAAGTTGTTTATAGCCTCAACAAAGACAATCTCATCACGTGATATTCAAATCACATCGGGGAAACTTAATCTGATCATCAACTCTCAAGACCAGTCTTTTAGATTAGAGAGTATATTTTTTCCATGGATGAAATTAATATTCATAAAATTGTGTTTTTATTATGTAATCAGTTACTGAGAAACGGCTGCACTCGTGGTGCTTTGCTTCATAAATTTTTGCAGCTTTAAATTTACTTACTGAAACTGGTTCATATTTATGCATGTGTGAAGGGGTGTAAATATATGATAGAAATAATAAATATGAGGAAGGGGATAAATAGGACGAGAGAAGAACGAAAAATAAAATATAGAAAATGGTAATGCCAAAGAGGCCTAAAGAATGGACAGAATGAGAGAGAGAGAGAGAGAGAGAGCGAGAGAGAGAAGAGAGAGAGAGAAAGAGAGAGATAGAGAGAGAGAAAGAGAAAGAATCAATTCCGCATGTTCCCATCATAGGCATGGACAATCATAACGTTGATATAGCCCATCCGCTGAGATGTGTTGTTTAGCGAATTGGAGCAATAAGTCGATCAGAGACCAGAGCTGAAACTTTTAAAAATGGGAGAGACTAAGTGCTACTTCAACGGCCGATGCACGTCTTTGTGAAAACTTACTAGTTACTACCGGACATTCAGACACACAGACATACAGACAAACGGATACCCAAAGCCCCCAACACTCCAAGAAAACAGTGGTTCATAGATTTGGATGAGAAACACAATCATGCCACATGAGGTTTGAAAGGAAATTTTAACGAAGTGTCCATCATTCCTGAGATGATAAGTCCGTCCGCAACAAGATATACTAAGGTTTGCTCTTTCAATCAAACTTCGATGACGAGAAGAGCTGGTTGGCTTCGAACCCAAGACGTATGATCATCGCATGCACCCCAGATCAAGTGCCCCAGCCCTACGACACACGGCGCTCTTCAAACTGGACCTACAAACTTATCCATTTGCATCTTGAATGCTCAAGTCAATCCCATCATTGGAAAAAGGGGGAACAAACAATTTAATATTCTATTTATCACTCTTAACAAATATCAACCCCCCCAGATCTAAATTTTCTTCTTTTTCTCGCTGTTCTCTGAGTTATCTGGATCTTAAAACGCTTTCCTGTGGCGTCCGTTAACCACTTGTTCCATCTACAGAATCTGGGGCTGAAGTGTCCCCAGGGTGGCTGTTATTTCCGTCCATAAATGACCAGTCCACTCCTAAGCATATTGTCCTCCGGACACTAAAATGGAAGCCGCTCGACCGTGGTGTTAATTGTATATCAATAGAGATGAAGAAGCAAGCGAGCACTCAATTCTCTCTCTATCTATCTTTCTCTTTCTTTCTCTCTCTATCTATCTCTGTCTTTCTCTTCTCTCTGTCTATCTATCTCTCTTTCTCTCTCTCTATCTATCTCTATCTATCTCTATCTCTCTCTATCTATCTCTGTCTATCTCTCTCTTTCTCTTTCTCTATCTCTCTCTCTATCTATCTCTCTCTCTCTATCTCTCTTTCTCTTCTCTCTGTCTATCTATCTCTCTCTCTTTATCTGCCACTCTCTTTCTCTCTTCCTTTTCTCTATCTCTCTCTCTCACACACACACAACTAGGCAGTCACGATGACAGAAAGACATGTCGTAATCTAGCAATAGAGCCGAGCACTTCCGCTATTCATAAGCAACTACAAAAAAAAAAAAAAACGGAAACATTTAAAGCCAACATTCCAAAAACTTTTTGTCAGGGATCAACATCGGTTTGTTCAACTTTTTCAGCTTAGTTCTACTTCGCGACAAGATCCAGAGTCTGGATGTAGATCTAACTTTGAGTGCCCGATCATCCTCTTTTCCGCCATCATGACCAAGAGTCTAGTTACTAGCAGGTGAGCCTGAGTACTCGCCTCCTGTCTTTCTCTTTACCTCTTTTAGTCTCTCTTTCTCTCTCTCTTTGCATCTCTCTCTCTGTCCATTTCTCTCTCTCTTTGCCTCTCTATATCTGTCTCTGTCCATTTCTCTCTCTCTCTCTCTCTCTCTCTCTCTCTCTCTCTCTCCCTTTGCCTCTCTCTCTCCCTTGCCTCTCTCTCTGTCCATTTCTCTCTCTCTCTCTCTCTCTCTCTCTCTCTCTCTCTCTCTCTCCCTCTCTCTCTCTCTCTGTCCATTTCTCTCTCTCTCTCTCTCTCTCTCTCTCTCTCTCTCTCTCTCTCTCTCTCTCTCTCTCTCTCTCTCTCCCTCTCTCTCTCTCTCTCTCTCTCTCTCTCTCTCTCTCTCTCTCTCTCTCTCTCTCTCTCTCTCTTTGCCTCTTTCTCTCTGTCCATTTCTCTCTCCCGTGTGATCCCAGCACTACGTGACATGATCTTATCTATTATATTTTTAGGTGAACCAGTGACATTAAACTACTTACTATTAGACCCCCGAATCCGCTTTTACCACCAAAATGGAAATCAACAAATTTTCCTTTTTTTTTTTTTCATGTGATCATTTCCTGTTTTGTTCCTTGATGCTCTGTTTCGATTGATTAAAATTAAAAATTCCTGATTGAGAAAGGTAATAGGGTGTAAAAAAAATGGATTCATCACTATCGATTATAGCCAGATATATGCTACATATTTCTTCAGTATCGATTATAGGCCGACATAATTAAGTCTTATGTTTCCCTCAGTATCGACTATAGACCGACATATGTCTTATGTTTTCCTCAGTATCGACTATAGACCGACATAATTATGTCTTATGTTTTCCTCAGTATCGACTATAGACCGCCATAATTAAGTCTTATGTTTTCCTCAGTATCGACTATAGACCGACATAATTATGTCTTATGTTTTCCTCAGTATCGACTATAGACCGACATAATTATGTCTTATGTTTTCCTCAGTATCGACTATAGACCGACATATGTCTTATGTTTCCCGCAGTATCGACTATAGACCGACATATGTCTTATGTTTCCCGCAGTATCGACTATAGACCGACATAATTATGTCTTATGTTTCCCTCAGTATCGCCTATAGGCCGACATAATTATGTCTTACGTTTCCCTCAGTATCGACTATACACCGACATATGTCTTATGTTTTCCTCAGTATCGACTATACACCGACATAAATATGTCTTATGTTTCCCTCAGTATCGACTATAGACCGACATATGTCTAATGTTTTCCTCAGTATCGACTATAGACCGACATAATTATGTCTTATGTTTCCCTCAGTATCGACTATAGACCGACATATGTCTTATGTTTCCCTCAGTATCGACTATAGACCGACATATGTCTTATGTTTTCCTCAGTATCGACTATAGACCGACATAATTATGTCTTATGTTTCCCTCAGTATCGACTATAGACCGACATAATTATGTCTTATGTTTCCCTCAGTATCGCCTATAGGCCGACATAACTATGTCTTATGTTTCCCTCAGTATCGACTATAGACCGACATATGTCTTATGGTTTCCTCAGTATCGACTATAGACCGACATATGTCTAATGTTTTCCTACGTATCGACTATAGACCGACATATCTCTTATGTTTTCCTACGTATCGACTATAGACCGACATAATTAAGTCTTATGTTTCCCTCAGTATCGACTATAGACCGACATATGTCTTATGTTTCCCGCAGTATCGACTATAGACCGACATAATTATGTCTTATGTTTTCCTCAGTATCGACTATAGACCGACATATGTCTTATGTTTCCCTCAGTATCGACTATAGACCGACATAATTATGTCTTATGTTTCCCTCAGTATCGACTATAGACCGACATAATTATGTCTTATGTTTCCCTCAGTATCGACTATAGACCGACATAATTATGTCTTATGTTTTCCTCAGTATCGACTATAGACCGACATATGTCTTATGTTTTCCTCAGTATCGACTATAGACCGACATAATTATGTCTTATGGTTTCCTCAGTATCGACTATACACCGACATAATTATGTCTTATGTTTCCCTCAGTATCGACTATACACCGACATAATTATGTCTTATGTTTCCCTCAGTATCGACTATAGACCGACATATATCTTATGTTTTCCTCAGTATCGACTATAGACCGACATAATTATGTCTTATGTTTTCCTCAGTATCGACTATAGACCGACATATGTCTTATGTTTCCCTCAGTATCGACTATAGACCGACATAATTATGTCTTATGTTTCCCTCAGAATCGACTATAGACCGACATAATTATGTCTTATGTTTCCCTCAGTATCGACTATAGACCGACATAATTATGTCTTATGTTTCCCTCAGTATCGACTATAGACCGACATAATTATGTCATGTGTTTTCCTCAGTATCGACTATAGACCGACATATGTCTTATGTTTCTCTCAGTATCGACTATAGACCGACATAATTATGTCTTATGTTTCCCTCAGAATCGACTATAGACCGACATAATTATGTCTTATGTTTCCCTCAGTATCGACTATAGACCGACATAATTATGTCTTATGTTTCCCTCAGTATCGACTATAGACCGACATAATTATGTCTTGTGTTTTCCTCAGTATCGACTATAGACCGACATATGTCTTATGTTTACCTCAGTATCGACTATAGACCGACATAATTATGTCTTATGTTTTCCTCAGTATCGACTATAGACCGACATAATTATGACTTATGTTTTCCTCAGTATCGACTGTAGACCGATATATGTCTTATGTTTCCCGCAGTATCGACTATAGACCGACATAATTAAGTCTTATGTTTTCCTCAGTATCGACTATAGACCGACATAATTATGTCTTATGTTTTCCTCAGTATCGACTATAGACCGACATATGTCTTATGTTTCCCTCAGTGTCGACTATAGACCGACATAATTAAGTCTTATGTTTTCCTCAGTATCGACTATAGACCGACATAATTAAGTCTTATGTTTCCCTCAGTATCGACTATAGACCGACATATGTCTTATGTTTCCCTCAGTATCGACTATAGACCGACATAATTATGTCTTATGTTTCCCTCAGTATCGACTATAGACCGACATATGTCTTATGTTTTCCTCAGTATCGACTATACACCGACATATGTCTTATGTTTTCCTCAGTATCGACTATAGACCGACATAATTATCTCTTATGTTTTCCTCAGTATCGACTATAGACCGACATATGTCTTAAGTTTCCCTCAGTATCGACTATAGACCGACATATGTCTTATGTTTCCTTCAGTAGCGACTATAGACCGACATATGTCTTATGTTTTACCTCAGTATCGACTATAGACCGACATAATTATGTCTTATGTTTTCCTCAGTATCGACTATAGACCGACATATGTCTTATGTTTCCCTCAGTATCGACTATAGACCGACATATGTCTTATGTTTCCCTCAGTATCGACTATAGACCGACATAATTATGTCTTATGTTTCCCTCAGTATCGACTTTAGACCGACATATGTCTTATGTTTTCCTCAGTATCGACTATAGACCGACATATGTCTTATCTTTTACCTCAGTATCGACTATAGACCGACATATGTCTT
>JAWDGP010006440.1:107500-114494 GCA_033675545.1 Elysia crispata
TTTTTACTTTAATGTTTCGTACTTATTGTCAACAAGTCGTGGACCGAACATGTACTACGCCTAGGTGGGCCCCATTTTGGTTTCATAACTTATTCCTTGATTGTTGGGCACTGTCTTTACTTTGTTATTGCAGTTATCTATCTATCTATCTATCTATCTATCTATCTATCTATCTATCTATCTATCTATCTATCTATCTATCTATCTGTCTGTCTGTCTGTCTGTCTACCTATCTATCCATCTATCATTTTATGTGTCTATTTATCTATCTATCTATCTGTCTCTATATCCGTCTGTCTATCTATCTACCTATCTGTGTATCTAACTTTCCATCTTTCTGTCCATCTATCCATCTATATATCTATCCATCTGTCTATCTATCCATCTGTCTATCTATCTATCTATATATCTATCGATCTGTCTGTCTGTCTATCTATCCATCTAATATATATGTAATAAATATATAAATTCATGTTTATACATATGTGTGTGTGTGTATGTTTCTAGGTTATTTCCATTTGTAAGCTACCTGGCGTAAAGATCCCCAGCAGAGCTCTTGAAATCTCCAAAAGTGTAACATTGAAGTATCGTCAAAGTTTCCATCCGTGTTAAGAGAAATCAGAGAACCATGTTTTGTTTTGTTTTGTTTTTTGTTTTTTAATGTTATAGGTGTCGAACCAACATAACAAAAATACTGCACTGGATTAGGCTTTGTGGCAAGTTTCGATTAGGCTTCTCTTTTGAGGACAAGGACATGACAATCTTTCTAGGAGCCTAAGTTGGCCTCATTTGAATAGGTTAACGTTAGAGTTAGCTTTAGGGTTTGGGTTGGGATTAGGGTTGGAGTTAGGGTTAGGGTTAGGATTAGCAACAGGGTTTGGGTTACGGTTATGATTAGTTTAGGTTTAGGTTTAGGATTAGGGTAAGGGTTAGCTTTAAGGTTATGGTTAGGGTTACGTTAAGGATAGGATTAGGGTTAGGGTAAGAGATATGTTTAGCTTTAGGTTTAGGGTTAGGTTTTAGCTTAGCTTTTAGTTTAGATAAAGCGGGTTTGGAAGGTTTATATTCTCAGCTTTGACCCCTTAACTTTGTCTTTAACCTTTGACCTGTACTTCAAGACCCCTGAGATGCTACACTCTACACGGATAGTTGCCTGTAACCCGTTTTCTTTTAGAATGCCTCGAACTGGTATAGGCTGGATGCGCTGGTGAAAAGTAAAGGCAATATTTGCTTTCCGGTCTAAAGAAAACATCTTTTTTTTTCCCTTTTCTCTTAGGGGTGCATAGGTTATTTGTTGTGTGTGTGTGTGTGTCCTTGCTTTGTCTGTGTTGACTTTCTAGTAAACGTAGTGGGTTACAAACTTGTTCATTCTTCACTAATCAGCGTGAACAAGGATGGAAAAGGGCAGGTTTGGTTTTCCTCCTGGGCGGATTTTCAACACGGATATTCGGAATTCCGTTGTGTGATTTGTTTATCTCGATAATTTCTCATGAAAGGTCAGCTTCCGAAAAAAAATTTCTTCCATTTTTGTACTCAGTTCACTCTCTCTAAACTTTCCCAGGTAGTTTTCTCGTGAACAGAATTAGGTCTTTCGGAATTTTTGCTTTTCGAACATGTATTATATCAGCACAAAAATGGTGTTTGCGGGTACTTTACTTCTACTGCATCAGTATCGAAAAAGGTTTTAAAAATCTTATGCAGTAAAACTAAATGTTCATCACAACCATTTTTTTTTCAAAGTGGTTTCATCTTTTACTAAGATTAACGAGAATTTTTTTCTAAAGTTTTAGCAATATAAATACTTTTTTTCATAGTATGATAAATCAGACGAGGCACCGCATGCAGAGCTCCTTGTTGTTTCAACTTGGCTTTGGATGGTGGGGACTCGAAAACAAACAAAATATTGACGTGTTGTATCTGAACATGGAGGGATTGTTCTACCAAACGTCTCTCTTTGCAGAGGTAGAGACTCACTGCTGCTAACTCCAGGCACACAGTGTTGTATCTGAACATGGAGGGGTTGTTCTACCAAACGTCTCTCTTTGCAGAGGTAGAGACTCACTGCTGCTAACTCCAGGCACACAGTTAAAACATTCACAGACACAAAAAAGAGACACTGACTGGCAAAGATATGAAATACAAAGGGGGATATATATATATATATATATATATATATATATATATATAGATAGATAGATAGAGAGAGAGAGAGAGAGAGAGATAGATACATACATACTTACATACATACATACATACATACATAGAAAGAGAGAGAGAGAGAGAGAGAGAGAGAGAGAGGGGGGGGGAGGGAGAGAGAGATAGATACATACATACTTACATACATACATACATACATAGAAAGAGAGAGAGAGAGAGAGAGAGAGAGAGAGAGAGAGAGAGAGATACATACATACTTATATACATACATACTTACATACATACATACATACAGAGAGAGAGAGAGAGAGAGAGAGAGAGAGAGAGAGAGACAGACAGACAGACAGACAGACAGAGAAATAAAATGAAGGATATCAGAGAATGTACTATCGTTATCTCCAAGACATAAGCTGAGCTTATGCACACTTGTTTTACCAATAATATTCGTAGGTCTACGCTTTAACTCTATATTCTTAAGCATTTGTGTCGGTCAAAACCCAATATAGACAGATTTTGAACAGTATCTGCTCTATTGATTTAAGTTATTCTTCACGAGTCCTCTGTAGGTCAGGTAAAGCTTTAGTGTCACTGTGATCAGCCTATTGCCCGAGTGCACAGAAAATACTACCCAGAACCTACCTGTTTTGACAAGCTGTCAAAGGTAATTACAGTTGTCTATTTCTTAGGTCAAGTGTTTAGTCTATCTACTAATTGAACTTCTGTAGACTGAATTTCTATTTACTAACTGAACTTCTGTAGACTGAATATCTATCTACTAATTGAACTTCTGAAGACTGAATTTCTATCTACTAACTGAACTTCTGAAGACTGAATTTTTATCTACTAATTGAACTTCTGAAGACTGAATTTCTACTTGCTAATTGAACTTCTGAAGACTGAATTTCTATCTACTAACTGAACTTCTGAAGACGGAATTTCTGTCTACTAATTGAACTTCTGAAGACTGAATTTCTGTCTACTAATTGAACTTCTGAAGACTGAATTTCTATCTACTAATTGAACTTCTGAAGACGGAATTTCTGTCTACTAATTGAACTTCTGAAGACGGAATTTCTGTCTACTAATTGAACTTCTGAAGACTGAATTTCTATCTACTAATTGAACTTCTGAAGACTGAATTTCTACCTGCTAATTGAACTTCTGAAGACTGAATTTCTACCTGCTAATTGAACTTCTGAAGACTGAATTTCTACCTGCTAATTGAACTTCTGAAGACTGAATATTCTAGGCTTTCAAGGTAACCTCGTAACCTCCTAACAATAAGTGACGTATGTTTCTAGGTGATCTTAGACTGTCAGGTTTGGTTTCAAGAGATCGACGGTTCGATTCATAATTAACATATTTGAAAAGCGACGGCATTCTAAAACTTACTCGATGTTTTATGCCGAAAACTGATGAATAAATAGTGTTCCTTTGCTTATAAAAAGCGAAGGGCTGTTTTTGTTTTTATTATTATTCAATTTCCAGCTCCGATGACACAATTTTCACTAACGTGACTTGAAGGCACATGACGTAACGATAGAGCCACGGTGAAAGTAATCTAGCAGTAGGACCTGGCACTTCTGCATCCGCATTTCACGGCAGATTTTAACGACACTTAGACGGGATAGATCATATAAGAAACTAAAAAACATTTCATTGTGATTAGCATTGTAAGGCGTGCGAGTTATCTTTGTAGCTGGGATATTTGTTTATTTATTTACTTTTTTTTTTTTTTTTGCTTTTAGTTTTGGTTTGGTTTTTTTAACTGAATTTACTGAAAACATGGTTACAGATACTAACCGCTGTAAGAATATTTAAATCGCAGCTACTAGAGTACTGTTTGGGGAATGCGATTTAACGAAGATTTATGCTACCTAATTGGAAGTCATGAGCTCTACTGTAAGTTGCAGTCAGCGTATCAAGCCATAGCGACCGCAAGATTGCACATCGGTGTGAAACTAATAAAAGGCGTAAAATGAAAGGTGCACATGGGAAAGTACTTTACATACAAATAATCTCCTTTTGCGTACATCTTTAATAATCTTTTTTAACTGAACTCACGTATTCCAACAAAGGGGCCTAACTCTGTGAAATCTCATTCCCTGATCAGGCCTAGGTTGTGATGGATTAACCAAGCCGAGGGATTTAATTTACAGCAAATCAAGCAAAACTGAGACTTGGCGAAGATCAGCATAACTACTCAAACCAACAGTTGGAGATCTCAAGGCTCAACATAATAACATAAACTGGGTCTATTTTGGCAAAAAATTCTTGGAGTCCTTACTGTACCGTCGCAGACAATAATTATCTCCGGAGGGTCTAGATCTAGCTTTGCTTGGCCTCTCTCGCTGCACCATAAGCCTTGAGATTTGAGACCACAGCCCAAACAATGTCGGGACCCATTAACTAGTCTAGGACAAACGAGCGCCAGATCTCTCTAAGAAGAAAACAAACTGTTTGCATTTTTCTTTGTTGTAAAATAAGAGGAGAGAGACGAGTTTCGCCTCGCCCGCAAAGCCCGCAGTGTTTTCTGGTTTCGGTATTTAGAGAATGATGGAGGAGACTGAAAGAAATCTCAGAGCTTAACGTAAACTTTTGTTAGTTTCGTTTCAGTTCATTTCGTGGTTCTGTGTTGTTGTTTTTTTCCTCTTCTCTACGTGGGTCAGGGGGGATTGAGGTCCTTACAGATCACGACCCGGAATAAAATCCTGACTTTTTGTTCTTTCCAATACACGTATCTCTAATTATTGTCGTTTGTATTTTAAACACCAGTTATCAGATGTTAATTTCTTAGTAGCTCCAGGGATTCGGGGGGGTGGCCACACCTTTAAGTCGATAGAGCTTGAACCAAAAATATTAGTTCAAGTTCGATTGTGATAATGGGATCAAATTTCATTCATACAGTCAATCTCTAGCTTGACGAAAGAAAAACTTACTTAAAAAAACTAGGGGAGAGAGAGAGAGAGAGAGAGAGAGAGAGAGAGAGAGGGAGAGAGGGAGGGAGAGAGAGAGTTAGAGAGGGAGAGAGAGAGAGGGAGGGAGAAAGAGTAAGAGAGAGAGAGAGAGAGAGAGAGAGAGAGAGAGAGAGTGAGTGAGAGAGAGAGTACGCGTAATATTGAATCAGAGGAACCTAGTTGATGAGGCCCAACCTCAACTCAACTCAACTTAACGATGACAAGATGCAAGAAAAACTTTAACCTCTCGTATTGATATGCTCCATGCCAAAACCCAACATTTCTGTCCAAAAGTACTTTGAGAAAGTTTGTTTCCCACCCATCATATCACCGCTACTGGTGAGCTGGGTAAAAACGTACAAGAGAACGTCCATTATTCGATCAACCTGGAGGTTAAACGTTTCTTCACCCCTGTCATAGCTGTTCCATCCATTTTTAAAACTGGCCAAATGATTTATGGCGCGGCGTATGGGGGCGCACGCCAGGCTGTTTGTTTACAAACACAAGACGTGCACCGTAATCCTGGAGAGCCGGCGGTCGGAGCTTCTAGAATGTTTACAGTATCATCGTGGCCATGTTGTATTAAAACAAAATGTGGTGTTTACAAGTGTCTTCAAAAGTAAAGTCTCCGTTGAAGAATGCGTTAGACTTGGTTTGAGGGGTGAATAGATCGAGATAGATAGAGAGAGAGATGGAGAGAGAGAGAGAGAATGGGATACATATTGATAAAGGATGAGGAGGACTAAGAGAATGGTGAGAGAGAGAGAGAGATAGAGAGAGAGAGAATGGGATACATATTTATAAAGGATGAGGAGGACTAAGAGAATGGTGAGAGAGAGAGAGAGAGAGAGAGAGAGAGAGAGAGAGAGAATGGGATACATATTGATAAAGGATGAGGAGGACTAAGAGAATGGTGAGAGAGAGAGAGAGAGAGAGAGAGAGAGAGAGAGAGCATATAGTAAATGAAAGAGAATGAGAGAAATATAGGACAATATCTAAAGGACTGAAATAAGTTGAGTAAAAGACAATGAGAGAAATATAGGACAATATCTAAAGGACTGAAATAAGTTGAGTAAAAGACAATGAGAGAAAGATAGGCCAATATCTAAAGGGTTGAAATAAGGTAAGTGAAAGAGGATGAGAGAAAGATAGGACAATATCTAAAGGTTTGAAATAAGGTAAGTGAAAGAGGGTGAGAAAAATGATTTGTGACGTAACGGTAACGAGAGCAAGACATTTAATTAGTGATAAAGAAAATATCAAGACAATAAAAGAAAAAAATTCTCAGGGCTAAGAGAATGAGAGAGAGAGAGATAGAGAGAGAGAAGGAGAGAGAGAGAGAGAGAGAGAGAGAGAGAGAGAGAGAGAGAGAGAGAGAGAGAGAGAGAGAGAGAGAAACATAGCGTTGACATAAAATCAATTCATTAACGGCTTCTAACGCTATGAGAAGCATGCTGTAAAGAATAACAAGTATATCACACAACGTGCACCTGCTTCTCCTCTATACTAAACTTTAAGCCAAAAATTCCTTTTTGTGCCGGGAATTTCCATAGGGCAAGAAACAAACTATAAATAGCTCGGCCATTTTCCTGGATAGTATCCAACAATGACACGGCGAATCGTTAGTTGCTTAGCTAGCTGGCCACTTTTTATCACTCTTTCAGCAGCGAATTTTTAAGTTTTCGGTATTGATGCAACTTTCGTTTTAAAGCAAAGAAATTAAGGAAAGTGACATCGGGTCTTACGCTAAAACCAAAGGAGGCTTAATGCTTAAGGTATCAAGTATGGCACAGGAAGCTTAATGAGAAACAAATTGTAGGTTTAAGAGTTAGAATAGAATTAAAACACCCCCGATTTAACTTCCATTTTTATGTTAAATC
>JAWDGP010006444.1:0-167500 GCA_033675545.1 Elysia crispata
ATTTTCCTATTTCATTGCAGGTCATGTCAAAGATGGATGCCAACTAGATAGTTTTATTTTTAAAAAAAAAAAAAAAAAAAAAAGCTTGCATGTTTTTCCCCTTTCTGTTTCAATCACTTACTTTACCTTATGGTACTTTCATAGAATTATAAAAAGCAGTACGGACCTACATTTACTTCTCGCTGCTATTTGGCAACTCAAACAAAAAAAATGGACCTTTTCTTACCTTTTTTTGTTATATATATTTATTTATTGCTTTTATTTGAGATTAAATCAAAAAATATTTTTTTTTCTAACCCACCCCTCTCCTTTGAGATCACCAACTGGCTGACTGAAATCCAATCAGACATTGGCTTGATGGCTGCATCTGAGAGCTATTTTTCACACTTGGCTGTTACCACCAAGAAGAAATGTGCTGCTTTGCCTGCTGATGAGGTGGACACCTTCTTACGACAACATGTGGATTTTTCATTCATAACGCTCATGTTATCCCAAATAGGTATCAACCGCAAGTCTTTCAACTGCTTGTTTGAACCCACCACAGTGAAAGCATATCTTAACAGTTATGGTGTCACAAATCAAGTTATTGTGGACTTAAAACAGTTTTGAATTGGTGAAGGACACTTATCTAACAACAAATTTGATGTTTTGAATGTTTTTAATGTTGTTGTCAAGAGTGTGCAGCAAGACAAAAGGGAATCACAAGTAACTTTAAATGAGAATGAGACAAATGAAGCTTCTTTGACTGAAATTCAAAGTAAATTAAAACTAACTGAGCAGGAACTGTCAAAGGCCAATGCAAAAAAAAAGTTCATGTCACCAAAAAATTAAAGACCATGCCTATCAGTTGCAACAAAAAGATAAACAAATTAGTTCTTTGACGGAGAGTGAATCTATTCTACAATCTAAGCTCTGTAAAAAAAAAAAAAAAAAAAGAATTGAGCTACTCAAGCAAGAAAATAACAAATTACAAAGTGATGTTGCTAAACACGATTTTGACAACTCTTGTAATAATCAAAAAACCTTTGATATATCTTTGAAAGAGGGAAACAAAAACGCTTATTCACAAGATGTCAGAAAAGCAGCTATTTCATTATAATGCGATGCAGGTGTAGCAGCTGGAAATGTTAAAAAAGTTATTGACATTGTATCTCGTGATATTTTCCATCATTCTTTTTCTGAAAAAAAAAACTACCTTGTGGTCAGACTGCTTTAAACATGGTTGGTTCAGGTCAAGTTCTAAGTCATATGCAAACTGCAGAAGCTCTCCTTAACTCCTCTAATTGTACATTTGATCTGATGGCACTCCTAGAGATCACAAAAAGGTTGTTGAAACTCAGTTATCTCTGGACTCAGGAGAAGTATTTTATCTTGGTTTTGAGCCAATAGCAAAAGAGGATTCAAATACTTTACTTTATCTGTCTATCTCAGTTCTAAAAAAACTATCTGATTACTATCAACCTATGTCTTCTAACAAGTCTTCTGATGCTTTGTTTAAAGAAATAATGTCTAAAATCACTAGCACTATGACAGATAGAGCTTCAGTCATGAGATCTTTTGACAAGAAGATGCAAGATTATTTGCAGTTTGAACTTGGTATTGATGTGCAACTTAATTTCCTCTATTGTAATGCACACTTCCTACAGGACTGAGGGGAGGCAGTGCACCTCTAACTCGCTTGCCTTTTTATTGATGAATGAAAAGAAGGACGTGAAAGACCAGAAATCCGAGACACTAGACAGAACTCTGAAAAATAGCAACCGGTTCTGCATCGACACAAACCTTGGAGAAAGTAGGTAGAAACTCATTGGGGAGCGACATAACAGGGAGTCTTCAGAGGAGTGTTTCGGCCCTGAACTTCTGACACTCTAAGGGGGCCGGGCCACACCCAGGTCATGACTCCCAGGTGTCTCCCTGTTATCTTTCTTTTTTCGCACAGCGCCAGGATTCGAACCCACACCAGTTACTAGTGACTGACATTCCCAAACAGTTTTGGGTGGAAGGCCAGCAGTATGCCACTGTCAATGACACTGCACTGCTGGCCACTTTATATTCAACTGGAAGATGAATATTTCACAACAGTTGTCGATGCTTTAGACTTGTTTAAGTATTGCTGTATCTTGTCTTTTGGTAATCGCACACCTGGATATTCCCGCCACCTGATAAAAAAATCAATTGTGTGTTCAACTATTTGATTCACAGCTAAGGGATATGTGGGGCATGCCGTTGGATAATAGGAGGGCTACACAACATTTCATGACAGGAATTTGTGCCATTATTTATTGTTAGGTTGGCAGAGTCTTTACACACTCAACATTAATTTGAACTCACACCTTAGGAAAAGTTTCTGCGTCGTTACAAAATATTTACTTGGAAGAAAACACTGATAAAGACTCGTATGCTATGAGACGGACGTTTCGGACTCTTGAGACGTCCCTCTAGGCAGGCTGAGGGAGTTGCCACAAGCAGTTCAGACAATACTAGAGCAAAATAAAAAGCCCCGACTACAGTGGCAAAAGTTTTGGCCAGGACACAGCTGAAAGGATGTTTGGTCATATTTCTGATTCTAACCCTGATGACCATCAACTTTAAATGCCTCCTAAGAAAAAAAAAAGGCCATGTCGATTAGAGTTGCAAGACATACTAACAGCTACCAGGATTTTGAGGAAACCACTTTAATTTCTGATGTAGTTTGGAGTATTTTTCAAACTCTGTAAGAACCTTAGTTATTTACTCAATGTGATGTTTCTCCTCCAGAGATGCAGGATAGACCCACGTCTTCAAGCCAAGCAGGCCCCATGTCACGGCCACAACGAGGTCAAAGACGTTACAACAACCTAAATAATTCGACCTGCAATGTGGCTAAACTAAAAAGGAAATGGACGAGAGGAATACATCACCTGGAAAGGAAAAACAGTTCAACGGAGGGAATTAAAAAGTGGATGTGGAGTAGGTTGTAGAAAGAAATGTAAAGGCAAAATAATTTAAAAGGAAAGTCTTAACATTTTTCATGGATTTTGGAAATTAGGGTGTCTTACCAGACAGCATGGTTTCCTGATTAATGGTATGGAAGAAGTGAAGAAGAAATGTTTCAAACATCACATAGAAAAAGAATTTATTGATGTCACCTCTCTGTAGATAATAAACATGAAATTTGCAAAACTTTATTTTTACACATTTGACATAAGTGAGAAAATGGTATTCTCTAAGCACAAAAAGAAAACAGATATTGCTATCAAAGAGGAAGAGAAAAGGGGTACAACTAAACGGCTCCACAATACAAGTTCTGGTGAAAAAGGAGTTAGAGAACACATTCATAGTTTTTCTCAAACAAAAAATCATTATTGTAGAAAAAAATCTCATCGCAATTACCTGAGTGCAGAACTAAAACTGGAGAAACTTTCCAATCTTTATATAAATGATGAAAAAGAAAAAAGCCTCAACTATGTAAGGAAATCTTCTCATAAGAAATTTTTTTACACTGAGTTTAACTTGGGATTTTTGAAAAGATCAAAGAATAGATGTGACTTTTGCTCCATGTATGATAAACAAAGAAGAGATGAAAAAAGATTACAAAAAGCATCACAGAATGAAGTTTCAAGTGAGACATTTAAAAGGTTTGACAATATGTGTTAATTACCCCTAAAGGTCACTCCAAAGGTTTTTATCAGAAAGACCTTTTGTTTGAAGTTGTTGAAGTTTTTCTTTAGGGAAAAAAATAGAAAATTTGGTTTCAAATTAAATTTATTCATACAATCTGACTATATTTGATTTTCGAAAAGATTTGGGAGTTAACAACATGAAACGAGCTCATCGCTAAACCTGGCTCGGATGAAATAGGCTCATGGTTGTTTGAATTTATAAAACGAAAAGCTGAATCAGGAGAAACTTCAATCTCCCTATATTCAGATCCTTGCGGTGGGCAAAACAGAAATAAATGAATTGACTCATTGTTGTGGTATTCACATGGAATGTATCAGTTGAACGAGATAAAGCAAACATTTTTCATATGCGAGCATGGTCAAAATGAGGCTGACGGAATACAGTCTAGAATTGAGCAAAGCTGTGCCCAGTTAGACATTTACACCACATTGCAATCATGGGCAGGTTGCATTTGTGGCGCTCGAAGAGAGCCCCCCAGATTTAAAGTCAATGAGCTGGACCCAAAGATTACTTTGACTTGAAGAACATTTCTAAATTTGTCTATGATGAAGATGACTGGGTCAATTTAGATTTAAGTTCATGGGGATGCAAAAAAATTATTTTACCAGGGCCTAGTAAAATTCAACTGAAACCAGTTCATGATTCTTAACTGGAAATCGACAAAGACAAACTAAATGATTTAAAAAGTGTTTGTGATAAACCTTGGATCTCTTCTATTCACCATTCCTTGAATGTACGCTTTGACGGGCATGGTCATCTGCCCCAGAATGTCCCGGACAGAACTAGGTGCAAGAACAAAATAATGCAGCAAGATATCATTCGTCTCAAAGATATCCGGAGTGCACCTTTGTCTGTTAGTCACCAGAAACTGTTAAAGTACCACACAAAATTACTAGAAGACTTCAATTCATCGTTCCAACAAAGGAGCTCATCACCCGGAGCCCTTTTCCACCAGAGGAACACCTTATATTTTGTAATCAAAATTATTTTGTTGAATTTTTTTTAAACTTTTATTTTATTAAGATTAAATTGATATTTTTTTTTTGTTTTTCGATTTTTTTCTTAGAGAAAAAATGTGTGCTGCGTTATAAAGGGTTAACATAGGACTTTACCGAGACCTCGGCTTGTTACCACAAAACAGATTCACAAAAATGCTGAAAACATGAAATGAAGAAACATGTAAGATCTTCAAAGAAAAAAGGCTAAACAAAAATAAAAACATGGTACACTTACTCGACCTGAGCACAGGACTTTATGAACCAAATAGCAAAATCACTGTGACTCCTTATTGCTGCTAGATAGCTTTAATTTTTATCAAATGGGTTTCAGACCCTACCGCTGCATATCTCAATATTTATTTGATTTTAAATACCACTAATAAAAACATAATGGCATCCTGGTCAAAAGAAAGAATTATTGAATATCTTAAATTGTACAGAAAACAAGAATGTTTGTGGAACATTAAAAGTAAAGAATATAGCAATTGCTTTCTGCAAGAGAAATCTGATCAATTGGTACTGAATTTTGTTAGTGAATTCAACAAAACCTCTGACAAGGACACTAAAAAAATCAACCATTGCCTAAGTAGCTCTTAAAGATTCTTACTTAAGAAGGTAAAGAGTTCAAACTCTCAGGCTCAGGGGCAGATGAAGTATAAGAACCCAGCTGTGGTACAACGAGTATCTGCTTTTCTTGGAAGATCAAGAAGTCACAAGAACAGTGATCATAAAAGTTAGTACCGTAAAGAGGAGAAAAAGGTAAAAAATCAACTTCACCCACCTCTGGCACTTTCTTGCGTTAAAGGCTTCTATATCATTTTCACTTTGATTCCCCAAAAGGCTGTCACGATCTGTAGCTTCTAAATATTTATTTAAAAATTTTTTTCACATGTCTGGTGTTCAGCTGTGAAGCACATTTGTCAATTTATGGAACAAACTTCTTCCATTCACTACAAATTTGAAGCCTGCCACAGACATTTGCTGATATTGTCAGCAATGGTCTGTCCAAATGCAAAGATGTGTTAATCTAACAAATTATGAAAAGAAAAGCAAGGCAGCCAAGGAAATGCTGAGTCATCTTGAAGATGCTGCTAAAGAAAGATCATTGTATAACTTTGTTATACATGAGATAAAGCTTAATCTTCCAGATGACTCACATTTAGGCCCTCATAAGGATTGCTCGTTCCAAGGTTAAGTTCACTATAGCTTTGATTTCCCATTTCATTGCTGCAATTATTTTTCTTTAGCATATGGCCTTGGTGAGACTGAAGTTCACTTATATACAGATAATCGCTGTGGCCAAAACAAAAATAATGCTAGGATTCAATATCTGCTTTGGAGGGTTTTGACAGGAAGGCATAAAATAATCACTTTATCTTTCTTCTTGGCCGGCCACACAAAATTTGCATGTGACTGGGGCTTCAGTCTCATCGAGTGTAAGTTTAGGAAGTCTGAAGTAAATTGTTTGCAAGACGTTGAGATTGTTGATGGCTCATAAACTGTCAACACTTCCCAATTATGTGCTGAGCAAGACGGGACTTGCTTTGTACCTGTCTATGATTGGACTAGTTTTCTGAATGTTTACTGCAACAAATTGCCAAATATTTTAAGCTTTCACCATTTTTATTTTGAAGAAGGCTCTGGCTCAGTCAAGGTAAAAGAGTTGATCAGTTATGATGACCTCATTGATTGTCAAATTTTGAAACCAAATTTTTTATTTTTTTCTTAAAGAAAAACTTCAAAAACTTTAAACAAAAGGTCTTTCTGATACAAGAAAGTGGTATCTATACAAAGAGATCAGACAATTTGTTTCCCCACAACATCAAGATGATGTTGCTCCTCTGCCACCGATGTCAGAGCCAGAAGCTTCTTCTGTGGCACAGCAAGAATTAGATGAGCCCCCTGCAAAAATTTCAAAATTGGGGCCTGCAAGGGGATAAAGGAAAGAACAAATAGGAAGAAGAGGACAGGTTCAAAACAGAAAAAAAGGGAAGGGGCACGGTAAAATAAACAAGTTAAACTGTTGTTTTTGAGTGCTGGCTTTCCATTTCATTCATTAACGTTCTTCTACTTCCTGTTGTATTGTCTTTATAATAATCAGTATCACGCCAATGGAATCATCTCATATTTTAAATGCCATGCTTTGTACTTATGTCGCGGCTAGAAGAGGGGGATTGGGTGCATCTTGTTATGGTCCTTTAATTAATAATGTATGATTGTAAAATTGTAAATTGTAAAATCATCAGCTGATGCTGTTCTTTCAAAATAAATTAAAAAAAAAAAAATGCATGTGTCAAAATTTTGACATTTGGACCCTTTCTGCATGGAAGGAGGAAAGCTGGCACAAGTCCCAGAAACGCTATACAATTACATGTATCCTCTGACAAATCTGGTCGGCGAAAATGCGTTTTGTGATTTAGACTTAAAAAAAAAACAAACAAACAAGCACCGGCATGCATCGCTTTTCCACCACTCATCGCTGCACATGACTAAACACAACAATGTGACATCATGGCTTCAGACAAAGACAAGTGAGCTGACAGCCTCTTGAATGAGTGCTGCCTGCGGACCTGCAAAGTTGCTTAGAAGCAAGCACAGATGCAGAGAGGAGGAGGTCATCAAAACGGTGAGGAGGCATCTGATCGAGAATGCTGTGGCGCAGCAAGGACTCAAGGTGAAGGCGGCTGCATCACGTATGAAACTAATCGATGATGTCCTAAGCCATGGTGGACCCTTTTATTTTTTTCCAAGATAGGTTTTTAGAAGCCCTATTCAGTTATTTTTTAGAGCAATAATGGCAGTCTTGGTTGCTATTTTGTGCTAAGAGGTAACATGGCTGCACATAAATCCACAACTATAACCTTTTCATGCTTTATAATTTTTTTTTATCTCTTGAAAATGCTACTCCAAGCACAGTGCCCAAGCATGAAATTTTTTAGAGTCCGAAAATCACTTAAAAATTCATAACTCATAATTAAAAAATTCATAGTTTCAAATTTTTTCACCTTAATTATTTGGAGAGCAGGGCTACATGTTTATTTACTTTATAAGTGATTTCATTAACTTTCAAATTTTTCATCTGTGGTACCTACAGTTGCGTGATCATATAGAGATGCATATTTCCGTAAGTCATACTTGATCAACATTTGTTAGAAAAACATTGCATCCCACACATAAAACAGTACAAGTTCAGACTGGGCTTGTTAGGAGAGCAACGGACTGAAAATAGCCACCAGATGACCGCTGCCGTTGAACACAGAGCACATGGCACAAAAAAATCAATTGAAAAGACTGATGCACATTTTATCTGCACATGTTGTAAAGTGAATCCTTCTCTTTAATTTTCAAATAACTAAATTTTCCACCAGTGGTAAAATCTATCTTTGATAAAAAGGTTTTTAATATATTTTGTTTCTTCATTATCTTATTTATTGTGTGAGGCTGGGTAACAATACATGTAACTGTTGTGTGTGACTCTGTGCAATATAAGTTATTTATTTGTTTTAAACTGCTGAAAGTTGACAGGCCATCAAGTTTGTAGAGCAAACCTGTTGTGCAAGAAATCGATATGACTCCAATTGGATTATAATGGATTAAAATGCTGTATAACTCAAAAGCCGAAGATGACTCCAATGATTTATTTTGAAGAGAGCAAACTTTCACATTTCCCCTTCACTCTCGCAATTTAAAATGACTTATGTGTCTAAACACAGAAATAACAATTTAGACTCCAAGGCACACTGTGAAAAAAATACATAAGTTTGAAAGGGGAGGGGACTAATGCTGTGAAGAGTACCAAGCTTATTTCTCCCAACACCTGAAAAGTCTGAGAGGGAGCTTTCGAAAGAAATAGTGTCAGACTTTGTAAAGGTGAAGAAAAGATTATTTGTTCAGGAGGAAATGAATGAATATGTGGTGCCATATGGTAGGGTGGCAGATTTACCAAGATTTTTAGATAGATTGTTAGATTCAAATGATGAGCAGAATTTGTTAACTTGGCCTGAGGTGTTTATTCCTGAAGATGAAATTTGGATAAAAATTGGTGGGGATCATGAGAAAAATTCGCTCAAATTCACTCTTCAAATTGCAAACACAGCCAAACCAAACGCACGTCATAACACTGTAGTGATAGCAATAACAGCAGTTCGAGATACACATGATAACAATCATAAGATTTTTAGAGGGCGGGTTAGGTCATGACCTCAGTGCACTCCAGTCCCACTGTTGGAGAGACAAGACCATCCAAGTCTTTCTCAATGGTGTCTATGAGTTTATGTGCAAGATGTATGGCCTCTCAGGCCCACAAGACACATATCCATGCCTGTGGTGCTTGATGCCACAGCGAGACATGCACCAACCCAGTGATCAATGCCAGTCTAGATCATTGGAAACCTTGCTCGCTGACAATTCTGCCTTTCTTAGAGAAACAAGGGATAAAAGTTGAGAAGCCAAATTTCACAACGCTCTGCATGCACCACTTTTAGAAATAGATTTAGAAAGTGTGAGCCCTCCCCATCTCCACATATTACTAGGTGTTGTTTTAAAACATCATAAGCTGTTAGAGGATAGTGCACATAGGTTAGACGTGGAAATGGTGAAAATGTCGAGGTCCTTACACATTTTGGGAAAAGTGTTAAACAATACTGAGCTCAGTGGTATCAATATAAAAAGTTGGAAAAAAAATTTCGATTTGAGGAGGGTTGTCTAGTATTTAGTGAAACAGAAAGTGAAATAGAAAAACACTCACTAAACATACACAAGATAGAACGCATTCTTGATTTTCTATCCCACAGACCCCTCACTCCGAGAACAGGTCCAATTGCGACTGCATTAGACACAGTTCTTAACAAACATAGAATTACGCCACAAGCATATCACAGTAGATCATTCATAAGGAATCACTGTCACAAATATCTTCAACATAAAGTTTACACAGATCTCACGGAAACAATAGTAAGACAAATACAAGCTCTCACAAACAGTTGATTAATCATTGATAAAGCTGCAACTATTCAAGTGACATTTAACAACCTCAATAGTGCATTCAGCAAAGTACACAACTCTATATCTCGCACGAAACCAATACAACCAAGCTCAATACCAGAAATGCAAACCGCAATAGACAACTATATGCTTACATACAGAAGAATGTTCCCACTCAAAAGTTATTCCAATGCAGCACATACTAGAGAAAGACAGCATCACACAAACAGCAATACAAGATAGGGCTGGGTCTGTTAAGGGAGCAGGGCACAGAAAACAGTCACCAGATGATTTCATCAATAGAAAAACATAGAGCACACGGAATCACAAACAATCTAAAGAAATTACACCACATATTAACAACACATTTACTCCAGGTTCCACCTGCTCTTTGATACTAAACTGTGATACTATTTATAACATACTGTAAATAGACTGCCTTTCATGTATTCTTTCACAATTGCACTTTTGTTTTCTTTAAGTGGGATACATGTTTATTCACAATTGTAATATTTATTTAAAGAATGGCGTTTATCGAGTTTTGTTCAAATTCCGTAATGAAAAATGATTTAACTGTACAGATTAAACTACCAACCACAAATTTTTTTTATTATGGCTCTGAAACTTTGTAAGGGACTACTATAACATGTTTTTAACGTTATGTGCAAATTTCAAAAAGATTCTTGGGGCCAAATTTTTATTTTTAATTTTTAAAAATGTTAACTCATTTTACGAACAATGCAAATAATTAGCTTGATTCCTGACCCATTAGCAAAAAAACTACTTTGACTATTGGTTTCCTTTTTTCTGTAAAAAAATCAAGTCTTTTTTCTGTTTTAAGTTTATTCTAACATTGAAAAAACTTTTTCAATTTAAGTTCTTGCGAGAGGAAAAGAAAAACAACAATTACGGGAATGCTGCATGCTCGCTCTCTGCGTGCAGGCTACCCACGCTGACCGATGGTTGACCTCTTCTGACCTCGGCCAGCCGGTGCCAGCCTTCGCCAACTAAAGTTTCGCTCATGCACAATGTCTATTCAACAGAAGAAAAAATATTTAGAAACTTAGTGAACAGAACCTTTCATCAATAGAAAGTCAAGAGAATATTTTAAGTAACGACTTGTGGTTTACCAATCACTATCATAACAATTGATAGTGCAAGAAAATGATGAGTTTTTTGCAGATTTCCCTCTTAAAAGATAGGGGGTTTGTGAAAAAATAATTCACCAATAACCTTCCAATTTTTAATCTAGAGAAAAAGAAAAGCAATTATTGAGTCGTTAAAATTAGTAAGTTGGAAGAAAAGGCAGAAAATGTGTGCAGCTGTTGGGCTAGGGCTAGGCATAAAAATGAATAAAAAAAATTTTGTTCAGTCATGAAAATTTAACTACTACATGCGCTCAACACAGAAAGCAAAAAAAAAAGAATGTTAATATAAGAATAAGATTTTCTGGTGAGATGGGAGAAAGGAAAGAACGAGGGGCCTTTATTCACAATTTTCTGAAAAAACGTTTCTAGGCTCAAGCTCTTTGGTTGTTTTATATGTTGAAGATCTTTGTAACTTCACCAAAGACCATTTAGATAGATACCTAGTAGCAGATTTTTTTACATGGCACTCTGGGCATATCCCTGAAAATGAAGTATGGCTAAAAGAAGGTGGGGATTGTGGCAGAAAGCCATTCAAATTAGACGAAGAAAGACAGACATGACTTAGTAGTTTTGTGTAAATTATCAGCTGGCATGCACATAACAGAAAGGACCCAAAGATTAAGAAAAAAAAAAGAAAAGACTATTACTTACGAAGCTCGAAGACAAAGAATTCGTATAACTATTGCATTGTATCTTCATTGCCTTTGGAAACCAAGACTTAGATCAGGACTTTGGGCTCGGGTTCATGGATCAAAGGGGAAATTGTCTCACAATGTGGGGAAATTGTCTCAGAATGTCTATTCTGTAGAAAGATTATGAAAGAATTAGAGAATTTATTCAAAATTATGCAGAGCTTCATGCTATCCCACTGCCAGGTCGTGTTCCTCAGTTTTGGAGGACATATGTTTTGTTGCTCCACACTAATTGCAAAAAAAAGTAAAGTGTACACAGAATATGAAGCTGCATCCCTAAGAGCCAATATTAGATGCCTGTCACTCTGCACTTTCAAAGCAACTTGTTCTAACATTACCATTATGAAGCTTTCAACCGACTTGTGCTGGCAGTGCCAGAAAGGGCAAATGCATTAGTAAGATCATTAAGTCAGCCAGTTTTTGAAAGGAATGCTGCATTACAGGCTATGAAAGACCACATCGATACCTTTAAATTAGCAAGATCTGTGTGCCCAACATCTGCCTTACGAATGCATCCTCACAACTCTTGGGATAGTCTGATGCATTACTCTTTTAATTTCACGCAACAAATTCATTATCTCAGCAACTCTTTACAACCTGGCCCTATATTTTTTAAAATCTCAAAGAAAATTTTTGGTGTTTCATGTGAGGAGCTTTCCTCTCAAGTAAATTACTTGATTGATGAGAGTGTGCAGGCAGGGAAAGGCTCAAATTATGTTGTCTCTTTTTCAGCACTTCTTTGAAAAGTATGGTCTTTGAGAAAAAAAGGTACATCTTCATGCAGATAATTCCAGTGGTCAAAATAAAAACAGCTGCATGATGAATGGTAGGTGCTAACTTGCCTCTACTTTGAGATCAGTTTGTCTAAATCCAGTTGCTTTTTGATTGTCAAGAGGAAGTTCAAAAGCACAAAATCTGATTGATTGGGTGATACGGAGAGGGTTGTAACTGAGTCAGCCAAAGTTAATTTATTCCCCACCTTTGTGGAGATAAAAGTTGTGCAGTTTTTATCCCCATGTATAACTTGAAAAACATTTGAGGAAAGCTGTGGGCGTGTTTATTTCAAATTATCACCAACCTGACATTGGAGAAGCTGATAGGCGAAAAAAAAAGATGGGACTATTGAAAGAATCAAGATGCCTAGACTGGTGAAGAATTACAATTCTTACATGGGGGGTGTGACAAGAACGACCAGATGACTAAATTACATCGTGCCAGAAAGCATTATAGGTGGCCCGGCGCCTTTCCATCAAGTTTTTTTTATGTGGGCCTGTTATAATTCCTAAATGCTATAGCTTTCAAGACGACAAGGCACATCCTAAGTTTATTTCACAAGGCATATGCAGGCATTCCCTTGTGGGAAATTTCCGGTCTTCAGCAAAGTGAGTGTATGTCATGAGCCCCTGTGATGTTCGCCTCACCTAAGGCAACAACTGTCCAGTGATAACTGAAAATAGACCAAAAGACCATGTTTGTGCTACCTGTAGTGAAAAACACGTGTTAGTTGCGGAGCCATCCTGAGTAGCTTACAAAGACATTCCCTCCAAGATGGTAAAGACAACTGTGATCTGCAGCTTGTGCAACAGATACCAGGGTCTAGTTGCTGGTCTGATTGGCACACAAAAGTTCTGGCAGTAGCTCAGTTATAAGAATGTTCCCACCATTCTGTGAGAATTTTATTCATTTCTGTCCATTACATCCTTTAATTTTGAAACCTGACTGAGACACACCCAAAATTCAATGATTTTTTGCTCAGGAGCTCAGGTGGAGCGGGCTGGGGCTGGGAGGGGCCCAGGACTCACAGGGTTAAAGAAAAGTCAAATTTACAAATTCAGATACAGAAATTGCTGGCTACACAACCCTCTCCAGATGAGCTGCCTCCTCTTGTCAAGCCCAATCTCCCAAAGGCATTTTGAAAGTAGGAGACAGAATGAAATATATAATGAAAACAGCAATCACAGGAAATGTATCTGAACTCAAATCCATAGTTCCTCCTTGAAAAGGAAGGAAAAGAAAACCTGAATACTTCTTTATCTTGTTTGATCTGAATCTCAGATAAACTTTAACGATGTCCAGTAAGTTCTTTACAATATAATTTTAAACCAGGCTTAAAAGGCATATGAGGCAACTTAGCAAGGATTCTGAACTTTGGTGTTTGTGAATGAGCTTTATACTAGTATAATGTTGAATATATTCACTGCAAACCTGAACTTATTTAATTTTTTATGTATTCCAACATCACCATGCAGAATTTTGATGACCATCCAGGGCCTCAAAACAACTTGGGACCCCACGCATGTCCTCAGGACTTTTTTTTCCTTTTGTTTCTCATGGCTCTCCTCTCAATCACTGTGGAGGAAACTAATCAGTATGCCCAGCAGTGCATGGTTTCTCGTCCCAATCACAACGCCGACTTCTCTTATTTTGTTGTAATTTAGTTCGCATGCTGCACAGCGTAAATCTTGCCGATCTAGACAGGTGACAGCGATTTGACTGGGGTCACTCTAGGCCCAAATCACCCTTCTCACAGCTTGTGCTGTGGCAGAATCAAAACTTGTTTTCTACCCCCCAAACTTCCGATTGTCACCCAAAAACTACCATTCTGGATAATTTTTGCATCACGTTTTATTTTCTCTGTTTCTTCTCTGGATTATTGTGAAAATTTTGTGGTTTTAGCTGGATTATTGTCAGTGTGAGAAAAGAATGGAAGTTGTATAAATTGGGTTGGTAAAAAAAAAATGAAACGTATTTTTGTAATTTAAAAAACAAATTCTTTAAAAAAATTAAGGTCAAAAAGCATTTTTTTTTATATTTAAAAAACTTAAAAGTTCATTTTTGAGTGTGCATTAAAATATTTGTGTTGTCACGATTTTTTATACCTCTAACCGTCTCAACATTTGTCTAAAATTTTTCAGGAAAGATATTTATCGAATCCGAAGCTGTGAAATATAGCGAGGAAAGACATATTCAGAACATTAACGAGCTTTGCCGTATATGTGCCTAAACAGAAAACAAACATGCAAAGAAGCCATTCATGTTCGAGCTATAGTTCCGATATTCATTTAATATATGGATTTGACACTTCCAAAGACTTAGAGAGCACCTTCTCGAAATACATTTGCAGCAAATGTTACTTTACTATCAAAAACATAAAAAAAAAAGGCAGAGCGCTAATACGCTGCAAAAAGCTAGAGATACCTATTACATAAATATGAATAAATGGTGCCCATATGATTCTTCTTCAAGCTATGACGAATGTGGCTCATGTCACCACAGGAATAATGAAGCGTATGGCTGCCTCCAACGAATACGGAGCTTGTGCTTGAACTCATACAAGAAACAAACAGCACAAACCCACACCAAGAGACCTCTGGCACAGAACAAAATGAAGTCACATCAGAAATTATATCTAGATCTACATGTGATTTACGAAGTTCAACTAACAACATATGATATAAGCAATGCAGTCCCCAATCACAAAGGTACGATTCTTGACACTAGCTTCTCTGCCTCATCATTAGATCAGTCAGACATCCAACGCATGACAGACACTAGTGAAACAATAATTGTTCAGCTTCACCAACTGACACATCGCATAACAGCAGACACAAGCATTTCTAACACCAGTGCAACACTAAGAAGAGACACAAATGCTAATGTGTGCACACCTGAAAAATCACAACCTTGTCATTCACATTTTACCGTGCCCCTCGTTCCGATAGCAGAATCAACACCTTTAAAATCCCTGACACCAGGGGACAGTACAGTAGACACTTCTACATCACCCATAATCACACAAGATTTAACATTTAGCCACTCACTTAGTCTTCCTGAACACACACCATTATCTAAGGCAGAAGAAAAATTTAACACACATTTATTTATCACGATCCACAGAACTACACAATCAATTGTAAAACTGGAGGTCAACCACTAGTATTGCAGAAAGTAGTGGCACCAAGAAAATACACAACATTAGTTTGAACATCTACAAAAAGAAAAAGAGCAAAAATTCTGATCAAAGTAAGATCATATGTAGCACGACCTTCAGAAACATCAGCAGACACAAAGCTAGCGACAGAATTAAAAGCATTATTTACAACATGTAGACAACATATAATTCAGAGGGCTGGGATAAAGTTAAAGTTAAGAATCTCAAGACACTATATGTTGGCCATCAAAGAAGCATTAGGAATGAGTTGGAGGCAGGGAAGGAAACAGGGAAATTGCTTAAACAAGTCGGGAAGCATTATCAAAAGAATTAGTCTCAGACTTTGTGCAAGTAAAGGAAAGATTATTTATAAGAGAAGAAAACAGTGAGTACAGAGCACCATATGGTAGGATAGTAGGCTTGAAACATTCGTAGATTTATTATCAGATTCTTTTGAGCAGCAAAATACGCTCACTTGGCACGGAGATACGATTCCTAGGGATGAAATTTGAGTGAAAATCAGGGGTGATCATGGTAAAAATTCTTTAAAATTTACTCTTCAAACAGCAAACACAGATAGGCCAAGTGCACATCAGAATACAGTAGTTATAGTGTTAGCAGCGGTCCGTGACACACATGACAATATTGTTAGGTTTTTAGAGGGTGGGTTACGGGATGAGTTGGTTGCACTTCACTCAAATTCATGGAAAGGCAAAGCTTTAAAGTCTTCTTGAATGGTGACTATGATTTTTTGTGCAAAATGTATGGCCTCTCGGGTCTTCAGGGCACTTATCCCTCCCTATGGTGATTGATGCCACGACGAGACATGAACAACCCCACAGATCAGTGTCAACATCGATCTGTGGAAAGTTTGCTCGCCGACAACAAAAAATTTATGGACGAAGCAGATGGGGAGAGAAAACAAGCCAACAAGTTTTTTAACTCTCTTCACGCACCTGTGATTACACTAGATCTAGAGAATTTCTGTCCACCTTATTTACATATTCTGCTAGGCGTAGAATTAAAACACCACAAATTTTTCAGAGAACGCAGCATATGATTTAGATAAAAAAAGTAGCTAGTCAGCCAGATAAACTATTGTTACCATTAGGTATGTTATTGAAAAAATATGGAGCTTCAGCCCAGGGTAGGACCAATAGATTCAGCAGTGGACACAGTATTAAACAAGCATAGAGTTACACTCCAAGCATACCACAGTAGATCATTTGTAGGGAACCATTGTCACAAATATCTTCAAACACAAGTCTACACAGATCTCACACAAACGATTGTTACAAGAACACAACAATATACAAGCAACCGCATAATTGTTGATGAAGCCTTTACTTTACAACTTGTCTATAATAACCCCAATAGTGCACTTAGTCTAGTACACAAAGCCATATCCCATACACAGCCTATCTCACATAACTCACTTCCAGACGTCGAAAAAGCAATAGACATATACAGGACCACATAGAGAAGAATTTTTCCAGGCAAAGTTATACCCAAGCACCATATCCTAGAAAAACACTGCATTCCACACATTAAAAAACACAATTTTGGACTCAACTTGTTTGGAGAGCAGGGGACTGAAAATAGCCACCAAATGATATCTCATTTGGAAACAAGAGCCAGGCGAATCAAAAACGATTTAAATCGATTAAAACATGTCCTGTCGGCTCATCTTCTTCAAGCTCTCCATGTAATATAAGATTAATTTATCCCCTCTGAAAGCCTGGAAACCTTGATATTATGCTGTGATGTTCTAAGTTATTAATTATATTTATTTCCTAACAACAAATCTTGCTGGAGAATATGTATGGCGTTTATATGTAATAAATCCAGTTCTGTGATGTTCTAAAGGTCTGCACTAAGTCTTGTTGTGAAGGATTATACCTGAACCTCAAGAATGGATTACAAAAATATTAAAGTATAAAATAACGCACCTTGTCTAGTCTGGTAGCACTTGATGACCACAGGACAAAATGGTGGTGAGTGATTAAGTTCACTATTGTGCTTCAATTTGATGCAAGTTTTAAACAAAAAACACCTTAAGTTAATTAGTTATCTCCGTTTTAATTGATGAGTCAGTGATTTTAATAGATCTCAGGCCCCTAGTTCTAATGTTTCTCTTGGCAAGGCTATTTGAGGTAAAAATTTCGGTTTTGTTTGTCATAATGTAAATAATCCCAAATTTTTATTTACATTTTCAAACTCCACACAAATATTCTAAGTTTTCTTTCCAAGCTCCAAAATATAAACTTTAATATCCGATTGATTCAAGCAAACTGCTAGGGAAGAGCAGTGACCGCAAGTGGCCTGTAGGCTGACCCTTCTGTGAACCCAGTCAAGATGACCCAGGAAGCTCTGGCTGGGCAACTAAAACAGCAAGCCGGACACGCTGTGCAATAAATCCTGGAACAATACTGAAATATATGAGATGAGAGCTTTGCTCACCATTCAAATTATCTTTGGCATAAAGGAGTAACCTCAGATGTAAAAATATTGGATAGAGGATAGGTAGTTCAACAACTCATGGGTCTCAGGAATAATGACCTTCAGAGATTAAAAAACCTGAGCCGATATTTCCACTGCAACGATACTTTGGCAACACCCCCTCAGGACACCAAAAATTAAAATCTTCTACAAAAAGTGAGAAATGTTATTGAGAATACCAAAATCACTTCTAAACAGTTCTTTCAGGTCAACACAGATCTCAGAGCCGATAAGCCTTCAAAGGAAGGCTTGTTTTAAGCAGTGCATACCTGCAAAGCCCACTAAGTGGGGTATTAAAATATGAACTGTATGTGATAACCAGATTTGATGTCTACACAGGTAAAGACAGTTGCAAGGATCAACACAAAACCACCTGGCTTTGAAGTCGTAGACTCTTTATGCAGTCATTATGACAATAGGCATCATTTTTTTTTAAATGCAGTGGAAGCAGCTGAGCATCTTATCAACAGAGAAACCTACATGTGTGGAACAATCAGGACAAATAGGAGAGGACTCCAACAAAGTGACCAAAAAAACTTAAAACAAGGGGAGAAATTTTAGAACAAAAAAAAAAGAAATTAAAAATTGCTACTGCCTACCATGATAAACAAACTGTCCATCTTCTTTCACCAAATCAGGTGAAGACAGCTGACGATGGGCAGCCCCTTATTTCAAGTTGGACAAACAGCTTTCCTATTATCCTGTTGATAGGCCAGGGAAAAAAACAGTTCTGCACCTCATCAACACATCTTTTATAATGCATATGTAATTTGGACTCAGTCCACCCACAACTTTCCACTTTGAAAAGCCATGACTACATGATGTTCTGCACTGATGTCACAGTAGGGCTCATCAATGTGTTCAGTGCGTGCAAACTTCTGGGACAAAAAGCTACAAAGCTAAAAGTCATTCCAGAAGGAACAATAAAACATCATGTACCAACCAAAATTGTCCGGCGCAATAGACAATGTGTTTTGTCTAGCTAAGAAAGAAGAAAAACACCGAAAGGACATCCAGTTGAGACAACAAATAAGTGTAAAATTTTGTGATGTACAGCTATGTAAAAAACTTTTTTTTGCAAAGTATCATGAATAAGGCATGAGCCTTAGCCAACATTGTGCGGTCCAAATGAACAGTGAGTCCAATGTTTTTTTTGTTTTTGCCAGTAAGATATAGATCTTGGTGTTTGGGTTTTTTTTTTTCAGCAAATTCTTTGAGCTTCTGACTATGTTGCTTTTTGCTTTGATTTATTGATGAGTGATCGTATTTGTTGCTGTTAAACATTAATTTGTTCACTTTGTTGCTGCTGTTATTTTTGTGCAAAGAAGCGAAGTTTAAATGATTTTTTTTTGTAGATGATGACACTTATGATGCCATCAAGGCTCACTCCCTGAAGACTGGAAGAGGGAGATGCCCGACATTACCAACAATCTTGGTAATCTACAGGACACTGTTCTTAATCTTTATGATTTTCTACACGGTGGAGTGTTTGGAGATGAGCTAGATGATCTTCAAATTCTAGATACATCCCACTGACAAATTTAGTCGGTTTGGTGATCTGGATTTAGACTTATCAAAAAGAAGAAATTCATCAATTCATCACAGATCAACTCTTTCCATGTGAAAGCACAATAACACTGATAAATGTTTATGTAAAAAAAAAGAGTGCCTTCAAAAAGAGTCTTTTGGTAGCCGCTAAAAAGGATGGTGCAGCTCTGGGGCAAAAACATTACGCAGCAGATAAAGAGATGAGAGAACAAATTAAACATTGAAAGAAACCAACAGCAAAAGAAAAGAGATAGCCATCAAAGCAGCTGAACTGAAAGTTAAAATTATGAATGCAGTTTTGAGTCAAAGTGGTTTATGCACCACAAAAGATGAACTTGAATAGCTATATAAAAATTCCAAAGCAGATCTTAAAGATCAGATTCGATACAGGAAATTAGTAATGGGGCAAGAGGACTTAAGATCGACTGGTACTGTTGCATCTCTCTACCAAACATTGCTCAGAAAGATGTGCAATGAACCACCAGCGAAAGAAGTTTGTAAAGCCAGCATTAGGCAAAAGACGATGATGCAGAATCAAAGTTCTGATGATGAATATTAAATGCAATATTCTTAAGCTGAGAATGAATTTGACAGAAACCTTTACAATTTAAAAGAAAGGAAAATTTTTGTTTATACTTTATAAATGTCTAAAATTGGTGTCATTCAACAAAATATTGATAGTTTTAGGCTTGCTAGTTTTTTTATATGAATGGGATCTCAATTCATAGTAAAAGAAACTGCTTCTTAAGTAATATTTCTATCTTTTAAAAACAGTTTCAACTTTAATATAAGCCTGTATTTAACCTCATTTTATTATGGGAGTTTTCTAAAACTTTCAAAATCATAGTGTTTTATCATATACGCATTTGAAAATATATGTTCAGGGTAAACTCCGGTTCCAACCACGTACCACCTGATTGATTCACCGGAGTGCAGTGAGGTTGCTTGAGTTTACCCGTTTGTACTAGACTTTTATAATGAAAGACATTTGTAAAATCAAAGGACATCTATGGCACCGCTAGAGATTTGCTGCTGATTGTGATGTTCGACGAAATGGCTTTGAAAGTGTTCCTAAATTACAACCCTGTGGATGATGAGGTGGAGGACTTTGAGGACCACGGAGACTCTTGTCACTCTCGTTTTTCTGCAACTCACGTACTAGTTTTTATGGTAATAAATAGAAATCAACCGGTGTCTTATAGCCTTTCAAAAGGTCCATGAAGAGCTTTTCCTATGCTTTTCATTCTTTTCCAAGAGTTAATGCGCAAATTATTTCCATTGGGCTTAAGGGCAAGTGTGGCACCCCTCTTTAGGGGATATAGGGTTCACATGGTCGACATTGGGAAGTATTGAATTTCTGAAAGTTTATCTTTTTCGTAGCACAATGACACTAAAAGACTGACACCAGCTGTCCTGCAACACCTGTTCATATCAGACACTGGAGGCAAGGGTCAACATGGCAAAAACCCAAGGAATGAGCCTCAAGTTAGAGGCTTTTTGCACAAGATGCAACACTGTGGTGGCCTCCACTTTTTCTTCCAACCAGGAAGAAGATTCAGCGTACTCAGTGCACAAAGCTGTTGTTTTGTCTTCCCTTCTTTCTAGTATGGGACCAATCACTTTCCGCTACTTCTGCTAAAACAGCAACATGCCAGCTATGCACCCAAAAACCTTCAACAAGATCGCCGAAAGACTGTTCAAGGAACAAGACAGAGTGGACAGCATCATTTTTGGTGAAGCCCTAGCTGCTGTTCGCCGTGAACATGCAAGAGAGCGAAGTATACAGATCGATGAAAAAACGGTTTTGGACATCGCTGTCAGCTATGATGGGACCTGGTTGACCAGAGGACACCAGTCACATATTGGCATTGGCTGTGTGATTGATGTCTTGACTGGTCTTGTGATAGATTCTCATGTGCTAAGCGATTTTTGCCACGTGTGTGTGACCACAGGCAAGATAAAAAAAAAAACAAGGTCACCCAGATGTGTATAGGCATTGACTCCGGGATCACAAAGAAGGATGCGACAAAAATTTTGATGCGACTGCTGGCATGATGGAGGTCAGAGTAGCAGAAATTGTTTGGGAAAGATCGGTGGAGCGCAACAAGCTGAGGTATGTCACGGTCGTATCTGATGGGGACTCCAAGGCTTACAACAAGACATGTCACCTTGCTCCATACTGAGAAACCGTGATAGAGAAAGCTTTATTTGGCTTTATTTTGTGTTTTTCTCAAAATTACTTTTTTTTTACACATATCTTCGTATATCTCACAAGATTGGTTTGCAATACTCTTGCAACTTTTCATATAGTTTCACAGTTTCACAGTAGACTGTTCTTGATTGTGTCAAGGGCTTTTCCCGATTTTAAATAAATTTTTTTTTCTTCAAAATTTTTTGTAGAAAAAACATTTTTTATTATATTGCTATATATGTCATTTCCAAAACTTTATATCTTATCTGCAAAAGCTACTATTCAAAAATCCTTCTGACAAAATTTATATTTTGTTAATAAGAGATGATTCCACTTTGTAGTGAGTCTATCAAGGGTTTAGTTTCTGAGTTGTAAGAGCTTGAAGTTTTCATTTTTTACCAAGATGGCGGCCAAAACTAACAGTTTCCATGGCAACAATGCTTTGATTTTTATAAAAACTACTTTTTTTCTTTTTTTTTTTACTCTAAAGCAATCTTTTGAAAC
This sequence comes from Elysia crispata, assembly GCA_033675545.1. Taxonomy (NCBI): domain Eukaryota; kingdom Metazoa; phylum Mollusca; class Gastropoda; family Plakobranchidae; genus Elysia; species Elysia crispata. The sequence goes on from JAWDGP010006444.1 coordinate 22,158, forward strand.
ACTTTGGTAAACATTTTTTAGTCAAAAAAATCACCTCTTTCTGCCGCACTTGCCATTAATCCCGAAAAACTACTATGTGATCAAGACAGCAACAAGAGCTCTCATTACAAGACTAGGCATCAGCGATAATGAACCTTTCTTTCAATCTTGATGAGCACAAAATCTTTGCCAGCCATGTACGGTCCATCCCTCCTCATCAAAACGTGAGGAATACTTTCAAGTTGCATGGTTACACATGGAACAACAAAAGCATTTCATGATACGACGCTGTGTAGTTTTACAAACTTGACTCTGAATTGCCTATTCGAACGGCACCCAAACTACATATTTCTATGCCACCTTTTAGCTACTTCAAAGTCAGCTTAGCCAATCAGGTGTTAAGCCACAACGTTGCTGTTGGAATAACTGCCATGGTGACGCTGAAAGCATTTCCAAAAGAGACTGTGCACATGGCACATTTTGTTGAACAGTTTGATCAGCTTTTCAACTGTTTTAACAGTCAATCACTCAAAAGCAAAAATGTAATGGGACATGCATTATCATCACATCATGCATTCTTAAGAACATCGAGAACTTTTCTAGATTAATTGAAAGCCGTAACACTTGCAGTAATCTTCCATGTCTGGATGGCTGGAAGCTCTCCATCTCTTGCCTCGAGCAGTTTTGGGCACATATAAATTCCGTCCACAGTTTAACATGTACGTGACCGGTGACGAGAATACTTGTGGAAAATTCCCGAACGTAAGGGACCGCTGACAAGCATACTGGCAGGGGATTCCTAAGTGTTAAGTACTGTAGGCGAGTATACTTGCAAGAGAAGTCCAGAATTCTAATCCAGCCCTATTTTACTAAAATCTGATCCTTGTTTTTCCTCTTACGGTCTAGTCTAACAAAGTGGTTTCTTAACAGTAAAAAGGTGCTCTCTTTGTTAAATGACGAAAAAGAAGTAAAAAAAAAAAGCTAATTTATCAGACGAAGCTGCCCTGCAGGAAATCTTTATGGATTCAAGAAGAGATGATCACAGTTCTGAGCTAGATGACTCTGATAACGATCCAAATTATGATAGGCTAGCTGATGCACAGGCATCTACATCGAGAGGTAGACCTAGATCTGGATGTAGTTCAAGCTCAGACAGTGACAGTGAGGTGTTAGATATAGGGGAAGATCAATCTAGAGTAGGTAATAGGGTAGTAAAGTGAGCTAAATGAAAGGGGCGTGGCAGTTCGAGGACAACACCTGCTGAACCTAGACGTAGGCCTCACAATGATGACTGGAATGAACCAAAAAATAAACATGGCTTCGTACAGGACATTCCTGAGTTCACAAAGGTCAATGAACTGTTAGAAAATTTTACTCCTAATTGCCCAGGCTGTACTGTTTCAGTGTCTTCATAAACTATGACATCTTCACACTCATGACAGAAGAAACTAATAGATATGCAGATCATATCAAAAATGCTAAGCCAGATCACTACCTTCTACAAGATTGGACACCAGCCACAGTTAATGATATAAAAATAATGATAATTCTCCTATTCACTGTGGTTGTAGTTGACAAGCCAGACATTAAATCCTAATGGTCAAGGAACCTGATCATCGAGACACAGTTCTTCTCAAAAACAACTCCAAAGAATATAAGAATTTATCTCCTCATGGGCCCGTTTTAAGATATAAAAAAAAAAACAATGCCGTCTATACTGGACAAAACATCTTCTCACTACCATCCTTTGTTTACTGCTGTTATAGAGATTGCTATAAATTACATAGAATGAAATTATCATTTTGCCGCAGATACACAAATGGCTATTTTCACATCCTCTGAGTGTGTAGTGGTAAAGATGAGGCCATCATAAATTTGAAAAATAACATCCCATCCCAGTGCAAAAATATATACCATTCTTAGCAAAGACAACTGTAGCTCATATGAAAACCTGTCTCATTGAGAGGCACCAACTTTAATTAATGGTTCAGTTCTTTACTGCTACCTGGATTTCCTCTGAACAAAAAAGCAGTGTGGACCAGCACTGCCAATGCATGTATGAGAAAAAAGGGTACATTAATGATCAATCCTGCAGAACACAATTGAGAAAAATGAATAAAATACCTAAAATGTAAAAAAAAAAAGTTTATGTCTTATGCATTGTGTAAGGACTTTGAAAAAAAAATTAAAAATCTTGCCTGCATTAGCTCTTAAATTTTCAAAGTGAAGAATTACTGGAGAAGTCAAAACTAAATCCTAGCAAGAGGCCTATTATCGTTTGTCAACTAGCTGCAAGCCTTGGAAGACATAAATTGTAGAATGAATCCGCATGCAGCTCATGAATCTCAATCCACCTGACCCAACCTGCTTCCTGTAGACTTGCCCGGGTTGCTGGATTCTTTTCATCTTTAACATAGTGTGGGTCCTGGGGATTTGATGAAAAGATAAGACAAAGGTTTTAAACAAACCTGTGTGCACACCACTCTTGCAGCATATCATTGTTAACATGTTGAATACCATTAATAGAGTCTCATAGAAAAAAAAAATATTTTCATTTACATTTTACTTTATGGCTTATCTGGCAACAAAATACATGACACCATCTGTGAAGGATATAGTCAAAATTTTATTAGACGAGACAAAAATGGCATATTTTACATTACAAATGAAACAGCAGTTTAAAACAACTAAAATATTTTTCCTCAATTATGCATCTAACCTGATATCTCTTGAATGCAAAACAAATTCGAGTAGAGGCAATGAGGCAAACTGGTATGATAAGGCCATTTTGCAATAAATCAAATTTGAGGATAGCATTTAACAATGCTTATATCATAAAAACTCTTGAAAAAAAAATGAAACAGATTCATAATTGAACAATTTGATATTTAAAATAATAACCTGATTTTTCTTAGTAGAAACAATCATGTTGTTTTAGTTGCTATTTTTAAATGACTACAGAAGATGTGAAAGTAATCTTGCAGTTAATTTTTTTTTAACTGGAAACAAATTTTTCCATCTGCTAATGAATTTTTTAGTTGATATCTTCATTGCATGTCTATATTTTAATTTGAATATTCAGAGAAAAATTTACATTTTAATAAAAGATAAGAGTATGCAAAGCTTTCAGTATATAATCATGCCGCGTATACCATGTTTTTTATCTTTGCATAAGAAGGAATTAAATCTTTCTACATTATTCTTAAACAAAGCTTACCACCACCAACAATGCAGGAGGATCCTCACACACTCCCATAATTCCTTTTGAGGAATTGTCAGTTTCTCCACCTGATGAAGAATTTTATTATCTTTCTATTGAGTGTCTATCATGAAGTTAGAAGAATGAGAAATAAATGTACCACTAGGTTTTAAGTTATACCTCACGTGAATTTATTTTAAAAAAAATTCAGTCCCTCTTTAATATAAAAAAATTAACATTTCATATTTTTTTTTAATAAAAAAGAACAGAGATTAACTGTTAACAAGTAGCACTGGTGAAACTAAGGCTTCATCAGAATACTTCTGAGATTCTTTCAGGCCCGAAATTATTTTTAATAGAAAACACATCTTCTGGAAAACAAAAGCTTCAAAGGAAAGATACAAGAGAGGGAAGAATACAAACCCAATATGAAAAAAGAAAATTTACGAAGAATACTTTTAGCCGTTTCAGTCTCATGAGAAAAAAATATTGTGGCCATGTTGGTAAATTCTAGTTTTTCTACATTGAGATTTGCAGATAGTATACCTCACTTCATACAATTCCACTCAAACTACAGTGCCATAGATGAATGAGTTTGGGGTCAAATTTTTTTTGTTTATCTGATGACCTATACAAAGGCCCAAGATTTTGTTTTATATAAATACATCTATAATCAGTCATTTATCAATGCTATTCACATTTTTTGAAAGTCAAACATTATTAACTTTTTTTTTTTTTTAAATCTTAGGGAAGAGGGGGTGTTAAGAAAAGCTACAGATTTTGCTCAGCCAATATCATTTAAAAATATGGAATGAGATTAGCAAAATCCCTCAGATTATCCATAAATGAAATTTAAGACAGTTTGAATTACTAAGACTCCACTGTATAGTTTATTGCAGCATGCTACGGCTGACTTACCCATCATGACAGGACATCCCCATGATTGGAAATGAACAGAAAGTTCTGGCAAATGCTGCTCTAGCTGACTTCCTTTGGTCACATGAATAATTTTGCAAGGCACCTGTGAGGGTAAAAATCATGAGGTATAGAGGAGACAGGCACAATTTGCTGAAACAGAGAAGTGTTAACTTTCTAATTCGTTTTTTAAATGCCTTGAGAAGTAAATTAAAGGCTGCTTTTCTGTAAAACTCAGGGAAAAATGTATAATGAATATTAAACTTTTATCAAAGACCTTTCTTTAAGAAATTTGCATGAAAACAGGAGCTGGTAGGCTGCTTTCATTTCATAAAGAAAATATCGATAAAAAATTAAGGTGATGGCTCAACAAAATCTGCGCGAGTTTCAGACAAAAAATATTTCAATTCAAGATCAGTCCTAGCTAGATCTAGTCCATAGACAAAATATGCAAAAAAAACAAATGCAACTAATAGGTTAAAATTTTAGTGTTGTTGGAAAAGATAAATATATATAATATCCCTTAAAAGATTTATGAATATGACGATTTTGTGCGATTTTAGTGCTGTGAAAAGTTTTAGGAATATTTTTCAATATAAAAATGTCATAAACTGACCATTTTGGCTGCATGCAAAATATTTCAAAGATAAAAACATTTATTGATAAGCTTCAATTAAAGACCTGTTTAGAAAATTTGCTTGCTATTTTAAAGCATTGGAAATTTTCAAAAGACAGTTTAAATTGAGGGCTCTTTAACATTTTCACATAACCTCGCTCGCATTTTGAGCGGGCTTGTTTACAATGATTCCAGCCGGCCCGCGCACAACCCAAGCGAATAGACAAACAACCTTGTGCGTCACCTCACACAGATCATGTAGTTTTGCATCTTTTACTGCTTTTGCTTTCTAATTCTAAAGGTAAAGAACAGATTTAGAAAGTAACTCATCCATTTTCAAACCTACATCTTCATATTTTTTCTTGGTAGAGTTATTGCATTTCACTTGCGAATATAATTTTTCAACAAGACTTTGTATTGCTTTTGTTGACGTCAAAAGTCAGGGTGGTGAGCTCCAGGTCTAGATTGTTTACAACTAGAGAGGTTCTGGATTCCATCTATAATGAAGATTCCGGAGATGATGATAATGACAGTATGAGTGATCAAGAGGAAGAAGAATCTGAGGTTGAAACTGACTTATTTCAAGACCTGCCCGGGACTAAGCCTGTAGATTGAGATCTAGATCTACAGCAAAAAGTATCAGTAAGCAAAATTCAGCTTCTATGACACTCCAGCCTTATCTAGATACAGTTCACAGTGTGTATCAAGATCTTTTTTTTCCATACTCGAATTTTTCCTCATTGCAAACAAGGTGACTTTCATCCCATTTAACCAGCCAAACCACGACACCATCCACAAAACAAGAGCAGTCATTAAGCATCTCAATGACAAATTCAAAGAGCTGGACAGCCTGGAACAAGATGAGGCTGTGGTCCTCTTCAAAGGAAGGTCTTGTTTCTGCTTCTTTATGGAAGAGAAACTAACAAAGTGGGGCTTCAAGCTCTACGAGCTGTGTTTAAGTGGATACAGTTACGGAAATGCATTGTGCTGACAAAAGGACCAGCAACAAACCTGTTGATCTCACGATGTGACTGATTAAACCTCTGGTTGATAAAGGTCACAGACTTTATTTCGTTAATTACCAGCCTATTGGACCCTCCTGAAAGATGGACAAACAATGATGGGTGGAACATGCACAAAAAATTGTCTTAGCATGCCAGCTGATCTCTTCCAAGGCAGCAGCAAAGTGACCTGGACTATAGGAGGAAGGGTCAGCTGATGGTACGACACAAGGGAAGTTGTCACCCTTTCATCTTTTCACAAGCCACAGCTCCATGTCACACCTGGCCGCTCTGAAGTGAAGCAAAAACATGGTGTGGACCATTCAGACCAGCCAATTTCTTTTTTCCCCATGAGACACAAGTCTCAAAAATGGTGGAACAAAACCCTTTTTTCCCATGCTGACCCTTGTGGGCATCCAAACAACAATCCTGCTCAACAAGCACCTAAATCAACATGGGAGGCAAGTGATCCTGCAGGTACTATTTTTACTATCTTTCTATTACAAATTATGTAAGCTAAATAATCCCATCATTGGTTGTGAATTATTGCAACAGGTGATTTTTTACATATTTTTCATAAAAATATATTTCTTTAAAATGATGTGTACACTGGGGCTTATCAAAACAGGAATAGTGAGGGAGTGAATGGGCTGCAACTCATACGTTGTGAAAAGGTTTTAAAAACAGGTGCCCAATGTCTTCCCTAAATTAGATAGAGGAGGCAGATTTTTTAACAGTATCAGTATCACATTTATTCAAAGATTATTAGTTTTAAAAAATACTCAAGTGTGTTTACCATGCATATCACCTTTATTTCTTGCAGAAAAAATAAAGTCTTTTAGAGTAATTAGTAAATTACATTAAAGACTTCTAAAGTAAACATCACCAAAGCAGTTCAATACATCACCAAAATCACACACATTGTAGAAATAATCAAGACAGAGGCACACTTCAAAGCTGCCGATCCATTGTCTGGACTGTGCAAAGGTCTCGGGTTTATCGCCCATCTCCACCAAAGCAGACTGAATGTCTCTTATTCCATGCACTGACAATGGATTACCCTCTTTCTGAGCATGCATATTGTGGAGCCGATGCTGTGCCCAGGAGCAAAGTGTCTGCAAAGTTCTGTAGCCACAGCCCCAGCCCTGAAAAAAAAATCAATGAAAAATTTTTAATAAAAAAAAAATACAAAGTTATAAAAAAAGGCATCCAAGTTACTCTAAATCTTAATGTTAGTTTTCTGATCATAAATTTGAAAAAAAAAAATTATCAGTTAAGGTCTTTCGTTCACTTCGCTGTGCTGGATAGCAACCACTCTGTTAGACTTGACTCCCCTGCAACCAGATCAAGCACTACCGTCTTGATCTTCAGACCATCCAAGTTTAGGCTTTATGTGTCCTCTCCCGATCATTGTCTCTTGCCTTAAGTACAATAAAACCCCACATGTCTGCTTTGTATTTCATTCTTCGTTCATTGGTATTAAATTGGACAAGTTTCTCAAACTTTGAGTATTGTCTCCTTACCTTAATAATGAAGACAAAATTTTTCAATAGATTTATATCGAATTAACATAACTTATTAACAGGCTTTTAACAGATATTAGACTAAAAATATTTTTCTAAAATTTTTGACAGCACTCTTTAAATTTTCTTATCATATCAGGTTACCTTGGCCTTAGGGAATCATTTGTGTGTCTTAAAACATGTATAATTGTATTGGCATTGTCACTACAAAATACTATTGCCCTTTTACTTTTAAAATGATTTTAATATGTTCAGCTGCTTTAGAATAATTGAACTTGATGTGAATAATATATTTACCATGTCAGCCACTCCATCACAGAAATAATGGTAGTAGGAATAAAAGCCTTGACAAAGCACACTTTTTGGACGCAGGGGAAGACCCTCATGGACGTTGGTTAAAAGAGTACCATGTCTCCCATCATTTACTTTCCTCTCATCTCTAGTTGAAGGATGCATCTAATTTTAGGAAAATAAATTGTTACCAAGTTAGTGAGGAAGATTTACTCAATCAAACTCAGTGATTCAGCAGTGGATAACAATCACAATTCTTTTTACATTCTCTGAGCTCTGATCATAATGCTAAATGAACCAATGAAATCAACCAACAACATGGCTCATGAATCTTCATGTTCAGAAGCTAAAGATAAAGTACTACAAAATTAAGCACCATCGCTCCCATTATCAGTATAGTATCATTGTGCAAGCATATTTAATATTAATATAGTACTTTTTCTTTCTTCGCATTATAAATTTTTCCATCTGTTTTATTTAGTTCTAATAGCAGGTTCACGCAAGATGTAAGTCCAGAGAGGCAGCATAAAACTATTAAAAGGTTTATGTAGTGACCAGACTTGTATTTTAAACTAAGAGTTAAGCAAGTTCAAAATCTTTTGTTGATTTTAAAGCACAACTTCATTGTAGTATATCATGTAAGCTTTTAAATCCAATATGAGATCGAGAGTATCTAGCAGTTAACTTAGTAAATACAATGTAATATGTATTAAGCTTGTACATCGCAGTCTTAGCAGTCAGAGGTAGAAGATCACGGGACTTTTATGTAAGATCGCACTTGTCTGCTAGAATCACTAGAGCAACCTTAGATTTTCGGAATAAAGATTCCTTTAACTTGAACTACGTCTTCCGGCTTCTTTCCTGTGTATGTACAAAACATACGCCTACGCCTATGCCAGAATAGACTGGATCTACTCCTGGATCTAAGAATCAAAATCTAGATTTCAGGTATTTGGAGTTTGTTACACAAGTGACGCTGTACTCTGTAACCTTTTTCTACCATCTGTATGGATGCCACTGCAGGACAAAGAACAATGGCGTCAAATATTTACTTTGAGCCCTTCAACCAATCTAAAGATGATATTGAGAGCTATATCGAAAGATTTGAGTGCTTGGTAATTGCCAAGGAGCTGCCTGCAGATAAAGTCCCAGCTGTGTTCCTAAGTTAAGTAGGTCCTGAGATATATAAATTACTGAAGAATTTGACGGCGCCTGATAAGCCGGTTTCACTCTACTTTGACGCCTTAACAGATAAATTGAAGAAACATTTGGCTCCTAAGCCACATATCATCGCTGAAACATATAAATTTCACTCAAGAAAGCAAAGAGAGGGGGAGAGTGCTGCTGATTATGCGGCTGAACTTCGCCGCCTTGCTATGTCCTGTGATTTCGCTGACTTTCTTGACCGAGCCCTTCGAGATAAATTTGTTTGCGGCATTAAAAACGAATCAGCAATTCGAAGGCTCCTTAAAGCTGAAGGCAGCACCTTCCAAGAGGTCGTCAATATTGCCACCCAGATAGAGATGGCTGAGAAACAAACGGCCTCCATTCAAAGACACTGTGCAGTAGCAGCAGTCCACCAGAAGACCGTCAAGACGACAGTTTTCAAGGGAGCCAAGCCGACCTGCTATAGATGTGGAGGAGAGCACACTGCGGACAGACGTAGATTTATAAAGGCAAGCTGCCGGGCCTGTGGTAAAGTCGGTCTCATAGCCAGAGCCTGTAGAACGACTAAAAGCAAATCACAACCAGTTCCTGCTATTCACCAAGAGGCCAATGATGAGCCAGAGGACTGCGAGTACCTCTATGCGACAACCTCAGCCACAAATCATTCCCACACCAGGGCAGGGGTGACCGTACCACTGAAAATCCAAAATGTGGACTTGGACTTCCTCATCGATACAGGAGCCAGCAGAACTCTAATACCAGAAGAAGTCCTGAGAAAGAACAACATCACCCTGGAGATCAAACCATGCTCTATCCAGTTTAAGGGTTACGGAGGTCAAGATATTCCAGTAAAAGGGGAAGCGATGGTCCAGATCAAGTACAATGGAGAACACTTTCGATAGGAAATCATTGTCGTAGATGTGAAAGAACAGATGCCCATCCTTGGAAGGAACTGGCTGAAGGTAATCAAATTGGACTGGCAAAACATTTTTGCTCTTACCTCGAAACCAAACGAATTGTTGAGATGTTTGCTTGATGAATACAGCGAGACAGTGTTTCGGAATGAATTAGGAATGATGACAGGTATCCAGGCAACAATCAAAATGAAGGAGAATGCACAGCCAAAGTTTTACCGTCCTCGACAGGTCCCTTTTGCAATCAAAGACCGCGTTGGGGAGGAGCTGCGGCGCTTTGAAAATCAAGGCGTTATCAGCAAGGTTGCAACAAGTGACTGGGCAGCACCGGTAGTAGTAGTGATGGATCAAGAGAAGAAGAAATTAAGACTCTGTGGAGACTACAAGGTGACAATCAATCCCCAACTGAATGTTGACCAGCATCCCCTACCAACCCAGCAAGATCTTTTTGCCCATCTCAGTGGCCAAAACTATTTCACCAAAATAGACCTTAAACAGGCCTATCAGCAGATGATAGTGGAGGAGAACTCTAAAAAGTATCTCACGATCAATACTCACAAAGGCCTCTACAGGTAAATCGACTAGCCTTTGGTGTAGCCAGCGCTCCGGCAATTTTCCAATCTGCAATGGACCACATTCTCCAAGGCATCCCTGGTACACTACGTTACCTAGATGATATTCTTGTCACCTCCACAGATAAGGCTCAGCATCTAGAGCACCTGTGTGCTGTTTTTGAGCAACTTAAACAGCATGGACTCACTCTCAAGAAAGAGAAATGCAAATTCATGACTGACAGTGTCACTTACTTGGGGCACGTCATTGACGAAAAGGGTGTACATCCTACCCAAGACAAGGTGGAAGCAATAACCAATGCAGCGCCACCCTCAAATGTAACCCAGCTCCGATCCTTCCTGGGACTCGTCCAGTATTATGCCAAGTTTCTGCCAAATCTGGCATCCATTATGGAACCACTTTATCAGCTGCTGCGCAAGGAAGTTGGCTGGGAGTGGAACAGCCAATGCCAGAAGGCTTTTGACACAGTCAAAGTTATGCTTGCCTCACCCCCTGTATTGGCTCACTACGATGTGACACTCCCCATCAAGACTGCAAGTAATGCATCGGCCTATGGGTTGGGTGCTGTGTTGTCACACGTTACAGAGGAAGGGGAGAGACCTGTCGGCTTCATCTCAAGGAGCTTAACACCATCTGAGAAGAACTACTCTCAGATTGAAAAGGAAGCTTATCAATAATATTTGCTATAGAGAAGTTCAACCACTACATCTATGGGAGGAAATTTGTGTTGGCGACAGACCACAAGCCACTGATAACTCTGGTCCAAAGAAGGGAGTCCCTGCAGTGGCAGCTGCTCGACTGCAACGTTGGGCGTTGAAATCGTGAGCTTATCAGTATGACAGAGTTCCGCCGTACTCAAGACCATGGAAATGCAGATGCAATTTCACACATTCCACCTCAGACCACAGTTTCCTCAACTCCATCTGATGTTCCAGTGTTCTACAATACAGTCTTGGAAGATCTTCCTATCACTCCAAATAAAATTCGAAGCCATACAAGACGAGATCCGGTGCTATCCAAAGTCTTGGATTTTACTCTGAAAGGTTGGCCAGCAAAAGAATCCAACCCTGTTATCATGCCATTCTTCAGAAAAAGGGAGGAGATTTCAACAGAATTTGGCTGCCTCCTCTGAGGTTCCCGGGTTATAGTCCCTTCAAAACTGCAACATCGGATCATCAACGAGCTACATGAAGCACATCCAGGTATGGTGCGTATGAAAGCTCTGGCACGTAGCTATGTGTGGTGGCCAGGCCTGGATGATGACATAGTCCGAGAGGTGAGAGACTGTCTCAACTGCCAGCAAACGCAGCACCAGTCATCATCTGCTGCACTGCATCCGTGGAAATGGTGTACGCGCCCATTTCAAAGAGTTCACATTGACTTCGCGGAGAAAGATGGCAAGAACTACTTTGTGGCTGTGGACAGTTTCAGCAAATGGCCAGATATCGCTGTTATGAATACGACTACAGCCAGTAAGACGATTGACGTACTGAGAGCGACTTTCGCGCGTTTTGGCCTGTCGGAAGAAATTGTTTCAGACAATGGTCCGCAATTTATTTTCGAAGAATTTGCCACATTTCTACAAAAGAATGGAGTGAAGCATACTAAAACACCAAGATATCACCCTGCTTCCAATGGTCTGGCTGAACGTATGGTTCAAGAACTGAAGTCAGCGCCTAACAAAGGCCAGGATTTACAAAGATTCCTTATGGCCTACAGGAATACTCCACACTCAACTACTGGATGTTGCCCTGCAGAAATGTTCCTGAAACGTCAAATCCGCATGCGCCTCAGTTTATTGAAACCAAATCTGGCTACTCACGTAGAGAAACAGCAAGAAGCCAGCATCAAGTTTCACGACAGGGACACTAAAACAGTCCGGTCCTTCCTACATGGTGATTTTGTGCTGTTGAGAAACTTCAGGGGTTCTACCAAGTGGGTACCTGCTACCATCCTGCAACGTCAAGGTCCCATGACCTATATCGTACGTCAGGGGGCATCGTGAGATTGTGGTGCATTTGAACCACCTCAAACCAGCATCAGCAGAGGAGCGGAATCCACCTTCGCCTGTTCCAGATGTTGAACCGCATTTGATACGCCAGCAAAACAACCCGACAATGTCTACGGGCACTGGAAGAGTTCCACCTGACGGCACATCATCTCTGCATGGTGGCACACCGCCTCAGGTGCCTCCAAATCTTCAGGTTGAGCCCACAAGTTACGACCTCACATTCTCTCTGACAAGGTATCTGCGAGAGAACTACACTTTAAAACCAAGAGTGGTCGTGTTGTGAAACAGCCAAAATTAGCCCTATGAAAATTATTGGCAAGTGCAGCGACCACAAACACTTACATATACACTTAGTCGCATTTTAGACACTAAACTTAAGCCCATATGGCCATGATCTCCACTCGCGAGATTTTCTCTATTTTCCTGTCTTGACAAGATAAAGGATGTAGTTAGCTCACACATACAATGATTCATACTCATCACGATCTTCACTAACAACGCACGATATTGATGGACTATGCTTTATTATTAATGTTTTCTTGAATTAATAATGATAAATTTTAAACATCATAATTGGTAGTTGCATCTATTGCTCAATATATGAAGAGCCTTAAGAAGTAAACTGAGATTTACATTTTTTTTCTTGCAACAGTAAGAAAGACAATATGTTAATAACAGCTATTTCATAAAAGTAATGATGTATACATCAGCTTGGCTTGATAATGTCCATATTATAATAATATAAAAGGATACCTTTTTATCTAAGAGTGGGGGAGTGTAGTATATCATGTAAGCTTTTAAATCCAGTATGAGATCGAGAGTATCTAGCAGTTAACTTAGTAAATACAATGTAATATGTATTAAGCTTGTACATTAAGCAGTCTTAGCAGTCAGAGGTAGAAGATCACGGGACTTTTATGTAAGATGGCACTTGTCTGCTAGAATCACTAGAGCAACCTTAGATTTTCGGAATAAAGACTCAGGTTTAACTTGAACTACGTCTTCCGACTTCTTTTCTGTGTACGTACAAAACACCACATTCATAAAAATTTCTACACAGGGGAATATAAAGTTACTTCTAGAGAATAAAAATTTATTATTCAAGGATAATATTAGTTATACTTATAAATCAGGACTTATGAAAGAGGCATGCAATATTGCTGTTGTACACATCACCTATTTGCTACATCAACAAATTGTTATATGGCCCTTGAACTTTGACCTGGATGCAATTTCTTTAAACTCAAGTCTTGAATCATAACTTTTTTTGACACTGAAACCGCTGGTGTGATGTCCGCCTTTGAGACATCATACTTTAATTTAATTGATAAACATACATGAACTAATGATGTGGACATTAACCCTTAGAGGACTGACCCAGCTCACAGGCAGCAGTGGTAAATGCCTGATGCAAAGGGTATAACTCTATCTTATTAGTTACTAATTGACAAGTTTTTTTAAAACATCCATACAAACGTTATAAAAAAAGTGAAAAAGAAATGACAAAATGGAAAAACCCTTGAATTTTTTCCAATAAAATTTACATTTTCAACCTTTAGTTGTGTTTTTATCTGTTTGTGATGCTTGTATGGTTGTAATCTTGATGTCTGTGATAAAAAGCAAGGATTGGATATATAGTAAATGCCCATCTCCTAATTTAGGTCCAGTACAGACAGTAAAAAGTTCAATATCAACATTATGCAGCTGATCTGACCATACAAATCCCATGTCACCCCGGGCATCAATACCAATCTTCATCATTATTGGAATCTAGATATAGGTCTGAGTCTAGATCTACCCTAGATCTATCACTGTCCTCCTCTCCATCACATTCAACATCACTCTCCTATCCAATTTCTTCATCCACATCATCAACAGGGCCCCTCTCATCTTCTTCATCATTTACAGGTCTATTGACAAGTTGTGACAGTAAGTTAAAAGCCATGTTTCCAAACAATCATAACTTAGCCACCTGATTTCCAATCTGACTTCTGTAAACTGTAAACCATAGTAGAACTCTTTATCTATGGAAAGGGCAAAGCTTGAGCGATATGGAATAGGCCTAATAATTAAGCTTTGATTCTAAATACCAAGAGTGTACACAGAGAGCACTTGGTACAGGCGACAGCAGGCGATCCTGTCCACAGCGTTAGTGGGCAATGCCGGGCAATAATGATCTCTATCAGTTAAATTACAATTATAATACAGTGGAAACCTCATAATTCGAATTGTTTGGGAATGGATTAAATCTTCCAATTAAAATTATTTGAATTACAAAAAATGGGTATAACAGAGTCTATGACTCATTGAGTGAGCGTGTAATGTGCCTGCAACAAGCAACCCTCCCCTTCCTCGCCCCACATTGCTATCTGTATCAGAACAGATTTGCTACCACTCCCTTCTTGATATTTTGTTAGCGCACTAATCAGCCTTTCTTGGTCAGTGATTAGCATTTCTTGCTTCTTGAGAGATGTATGTAGCACTTTTGTGATGCCTTATGGGATGGTATCAACTTCGAATTAATTAAGAGAATCGAATCAAAAAGACTTTGCAATAAGAGTCTGATTCGAACAAAGCCAAAGAGGAAAAAATAACCTATCATCTTGCAAAATTCGGTTTATGAGAAATTTGAATAATCAGACTTCGGTTTTTGAGGTTTCCACTGTACTTCACATTCTTTCCATCTTTCTTGATAACAAAACCCTTATTTTCAGAAGTTTTTCCCAACCCTATTTTTTTCATTGTCATACTTCAAAGATATGGATTAAATTTTCTGAGTACTTGTCAATTCCAGGCCCCTTTAAATTAGTTGCTGCCTATAAAATTATAAATAAAAATTACTAGGGAATCTTCAATTTCTGAAGAAAGGACAATTATTTAATCAAAATGATTTACAGTTCACAATTTAACCAACTGTTTATTCCTCTACCATCACCTTATTTCAACCAGTTTACCTTTAACACTAATTTTACTGTACTCACTTGTTTTTTAATGCAGCAGGCTATATCTATCTGGATCTTTTTGAATGTCAGTTCTATATACTTGAATCTACTCTTTTTAGATCAGCACCTTGAAAAAGATGAGAAGAGGAAAAACTGTGACTAGTGTGAGCCTACAGATTCCTATAAATTTAAGCTTTAGCGTGCCAGGTTTTGCCAACACACCTGTTGATATTAACCTAATGACAGAAGGAAACTTGGCTGGACAGATATCTACTGGCATAAAACTGCAAGATGATTAATTTAGACACAGATCAGACCTGTGTAAGTGAGGCCTTAAAAATGCCTGAAAGGCTTGAAGTTGAATGCTGCAGTCAGGAGTCTATAGATGCTGGGGGGAGTGTAAAAAAAATTTTTAATTAATTTGGGGCTATTGATAAGTGTTTATCATAGTTTATGGCAGGTTAACAAAGAACAAAGGTCACCAACTCAGTTTAACAAAGTACTACAAGCGACTAAAAAATTCATTAATTATCCGAGCCCCCCAAAAAATGCCAGAAAACCGGCAATAGCTGGAGATCTTACTGGTCTGAACTGACAGGAAAAGGTTTCTTTCACACTAAAAATTTGTACTCCATAATGATAATGGATTAATAATTCTCTGTTTCAAATACATCCCCAAAATTGTTAAAAAGCGACTGACTTGAAGCATTTGTATTTCGTAGAAGTTACCTTATAAGTAAATTATCTCTTTGAATAGGCTTTATAAAGTCTTCTTTTTGTACCACCCCGCCTAAGGGAGCCAATAAAAATACAAGCAGTAACATTAAAATGCCAGAACACTAGATCTAATTCAGGTAGACCACTAACTCTAACACAGTAACCTAAAAAGCTCTTTGAAGATGAATTGATATATAAATATATTGTAAGCTTCAATTATAGTTGCCTTATTATTTACGTCCCCTTGGTTCATTACACTTTAACTTAAAGTCTCCTGATCAATAGGCCAATTCCAGATGGATGCGACAGTTTTATTCTTCTTAAATTTCTTGGTCATACAAGAAATCGAAACTTGTAGTTTAATGGGATTTAGAGCAACATATAAATGTTTCTAATCTTGAAAATTGTTTATTTGCGACGAATAAAACCTTCATACGCGTGTTCTGCACATCAAATTCACTAGGCCTATACAATTTTAAAGCTTAGGGCGAGTTGGGCCGATACCTGCAACAATGTACTGTTAAGTGTTTGAAGACAGCTGTGATGCTGTCAAAGTAAGCTTGCTTAAAATGAGTACAAGTAGCCGAGGCCTTACATCGAATCGATGAGAAAAGATATATTTGATAGCATATGACATACTAGATTCTATCTCTAGTTCTAATCTCGCAGACCAAATGGATCTCTTCTCTATGGCCCTAGAAGGTTACCTTTATATAAACGGATTCCGTTTTGTGATGCCGTGGATCACATAAAATTCTAGAACTAGATCTAGATCTAGATCTAGATACTCCTGGAGTGGTAGGTTTAAACCTTGGTTTCTTTGGAAAGAGCCGTTTCTATCGGCAGTTAGAATCGAAAGAAGTAAAACTTTATGGTTCTCCTCCTGAGTTTCTCATTGACTAAAATAATATTGAACCATATTCTTCATTGTTCCTTCGTTTCCACTTTATTTACACAACTCAGCACGAAAGGGACCTTTTATAACTTCACTTGCATTTCTAGTTAGAGTGATTACTGACAACTACTTTTAGTAAGCTTACTAATAATCTAATGACTAGCCTTAGCTCCAATTTGTGGTTAGCTCAGTGATTTTGGATTTAACTACGAGTGCGGATGTATGGGCTGGAATCGGACTAGATTAATATTTGGGCCGGTTTAAATAAACACTGCTCAAAACATTTTAAGCGCGGCGACCAAAGAAGTGCGGCGACTACCACAGGTTAATATTTTTTGTGGCGACTACTACTGAATCTTTCGGTTACGTGGCGCAGGCGCGCTGCGGCGCTGCCCAGCAAAAACCATTAGTGACGCTTATGAGGTCAAGCTTTTTTTGTGACGGGAGCTGCTGGCCACAGGCCTTTGTTGTGGGCTGGCCCAATTTTACCTGCTAGTTGGGGATAAAATTCATTCGATTTAAACACTCTCTGCCAGAATTAAAAGTCTCAAAATATTTCATTAAAGAGAAAAAGCTACAATCTAAAAGTAAAGATTGTGTAGACTAAATGGCAATGGTCTAAGTTAATAGGATATTTTGTGACTTTTGGACCTTCAAATAGTGTTCTCTCTATACATGAAGTTTTCTCCTGCCGCTACGGTGCATGAGAATATAGGAGAGAGCACTATTTGAAGGTCCAAAAGTCAAAACATGACGTCATGCAGCATTTCTCCACTTGTTCTCCATGAAAAGGCAAATCGAAGTTGACTTTTTTTTATTATTAAATCTAAGCAGTGTCTCTCAAGAATGTGATGCTTAGTGGTGATACTATGTGGAAATGTCTGTCTGTAAACTGTCATGTTCTGATTCACTGCCATTTCTGCCTCATTTATATCATCTGGGCGAGTGAGTGACAGGGCTATGTGGACAGTCCTGAAGTCTTCATTCAGTCTGCTGTATTTACCTTTTACCCTAAAGACGCGGTATTTTTTTTTTTTCATCTTGTGTACTTTTTGCAACTATATAGATTTTTTTTTGTCAGGTCGTTGTATAGAGGTAACAAAATTAGTTCAGTCTGGATGACATACTGTTTTTAAAGCCATATTAAAAAGCTTAATCGCAAAGACTGTTATAACTATAAATCTCTTACATTTACAAGATGAAGCTAATAATATTCGATGATTAATACATAGACTAATGATATTAGTAAAAATAAATACCTGACGGTTATGATTTCTGTCTATGATGTGTTGAGGCCGACTTTGGAACATCACACTTTTTTTTCGCTTTGCAAGCACACTTTTTATAACATTTTTTTTTTTTTTACTCAAAGGTTTTCTTCAGGTTTTAAAAAAAAACATGCATTAATATTGAAGTTCTGTGCGATTATCTAGTTATGAATAATTATATTCTACGACGAGCTTAAATGTTTAAACACCATATATACACGTAGCTCTAAAAAAATATACCACACTTTTTCGGTTTACCCGAGGTAATTCTCATTAAGGTGATTATTCGTAACAGGCTCCCCATACTTATCAGATTCTATTACCTTGTCATCTTTCTCTCTTTCTTTCTCTCTCTCTCTCTCTCTCTCTCTCTCTCTCTTTCTCTCCCTCTCTCTTATTCTTTCTGTCTTTGCTCTTCTCTTTAACAACCACATGCCTGTTCCATTTCTCCAACCTATCTCATTAACTCTATTTTCACCCCACATGAGAACTTCACTTCCAGTCTTTAATACTTACGAGATTTCCCTGTACCAGAACTATCCTCTTCCTCTCAGATAGTTTATTATGAAGAAAGCCTTATTTGTCTAAAAATGAATCCATACTCGACGCCTCAATTCCTTTAACTTCGTAAAAAAAAGCAACCATTTACCATAAACGGGGACTTTCCTCTTAGCGAAAAGTAATAGGCGTAGGGTTAAACCTCTTGCATAATTTTGCCCCCCCCCCACCTCTCTCTCTCTCTATTTATCTATCTATCTATATATATATATATGTATATATATGTGTATATATACTACTTTTGTCTTCGATCCAAATTTTTTCGTCTCTGTACAAGAGTCCTCAGAAAATTTAGTGGGACGTTAAAACTTTTTAAAAAGAACAAAACAGTTTACTCGAGGTAGCCTCGAAACGACCCTAACAAATCGCAGCAGCAGCTTGGAAAGTGGAAATTTGCACCAATAATGGCCATTGTGAATAAAAATAGTTTTAATAATAGCCATTATTAATAAAATAGTAGGTAGGCCTATTTATATTGAAACGAATGCAAAAAAAAAAAAAAAAAAGCTTATGATCGTCGACAATCTTTTTCTTTTTTTTTTTTTTTTTTAGTTTTATTAAAACTGCTCACTATTTTGTTTGAATCTCAGTAGAGTGATGCTCTTTTGTGTCCGAGGAAATATACGAAAGATTTTTATTAATTATTATCATTTTCATCCGATCTTCTCCTAAAACGGAACATAGCATTTGGGGTGTCTCTTGAAAAGGTCTGTCCTAAGTAGAGATAATTAAAAAAAATTTTTTTTAGTAATTGCGTAGGATTTTCTTTCTGCTCTTACATCTAGCGCATATTTTACACACTAACCCGACGTTTCACTTGCACGTCTTGTTGCTTTGTATACTTGCAATAGGAGCATGGGCGATCCTAGTGCAGTGAAGTTAGGGCTTTCTCGTCACTTGATATTAATCATTTGGTTAAGACAAAACAAGCCAATATTTAAACCTGACATTGCGATGCTCCTTTATAATTAGGCACATATAAGATTCAGGAGGAGCTTTTTCTTTCTTCCGTATCATTAAACTTAATTATTTTCCTCTAAATTTGCTTTTGATCTGGATTTTCAGTAACAGTACACTTGCTTTTCACAGTGACCAGTTTCATTCAAAGCAAGTTACATTCGGTTGAAATTTATTATTGTATTATTTGAACAGTGAACCACATCTGGGGTTTCGCAGGAAAGGCTTACGGGCCCTTTAGACTACGACGTAATATTTTTAGACTGACCAACATGCATTAACTCCTCCCACTCAGCGGTACATAGCATAATCGCTTTTCGCAAACATGCTAGCCCTCTCACCGAGAACGTAACTGTTATGTAAGGGTTCCGTGATGACTGCCAGCGATGCTCTAATGCTACCCGTACTGAGTACTAGCCTGGACCAGGTGCAAGCGCGCTATGGAGAGTGTGTTTCCACTGCTCCACTGCATCCTTACACAGTTACATTACATAACAATCACATGATCCGAGACAGTTTAACCAGCATTTGATATGGGAATCACCTGGTGACACTACTCAAAACGCTACTATGCTTTATATTTTTTTTTCTTTTACTCAGTTTCCATTCAAGTGGATTTTGCAGATTTCTGATGTAGTCTAAAACTCAGAAATATTCAAAACAATTCAGAGATCCTCAAGTCTTCTGCAAAACTGGGAAATTGGTTTCGGAGAAAGGAGACTATCTGGATGAATCTTCTGAGGTCACGATTCGGTATACGATTCTATTTTTTGATAAATCTCCAAAGTTTTGCAATCAGAATAAGTAACAAAGTCATTATTCTTTCCATCCCTAACTTTTTGTCTTAACTCCCTCAAACTTTTACCCGCAATTGATAAAAGGCAAGGATCCAACATTGTAGATTCGCCTTGATCGTTTATTTTATTATCTTCATTGATTTCCAGAAATCGATTTGCCCAGCTCTCCTTTTGTTAGCGATTTCACAGTCATAGGCTAATCACAACTTAAGCTGTGGTCATAACAGCTCTAGCAGTTAAATTCATATTATCATGCAATGCGTGGTTTTCACTCTTTTCAGGCCTTGAAAGAATTTCAATTTAGTCTTTCACGCAACAATGAAACACAGTAAAAGGATCCCGATTTGCGTCCACGGTGTTTCAAAATTCAAAGTCCAATTAGTCTAGATAGTATCGTGATACTAGTTTTATATACGGTCTTTGCACTAGGCCAAGCAATCAACGCTAAACTTTTGTGGAGTACTACGGGGCTAGAGCTAGATCTAGTCTAGATCTAGATTTCTAGAATCAAAAAGAAGTTGACTCTGTTACGGGCGTTGCATCGATCTAGAATCTGGATCTAATCTACTCCAATAGAATCTAGAAAGCTGAATTGGCATGATTCTGTGGTCTACATTCAATGCCATTTAGAAAATAGTTATTTTGAATTTAAATCTAGATCTAGATTATTAAATTGTTCATAGCCTAAATCAACCATGACAATGCCAACTTCACATGAAGAGGATGACATTTTTCATTCAGTGACGATGACAGAGGAGACGTGCGTGGCTTTTATATTTATTGTTTTACTTAAACTTGAAATATTTATAGATTAGATCTATCAAGGACCTAGATCTAGATATAGACCTGGATCATCAGCCTTTTGATCCAAATCTACCAGATTTAATTGAACTTAATTATTAATCTCGATTTGATTTGAATAGAAATACAGGTAAATTTGCAGATATATCAGTCCAACTTACTTTAGGGTTCACTATTGAATGTTTATCGACTAATTCAAAAACTTGTAGTTTAATGGGAAAGAGTTCCTTTTAGGTACGGACTAATTTACACACCAATATAAAAAGAGGATTGAATTTATTTACTATCCTCTAGATCTAGATCAAAATCTACATTAGATTTAAAAAAAAAATCTAGGTAAAGGGGGTAATAAGTCCCACATTTTTACCACTTTGTGTTTTTTTTTACATTTCTCCTAAATAACATCTGAAAGATCAAAGTAAAAGTATTGATAACTTAACACCACATGTCCTTTAAAGGATCACAATCTTTAATTGACCAAATTGTTACAAATTTTTTGATGATAGTCCTTTAAATAGACCAACTTACGCGACGTTGATGACAGAAATTTGGGGGCAATTAGCTCCACTGAGCCCCATACCTTAAAAAGTCATAATGGTTGAGTACAATTGTCGCAGATCCACTCAAGAGCTTCTATGTCAGCACCAGGAGCAATATCTGTACATCGAACATGGTACCATGTTCCACAGACTTCGCAGAAGACCCATTGCTCTGCCCCGCCGACACTTCCACACCCAGGACAGGTTTCAGATTCCTCGTCGCTCTCTTCTTCAGAACTTTCATGTTGCCTTTTCTTGCCCTTTCCCTTTGTTGTTGAGGTCTTGGTTCCTTTTGTGGATTTGGAGTTTGTATCCTTTTTCTTTTTGTCTGCCTCTTCTCTTTAGAAGTCTCAGTAGGCATTCTTCTCCAGTGAGGCTCTCACCATATCGAAACCTTTAGACTTGGGCAGATCGTCCACGCCCAGATGCTTGTTCGAATCGTGGCTGCAGTTGTCGTAGGAAAAAATCCTTGATTGATGAGGCTGCAGATGATGTTTCTGAAGATGGTGTTGTAGGTGGTTCTGCAGCTGGTAATGGCGTTGTAGCACCTTCTCCAGAGGATGTCGATGGCTCTGCAGTCAGAGTCAGTGATGGTGGTGGCACAGCAGTTTCTGCTCCAGAGGATTGTGAAGACCCTGCTGTAGGTGCATTCTGCAATGGAGAGGACTGTGAAGCTGCTGGTGTAGATGCAGCTATCTGTGGGCGCTGTGCAAAATTGGTGGTGTCGATAGCATTCATGTTGTAGGGAAAAATCCCCGTTCCCCTGAAGCCACCTTTTACTTGATCTGCTGTGAAAGAGTCCTTAAATAAGTGTGAAATCAGGCCAGGAAAATGTTTTTTGGACACAGGGCCAGCGTGTGTTCTCGCATACTTAACGAGGAGAGATTGCCACTTGCTTTTGACTGGTCGAAATACAGAGGTATCAAGTGGCTGGAGTAAATGAGTCAGATGGGAGGGCAGTCGAAGCAAACTCACATTATTTGCTAGGGCTTCTTCAATCAAAGGCAGGCTTATGTGAGATAGGTGGCCATCAAAGATCAGGACACGAGGCTTGTTAGAAACATGCTGTGTATTCTTCAGAAAAGTTCTCCTGAACCAATCAAGAAATTGGGGGCTTTCCATCCAGCCTTTCTCGCTGGTAGTAAAGGCTGTTCCCGGTGGTCCACCTTGTGTCCAGTCCATGTAAAGATTTTTCCCTGTATAAACAATATAAGGAGGCAATACTTGCCCACTGGCAGAAATACAACAGTTGACTGTGAAGTGTGATCTGTTCACGTCCACTGCCTCCTATGCACTGGTTCACTCGACTCGATCCCTTTTGTGCCAGTACTGTCTGTGACTTCGGGTCGGTTACGAACCCGCTCTCGTCACAATTAAAGATTTGACTTGGTAGGCCTTTAATGTCTTTTTCAGTGAGGATCTTGTCTAACAAAGTGAACCAATTTTGAATCACAACTGGGTCCTCAGCTTTTGCCCGTGAGTTACTTAAGTGTTCAGTTTTTCTTGGCACCACTTTGGGGTGTCTCCGGAGAAAGCCGTCAAGCCAGTCTCGACCAGGGCGATCTTCTTTGAATGGATTCTCTAACTCCTTTTCTCTTATAAAGTCTTGGATAATGTCCTTCACTTCCTCCTTGCCAAAGCCCCAGCCCCACTCAGCAAAGATTATGAGGCATTCTGCAAGCTCTTGCTCTTGGGATGGTGATAAAACAGTTTGTCGTCCTCGGTGTGCTTTGATTGGAATTTCATTCCTCACTCTGGGCAGTAAAGACTTCTTGTCAATGCTTTGCAGCTTGGTTTGATGACATCTCCTTTGCCATCACTGAGTTGTAAGCAGCTGCCATTGCTTCATTGTTAGCGTAGGACTTTCTGCCGCCTGTGCATTTTTTCTTGTAATTTCGAACCATTCTGAAAAAAGAGGGGACAATAGGCTCCAGTAGTGTATTGAACAAATTTCTCATGGCAAACTTTAATTTTTGTGTCATATGGTATTACAGTGCTGGCATTAATGTTTTAATACTTGATATTCCTCAATGTGTTATTTGTTTTCTCTTTTTAAAATATTTTAAAGTACTTTTTCAGTGATTTGGGGCATTAAGCCCCATCTTCGTGGACTGCCTCTTGAGGCCCAGAAAAAAAAAAAAAAAAAAAAAAATTCTAATCCAATTACACATCAAATTGTTTTTTAAAACCCATATGTACACAAAACAAGCAAATAAAATAGCATTGAACAGAGAATTCACATAGAAAAGAATTTTTTAATACCATTGGGCTCCCTGTCTTTTCCTTGACGAAGGCCTATTCAGCATGAGCATCACCATCCCATTGAACATTCATATTACAATAAAATAATTGACTTTCAAAACTTTTCAGTACTTACTTTGACAGAATGGGGTGTTTCCACAAGGATGATAACAAAAAAATAGCTTTGGAGCACCACTGACTAGAAGAAAATCAAATATTTTGATAAGCTGTCAAAGTTTCATGTCTGCTTTTCAGGAAAGACCAAAATAGAGGGAAAAGACACACTTCCGTTTTTATTATGTAAAAAATAATCACATTGGTTAAAAAGGAAAACATGGGTGCTAGACAGCTTCTGATTGGTCAATGACTTTCTGTAACATGAGGCTTAATGCCCCATAAAGTCTAAGTAAAGATATAGTGCACTAAAGTGAGGTTCCTCTCAAACTGGGGCCTATTGCCCCCCGGAGCTTATTACCCCCTCTTACCCATATAGATTCTAGATTTTGGAAAGAGTACCTTTCAGGTAAATTAGTCCGTACCTAAAAGGAACTCTTTCCCTTAATGGGATTTTAGAGCAATTAATACCTTCATATTTGTGCTCAGCATATCAAATTCATTACCCCCCTCAAAGCTCTATGTAGGTCACTAGCTGTAAGGTTGTCAGGGGGCCAAGTGTTTACAAATATTGAGCCCGGCACTGCAGTTTTACACTTGACGTTTTGAGCGATTGATTGCATGGCTTTGAAAACTCGTGGGGTTTTTTTTTTGTTTGTTAATAGTGTAGTACCTTTAAACCCCTATATTTCCTTAAAGCTTAAGAACTTGGATTTAAGATAAAATCAATTTCAATTATCTTCCCCCCTAACAATGACTTTTTATATGAGAGAGAGAGCGTACCTTTCCCCTCTGAGTTCCTGGAAATAAATTTCCAGGTTGCAGGCTAGGGACTGCCTTCGGCCCATTAGAAAGGTAGACAAAGAAGAAAATAAGAGGAGGCGAATAGAGAAAGAAGTCCTGAAAAGGACTGTTGTGCGCAGGAACTGGTGTTGTGGTTGTAATTCATTAGACATGGTTTGTGGATTTTGGGCTAGAAGTCTCTTGTGCGCTCTCTTGAAATCTTTTTTTGTATGGTACAGCTTAAAACAGGGATCTACATGCAGGCCCACATCACAGCAGGGGCACTCATAGTCATATCTTGACCGTTTCCTTTTTCCTGGCTGGGTGCAGACTGTGCAGTCACGTTGAGGATTTTTTCCTCTTGGTTCCAGCTTTGTGCTCTATCAGTTTGGGTAAATGCCCAGCAGTGAGTCTGAATAGACACAAATTGGCGGTTCCCTTGGGCAGACTTAATGGTGGTGCAGGTGCTTGTGGAATAAAATGCAGTACAAGCTGCTTTACAAGTTCCCTTCTAAAGATGTGGTGTGTCAGCTTCTTTGCTGCTGTAGCTTTTTGTACAATGTATGAATTTAGCACACCAAGCATGGAAGAAAGCTTTTTTTCACCACTTGAGAGTTCTCCGCTTAAAAGCATTGTAGCTCACCGTCTGATCACTTCTATTCATGGTTCCCATGTACATATATTGGTTGTATTCGTGTACAGCCTGAAATTTTACAGTAACAATAGGCTCCTTTGTAACACTATCAGGATTATTCTTTCCTGTTGCAACCTTTCTTGCTGAGTGGGCTGTGGTCAGGAGTCTTACTTCTTTCTGGTCCATAAAGCGAATCAAGTTTAGTTGTCCATTTGTAAGCTGTGTGACGGTGTCATCTCCTTTCTTCAATTATGGGGCCATTGTCTTGGGAGGACCATGCTTCCTGTTCATTCGCATGATCCGACTCGCTAATGTGTTCTCCTGTGAACACCCTGTGGAGAAGATTCTTGAACAGGTCAGGAGAGGTAAAAAATTGTCCACATAGGGGACATCGTCGCTATTCCGAACGGAATCCTCAACTCTCCAAAATATAAACTTCTCTTCACCATAAAGAGGTCACCTAAGTAATCTTTTTTTAGAACCACGTCATTGAGAGGCTTATAAGGATTGGCTAAAACGAGTAGTGAGGCATTATGGGACAGCGTAATTCCTAGTATAGCAGTGTGTTTCACTTGATGTGCTCTGACCCAAATCCGAATGCCCTGTCCCATTTACGAACAGAGAGTAGTCTCAATTATGAACAACTGTTTTCAGGTAGAAAAACATGAGACAAACACAATGGAAGATTAAAGAAGAGGTGCAGGAGATAGAAGAGAAGACTAAGTGAATAAAAGTACAAAATTAAGGATTTAATAAACAAGCTTCTTCAGGACATCACAAGACCAAAATGAACCGACATGAAATTGAAACAAATATTTTATTTCTTATTTTTCTTTTTTTTTTATGTAATTTTCAATTAGTCTTCCTTCTCTTTGACTGGTTCATTCTTTTCTTTTCCTCCCTCAGATTCTTTTTCCTTGTTTTTTTCCGCCTCTGCTCTTTCTTTCTCCCTCTGCTTTTCTTGCTTTTGGTTCACTATTTCATCACTTGTTAACAGCCGGTGTGACGAAATACTGGATCCACCGTTGCACTTCCTTCTGTTTTGGTTCGATGGAGATGAGGTGGGAACTGAAAAAATATTTTGAACAGCAGCGTTCCACTCAGTATTGGGGTCGAACAGCTCACCGTCCTCCAAAGGATTTTGTAAGTCTAACATTTGTCCGATACCACTTAATTCCAGCGCTTGTGTTAAAATATCTGTGGCTGGTTGAACTTCATTTGCCAAGTTTTCAGTTAAAGCTGAATCAATTGTAGATGGCCTCAAATTTTCTTCTTGGTGCTGAAGAGGTTCGTCTGGTGGCAGATGCAGCTGTAATGATGATGGATAATATTGATCACATGACAGTGACGGTTGCGGTGCTTGTGGATGAGGTTGATCATGTGACTGTGGCAGCTCTGACGATTGTAAAGGCTGATCATGTGATGGCAGCTCTGGTGACTGTAAAGGCTGATCTGGTGACTGTGGCAGCTCTGGTGACTGTAACGGCTGATCTGGTGACTCTAAAGGCTGATCTGGTGACGGTAGATGCTGTGCTGATGGTGGAGGTGGCCGATCTAGTGCTTGAGCTGGCAAAAAGTGGTCTTCTGAAATCGCAAAAGGGTTTGGAGGAAATATGCCTGTGGTGGCAAATGCTTTTTTTATGAGAGCTTCATCTCTCATCACCTCCCAAGCCTTTGAGAGCATAAGAGGGAAAGACTGTTTGTCTATAACTTTTGAAGGATTTGAAAACAGAAACTCTGAGCAAGATTTGTTGTATAGACTTTTGAATGGTTTAAAAACATTGGTGTCCAGGGGCTGTAGAATCTGGGTCGTATGGGGAGGAAGTGCGAATATGTGTATGTTCTCTTCTTGAGCAAGCTCCAAAAGCTCCAAGACCTCATGGCTGGAATGGCTGTCCATAAGTAACAGCTGGGGTCTTGTTGGTCCACAGTTCTTGAGAAAAACGTCTTTGAACCATTCCAAACCCAGGCTGTTCTCCATCCATCCTTTGTCCTGATAGGTCCATAAGGCTGCTGGGGGTCCAAGATATGTTGCCATGGACTCCACGCTTTTCATAGTTTTTACTTTGACTATGCAAAGGGGTGGCATGCTCTTTCCTACAGCACTGACTGCAGCAACAATAGTGACCGTTTCTTTGGAGTCACTAGTCCTTGCATAAAGGGTCCGCTTCCCTTTTTCCGACACAACTTTGGACGGCTTGTGTTGAAAGCCAGTTTCATCCATATGGCATTGGGTTGGATTTTTTCACTAGCCATAAGGTTATGCAAATCTGTGAAATTGTTTTTCACCCGCTCCTGGGATAGACATTTTAAACGACTGTGGCTGCAACACTCTGGGGATCGCACGCTCAATTGGGGAAAGCGAGTCTTCAGACAACGCCAGTACCTGTCTCCAGGGATACCACCTTTAAATTGTGTGGAGAGCTTAAGAAGCTGAACCACTTGTCCAACTTTATTTAGTACTTGGGTTTTTGTCATGGGGAAGCCTGCCCGAGCTGAGGTTAATACTCCATCTATGATTGTTTTTTCAACCTCATCTGGAATGGACGTTTTTCGTCCTGCTTTGACGCCAATGGTGGAGCGGTTTTTTTTGTAGTCACACAGAGTAGTGGTGGGGATTTTAAATTTATCACTGGCATCCCTATCGATCATTCCATCCGAAATCGCCTGCAGAGCAGCACTTATGTCTTTTTCGGTATAACGTTTAGGCATTTTCAGACTTGTCTAGATAGAAAAAAATGTTAAATTTCTTAGTAGCCGCAGACAAAAAGGAAGGAAAAAAGCATGTCAATAGAAAAAAGTACATTGTGTTGAGAAATTAATGACAGATACGATGTATAAACAGTATAAGAAGATCAGTGTTTCAAACAATTATGCAGGGAAAGGGGGAAAAAAACCGTTGTGTAAACTTATTCGCAATTAGGTCAAGGACTGTTCGCTTTTGAGACATAGGCCTTTTTAGCATGTCTCTATTCCGAACATATTTTTTTTTAGTTTTTCTTTAGTTTTCTTGACTTCTCCATTACAAAATAAAACGAAATTTATAAAGTTTAAGATTACTTCGTAAATAGAAATGAGTGAGATACTTATTGACCGCTGCAATACTGCAAAAACAAGGGGATTTCATGTGCTTGTCAAGAGGACAAAAGTATGCGTCACAAACAATAATGAAGGCCTAGACCTAAGGTAAACAAAGTAGGACACAAGGCTCAAGCTAACAGTGTTGGTTTTCTGCGTATGTGCATTTTTCTTGTGTGCAAATGAGGCTGACACACTGATTTTAATTGGGGCGGGCCTAGGCCTAGGCCTAGTCTAGTTAGCAATTTTTTTTATTTGTAGAAGCAAAGCCATAGCCTATAGGCCTAGTGAGAGGCACCCTGATTTGTGCCACGTTCGGTTTTGAGACAATCTACCCTAGAGTGGCTGTCCACATCCTATGTATAGACTTATTAGTCTGCTTACAATGTCAAAAGTAGCACCCTGTGGAGAAGATTCTTGTTTCCCAGTATAGAATTCCAGATTATAACAATATGCCGAACTTGTACAGTTTATCAGGGTTAAATACTCGGAAAGAAAGAGGCTTTCTCCAAGCCACCATAGCTTTGACGATGGCAACTCTTACTCCTGGACAGAACACACTTTTGAAATTTTAAGTCAGGCTGTGACGAAGTTTGTGATTTTAAATTTTGGATCATGTCCTGATTGTTCCCTTAGTAAAAATTGCTTGTTGCAAAGGTGAAGAAATGAGAGAATGAGGCAGAAACGTTCTTTTCTCATCACTGAGGTGTAGAATGGAAGCTTATGGGGTCGGTTGATCAGTAGTCTTCAAGGTAAGCGATGACGATCAGACTCATGGAGAGGACGAGGCCCATAAATGCGTACATCTCTTGTATTGTCACACCAACCCATTTTCGAAATCGTGAGTTAGGACTCAGCACCTTGTTTCTCAAAATTTGTGACGCATAACGCTTAGTTTCTGCTACTATCGATGCAACCATGTCCTCTGAACCATAAGTTTGAAATAGTCGAGAGGAGTTGTCCTTTCCATCTCGACCTGAAGTCCAGTTCGACCTGTAAATGGAGGTTTGTTAGGTGGTGTTGTCCCCTCACGCCTCAAAGGATGTCCTTGAGTTGGCTCTGATGACTCAATACTGTCATTATCATCATCATCTCCATCAATGCTGGCTTACCTCTTCTTACTGGCAATTCATCTGGTTCCTCTTCTTCTATGTCCGAGTCTTCATTTATTCTAGAAAACTTTGAAATGAATGGAGTTGCTCCTGAATTGTCGTCAGTAGCTAGCTCTCTCAGGGTTTGAGGATCCCCAAGGTCAATTATTTGTATACCTTCTTGACTCTCCATTGTAGATCTAAAAATGCTGTTGAGGATTGAAGAAGTGGTACTGGTAGGCTTACGTGAGAGCAGAGATGCTAACAGTAGCGAGGTCTGAATTAGACTGATGACCGAGCATGCTTAGCTCTAACGGTACCAGCACTACCTTTGGCACCAATCCGCTTATGAGACAAAAGTTAATAGTAAAATCTTTCATGACTCATTCGTATCGAACACACACACACACAGGTATCTTCAAACATTTAGACAGTGACTATAGGCCTAAATGATCACCAGCACCAATGCTTAAACATGATCAGATCCAGAAGCCTGGTTTTCATAGTACTGGTCGCCACCCGAGACACAACAGGCTTAGGAGACTAAAAATGGTACATCAAGACAAGACCCTGTTGAGGTAAGAAAAATCAAAACAAATATACACTTCAACAACCACACCAGTAAAACTTTCAAGATGTTAGTTCCCCACCTCATAGTGATACTGACAGTTACAAAGAGGGACTCGCACTGTTCAAGCAGACCTAGCCTGGTCCCAAGCAAGCCCATCAACACAGTACATGGGACCCCCCCTTTTTACCATAACCATGCGATAACTTCTCACTGTGTCGTCCAAGTGACATAAAATGAAAAGGAATTTTATTGGTTACTATTTCTGACCATGACCGATGATGCTAAAGATTGTAAACCATTCATATAACTGGAAATTTTCATTGAATAAGTGCACTATTACAGGTCGTATATACACAGCGCTGGCGGAAGCTGGATTAGGAAAAGGCTGGTGCTTTATTTACAGGGATCACGTGTCTCGGTCAGACAAAGGTGCGCCGTAATTATTCTGCAATCAAGATTCTAGAGTTAAGTATAATACAATTTTAAAGCTATATGTGAGTTGGGCCATGAACTGCAATAATACCAAAATATAACCCTTGTAATTGTATTGACTAACCCTTGATCCAGATCTAGATGCCATTAAATTTTATTGTCAATTATCATTATAATCTAGGCCTAGTAAATACTTTCTACAGATTAAAGAGCTATTAAAGGATTATAAACACAGTAAACCTCTGATTTAACAGGACAAATGAGACTTTTTTAGTGGTGCTGTTGAATAGCAAAGATCATTAAAAGCATCTGATTTGTGAAGAAAACAAATTTACAGAAATGGGACTTAACTCAGAATATTTAAACATTAACAAAGGTTGCTTCCTTTGATTAGATGGCTATTGAGTGTGACTTGTACTAGACAAGCAAATCTGTACATTTTCATTTTTTTTTTTTAAATAAATTTACAAGGACAGGCGAGAACCAGTGACTTCAGGCTATGCCATCCATCAAACAAAAGGAACTATCCCTCCCTGTTCAAATTTAAGTGTTTTTATTTTTCTAGTAAAAAAAATTCTTTTTACTTCTTTACTGTTGACAGGTTTTAAGATAAGTTACATGTATTAGGTGGGAGGAGCCTTCATTTCTTAAAGAAAAATTTTGTAATTGTTGACTGTCTGTCACTGCATATGGCAATGTCCTCAACAAAAGTTTGAAGGCTGTTGATGTGCAGAAGCATATCTTGAGTGTTCTGTTGCAACAGCTTACATTGCACTGGTTGGTAGGTGTTGGCAAACATGTGGCCTCTTCCTCATCATGATTTGAAGCATTGCCTGTGCCTGTTGTTGGTTGCACAGAGACCACAATTTCCTCGTCAGTGAGAGGTACAGATGTTGATAGGTCTGTGTCTACATAAATGATCAACATAATCCTCTCATGGTTCTTATAATTTTGACATCATCTTTTTGATTTCGTCATACGCCTTGTTGAGGTAACTTGAAGCTCTGTTAGTTCGCTGTTTGTTCAGCAACTTAAAACCAGCATGTCTAAAGCAGTTTGCGATGGTCTTCTGACTGACATCATCCCAAGCAGATGCAGCTGTGGCCAATGCATCTAGGATGTTCATCTGCTTAATCTCGTAGTCAGGGGTTTTCTCTGTCTCTATCTCAGTCTCAAGAACACGTTTTCTATAGAGCATTTTTAAAGCTTGAATAATTCCACGATTTCATGGCTGTAGCACGCTAGTAGTGTTTGGAGGGAAGAAAACCAAAGTTGTTGCCTTCAGGATGTGCAGGACAATTATCAATGACAAGGGCTATGCTGCGGCCATTCAGCAAATATTTCCTATTCAGCTTCCTGACCCATTCTTCGAAAACTAACCCTGTCTTCCATGTCTTGGTATTTGCCTTGTTCTCCGTGGGCAAAGTTTCAATGTTCTTCAGACATCTTGGTTTCTGAAATTTTTTAATTATGGCGAGGTGAGGTAATTTGTTAGGACATCCGATTGGGTTTAGTTATAGGATATAAGATACTGCATTTTTTTTTTTTTTTTTCGGTAATTCATTTTTAAAATCTTAATTTCATTTTCAAAAACCAAGCCCAACCTTTTTTCTATGGGCTGATCATACGTAGCCCTCTCTAATATGATAGCGGTACTGTACCCATTCAGAAGTCCTTCCGGTAATTTCTCTGTGCTGCACATATTTTCAGTAAAAAGTAAAGTTATTCTTTCTTTATGACCTTTCGGCCAGTGCCGTTTTCTCCCTTCAGTCAAAGCCAACATGCAATTGGGTAAAAATTTGAAAAATAAGCTTGTCTCATCAGCATTAATGATGTTATTGTGGGTAAATTGCTCGAGCATTGTTCTGAGCTTGGTGTCTTTCCATGTTTCTGTTGTCTCTTGACAAACTGCAGATGAATCTCAACCAATTCTTTTCATGACGAGATTTGAAGTGGTCCAACTGTCCTGTACTTCCAGTGAAGTAATACCAAGTCTCTCTGCAAAGTCCTTAATGGCTTTCTCTACTTAGATTGATTCTGACAGGAGAACATCAGGTAATTCTTTTCTGACATAAAACAGAGTGGTGATCATTACCCTTGCAAAAATAGCAAACTTTTTTTACTGCTTTTAGCTGAATGATTTTCCAAGCAAAAAGAATACAAACCCAGTTTTCTAATTTTTTTTTTGCGTTTTCAAAGTGCAAACCCTTTAAGTCACTGCGTTGATCAGACTAATGGGAGCCCTTACAAAAGACACACGAAATCTTAGTTAGATGCCTACCTGATAAAAGTGCTGCAGTTGTAAAAAAAATATCTCTTGGGTTTCAAGTTCCTGAGTCATCTTTCCCTATCCTAATCTGTTGACTGTGGTGGTTACACTCTGACTCTGAAACAAAAGCCTGAGATCATTATCTTCTCTGAATTTCCTGGTTCAGGAAGGTGAGAAAAAAGTTCAGGTCTCCTCGTGCCCCTCTCTCACTCTAGCCAACTCCAGTCTTATATTGCAGCTGACCAGCTGCCGAAGATCTTACCACTGACACCCAGATTCTGCAGGCTCCTCACTCTCGTTGGGATTTCATCGTGCAGTCACCAGAGATTTGGTGGGTTCGATCCATCTTTTGATGACCAATTAACAGTTTTTGTATGTGAACAGATTATTCTTTCTGGTGGTCCAAAGCGTTTTCTTAAAATATCTTTTATCTTCTGTATAGTTTTCAACAGTGAGTGAGTGGTCTGAAATGGCAGGGGCAGCTTCACCCTGAAGAAGTGCCTGTAAGTAAGTAAATTTGTTAACTACTGGAATGTCGCTGTCATTGATAACAGCCCAAAATTGGTCCCAAATGGCTGTCATTCTATAAAATCAAGGTTGAATTTTGGCTATTTTAGTTCAGGTAATCTTGTTGGAGATGAGGGGTATTGCTTGGCGCTGATACTGTTAATACATCTCTGACAGATGGATTTTCTGTCTCTTGATCAGCTTTCAAGAGACTCTTGTGTGTCTCCTTTGCCACAACTAGAATTTGTCTCTTCTCTCGTGGGAACTGTGCTGCGACTTCAATATCTGTTTCTAACTCATATAAGCCAATGTTTGTTTCAAATTGTTTCAAGGGTTCACTTTGAAAAGTTTCTTGCAGTCCGTTCGCTCTTCTTGATACCCAGCTCTTAGCTGCAGGTCTTTTTCTGCTAGCATTCTCCATAAATTACTTTAAATCCTGAGCAAGTCACAAATTAATGTCCGAAAATCTTATGGCTATAATCCAAGCACATTTGGTTAGTGTCCCGGGTCAGTCTTTTAGAGGCATTGTGAGTAACCTTCTGGTTGCTCCTGTCGACTGCTCCCGCATGTAGGTTGTACTCATGAACAGCTCTCCTCTTTTGTGACTGGACTGGTCTTTCCAGCCACCACCTTGTTTGCAGCATGGACTGTCGTCAGGAGTCTGCACCTTACTATAAATCACATCAAATTCGACTTTCTGTTGGAAGTAGAGTAACTATGGTGTCATCTTGGGAACCATGGCTTTTAAAGTGCCATTTTCCCAGAGGTTTGTGAACAGATCTAGGCTTGTATAGAAGTTGTCAATGTACAGTTTTCTGACACATCCTAGGTATGGAGATATAAATCTGTTCACAACATCAAATGTGGCACCGCAGCTCGAGCACTCTAGCTTGCCTGCATAGATTTCTAAATTGCAGCAATATGCTGTATTGCTGTCACACAATTTGAAAAAATTTGCTCCAAATTTTACTGGTTTGTCCTGGTTAAAGACATGAATTGACAGAGGGTCTCACCGAGTAGCAATTGCCTCATTGATAGCAATTTTGTCTTCTGGTGTCGAAAACACGCTTAAAGTTTTCCTTTGGGCTCTCAATGAATTTTCCGATCCTAAAAATCTGATCATATCCTCGTTGATCTCATAGTGCTTGGTCCTCATTAATGATGTAGAAAGCACAAAATATGACAGAAACAGTCTATCTTCATAACTGTCGAATAGAAAGGAAGCTTATACATGCAGCTCGTAGATCAACAATCCTCCAGGTAATCAATGACTACAAGTCCAATCGAGACTATCAGCCCCAGGAAGGCCCACATTTCTTGAACAGTGACATCCATCCATTTTTGGGGTCTGGAATTTGGACTTGGTTCCTTATTCTATTATATGGATCTCCATGTTGAGAAAACAAAAGTTAAAATAATGAAAAGCCTTGAACAGAAGTTGAACAAGCTAGAGCGCTATAGCCGTGTCTAAGTCAGAGTGATTCTCAGACACACTTGATAGGTACCAGTGCCATGCCTAAAGACCAAACAGCCTTATGAGACGACTGGATCAACACATACGTTCACCCAAACTTTGAAAAAATACTGTAACGTAGAACACTCAGCAATGTATTTATGTTATGTTACATCAATGACTAGCATGACACTAGCTGTAGATCTGAAAGCCAAGCAAGACACAAGTACAGTACATGTAGCAAACGGGCCTTGGGGACTTAAGAAAAGAAACGAGATGAAACACTGTGGGCACATGCTTATTTTATTATAACAACACATGCATACTATAACTGAGCAAGATGCTAGCCCAATACTCCATTAACGGTGACAAAAAGACCCACTGTTGCTACTTAAAAATCTTTTTTTAGGTTATGAACAGTCAATTATCAATTTTTTAAAAATTGCTAAAAAATTTAAGTCTATAGATAATTAGATTCTACCACAACAAAATTTCTTTCAACACTTCTAGTTCAATTGATGATCTGCCAATGATGAATTGATAGCGACTTCTATCATGGGTGTAAAGGTACATAAAACTGGCAATTCCCACCACTTTTCTAGCAACAATTAACGTATCATTCAAATTTTCTCTCTCAGATCATGGCATCATGGATATTCCCAAGGACTGGAAATGAGCAAAAAGAAAGCATTTGAAGAAGGTTACAGTATGGGCATTACCAAAGGAGTAGAGATTGGAAATGAAGTAAGTTTCAGATGGTTACAAATCAAAGTGTATCATTGGGCTTAAAACTTCAGGAAGTCTCAAACCATTTAAAAAAAGAATTTGAATTTTTGTGTAAACAAATTTCAGAGTTCACAGCTGCGCAAAAGATTGTGATTCTGCTTAGTGTAGTTAATAATTTTTTTTTATATAAAAATATAAAACTTCAGTTAGACTATGAAATTTCCTCACTTTCTTGCTGCAACATTAAAGTACGGAGCAACAGATGCTTATGAACATAATCACTGAGAAAAGAAACATGGTAGTTTTCAATTTTATGCTGGACAAAAACTGCTAGCTAGTAAACAGCTTGGGTAAAGATTTGCTTTCAATTAAATTTTAAATTTGTCTGATACGTTGAAGCAGATTAATGGATTGAAGATTGAAGATCTACATTACTTAGTGAATCAGA
The DNA here is from genome assembly GCA_033675545.1 of Elysia crispata. Lineage (NCBI taxonomy): Eukaryota > Metazoa > Mollusca > Gastropoda > Plakobranchidae > Elysia > Elysia crispata. The sequence continues at coordinate 58,168 of JAWDGP010006444.1, forward strand.
AAAAACAGTTAATCCAAAATACTAGAGGTCCAGGTAGGCTTACGTCTTGTGACAACCTATTTATAATAAAAACAAACTCATACAAAGTGCTGAAGCAGGGCCTCTGTAGTTTGACTAAATTAAATGAAAAGAACCTTTTTGTTTTGAGTATTAATTTTTTTTTTAAACATTAATTTCAAAGCTGGCAGGTTTAGTTTTTGAGTTAGTTTTAACAGAATATTCTTTATCTTCTTGACTGGTATGCTTCATTCAATTCATGCTGAGAGCGGCGATTTCTTTTGCACCTGTTCATGACTTCCTTAAATGAGCAGTTGATTTAATTTTTAAGTGATTTTTTTTACTTGGAATCAGAGTTTTTTTTTTTTTTTGTTGTGAAACCTCAATTGAATTGTAGACTCAATGAATGAGAATCAGCCCCTTTTAGTAAGATATTAAGCAAGATATATCCACTCCCAGTAGTGATATTTAATTGATCAGTTAGTAACTTAAAAAAAATTGTTTGATTTTCATTGACAGCTCAGGCTTTAGGATAGTTTTGTGAAGATCAAGAAGTGCAAAGTAATACTATACAAAGATAGTGGACGCTTTGGCTGCATTAAGCTCGTTTAAAGTTTATTTTAAAATAAAATTAATGAATGCAAGTCTTTTTAATTTTTTTTTAGGGGCTCTCTCTGTGAATTCTTTAAACTCAATTTTACTGTTGCAAAAAATAGTTCCAAGATTTTCATATTATTATTTTTTTAATGTTTTTCAGATTGGTTTTTACTCAGGATATGCAAATCAAATATTACACCTATGCAAGGAAGATAGTTCAAAACCAAGGTAACTTGTTTAAATGCTTCTTGAGGGAATTGTTCAGATCCTTTAGTCTCTCTTAGTCTTATGAGCTTCTTATGACTATAAGTTTTGAGGTTACCAAATGTTTATCTATTAATAAATTTTCTTGTTCTGAGATTCGACATGCGAACTGAAAGTGATCATTACTGCTGATGTTTCTTAGAAATGTTCAAGAAAAGAAAGAAAAATTGCTTTTCATCATGCTTTTAATCTTCAAAAATGTTTAAAACAGAAATATTATTCCTTGGAATGCCTTCTTTTGTATTACAGAGTCGTGAAAGTGTGTGAAGCTATTCTGCAGTTGGCAAATAAATTTATTGACATTGATCCAATGGACGAACAGTTAACTGACAACCTGAGCAAAATTCAAAGCAAATTTAAACAGGTCAGTAAAGAAAAGTTACAAATTTCAGATAATCAATTAGAGTTCAAACCTAAGATTAATTCCCTTTGTTTACATAGATGTCATTCAGTTCAAATTCTGTCATAAGTGACAAGGCCATGATTAAAAAAGAAAGTTCTAAAATCAAATGATGTCTTTCAGTTTCATCATAAATGCTATTGTTTCTTACCTGTGTGACCATTTTTCATTTTAACTAGCTCTACATACTTCTGCTTCATTTTCTGCTGTCTATCTTTCTCTTTAATGATGAACTGCTTTATGTCACTTTATTTTCATGAAAATTACCAATGCCACACACTATAATTTTGTGCCTTTTTAATTTTTTTTTCATCATGCTATCATGTCGCTGTATAATATGTAGCAAATAATCAGTTTTTTTTTTTTTTGAGTGGGGTGGGAGGGAGATATCACAAATATACATCGTTATCATTGTTACTTATATCTCATGATTATATTTTATTAGCAGTATAGATTTCAACAAATACTAAGCTTGTAAGAGCATACTTCATTATGTTCATTTTTTTTTTCTTTACTAGCTCTTTAAGTTGTTGACTTATTCATTCATATCTCTCCTGCATCTATCATTTCACCTTTCAAATACACAGATTACTTTTTTTGTTAATCTTTTTTACCAAACCTGTGATCTATCCTTGTTTAATGTGATGCAAATATCATGTTTCTTTCAGATCTCCATTTTAATCATATCTTATTATGCAGTTCCTTCGGGTGTTGACACTGTTCATTTTAGAAATCTTAATAAATTTTTTAGAAAAAGTCAATTAATGTGATTGTTCTTTAATCTTTTTTTTTTTTTTGTGTGTGTCCCTTCCAGCTCACATCATTACTTGGAGTGCAAATAGACCATGTTACTGTATCAGGGAATAATAAACGAGGGTCCTCGTTTTGATGCAGCTCAGGAACACACTCCAAATTTTCCCAGCAGTGACTTCAACCAGAAAGGGCACTGCCATGACAAGTCACAAAGTCGCCTGCCAAGAGCCTGATCTGACGCTGTGTTAGATCAAGTGCAAGTCAGATTAAATGCATGAGTTTGAAGTGTTTGAGTTTGTGCACAATTGTGATTCAGTTTTAGAACCAGATTGAATGGGCATTATTATACCAAGAAAGAATAATATTTTAAAAGTGCCTCTATATATATGCAGTATTTTATTTATCTTATTTTTTTTTTTTTTGGCATTAAAGCACACTTTTGGTGCACAAAACCAAAAGCTTCATAGAAAATTGATATTCTTAACTACAAAAGCTTTTGTTAGTGAAGCAACCTACTGTATATATTTTCCTTATTGGACAAGTTTTAAAATAATTTAATTTGAAATCTAGATAGTGATATCTGTAGCTTTGCTTTAGTTTATGATTTAGATTTTAGAAACTTATGATCTAATTGATTCCTTAGATTTTTTCCTTGCACGTTTTTTTTAACTAGGTGAGTAAAGATGTGCCTATATTTGTAATAGAATAAAAGTGCTGAATGGTTGTTTGGTATTTCTAAAATTTTCCTAATGAAGGTTAGAATATAGATCAAAATTAGCTTTGTCTAACCCAATACCTGGTGTATGCCCTTGTTCAGACAACAAATGAATATAACTTATCTCCATAGGGGAAGAAAGGATGGATAAGCTATTTCAAAATCTTGGGATAAAAATACTCTCTGAATTATGAGGAACAAAAAGAAAGTGAAAGAAAAACCAATAAAAACTCCTTATTTTTTAAAATGGCCATAGCTCTGATATTTCTCTCTCCTTATAGTTACACCCGTTTTATGAGTCAGTCATCAAGGCCTCTGCAGAGCTTTACCCACTCTGCATTATAAGCATTTAAAAAATGAAACGTGTTTTCAAAATCAACACACAGGATAATAAGGTTATGGCTGGGGAATGTAGAGCTTATTCAAAGTCAGTGGCAAGACCTTTGCTGGAGGAATTCGTCGGCAAAGTCTTCTAGAATATGTGCCTGGTTTGTTGATAATGTCATTTCTCTTGCTTGTAGGCACACCTCCAGGTTGTGGCAGACACTTTTGTGTGACCTTTGGAGAGAAAGAAGTTTTCAAGAATCAAAGGGCAAGTTTCCTCTGCAGAAAATGATGTCTTGTAGTGCAAATTTTAGCTGCCTCAATGAAAAGTCATATAAACCATGGGTACCGGTTTAGGTCTTTCTGGCATCCTGTTGAGCAAAAAGTGGCTTACACCTGACCGCCAGGTGTGGATATCTTGTGGTTCCCTTACAATATGTATGCACTTTGCTTTGTGCGCACAAGTCATAAAATCTTTGAAGTCGTATACTTCTAGTCCATTCATTTCATTTTCAATTTTTGAATAGCAGGCATCAGCTGACATAATGGTATGTCTAGGTTGGAACACTTTTAGAGTATTCTTATTTGCTTGTATTTCCTTTCTGTTCACCAGCACCACCAGCATTAAAAACCAGGTTCAGTTTTTGTTTTCTTTGCTACAGTTATACAGCCATATGGACGCTCACTGTCGTCACAAACTTAGGTTAGAAATTGATGGAATGTTGATGTTATGTCCTCATCTTTCTTCTGGAAAGGTCTCAAAGTGTTCAAGTTAGATTTGCCTTTGGAAACAGCTGCAAATGTTCTGTTGAACACTTTGATTCTCCATGTAAAAATGTTGGTTCAAACCCATCCATGAGTGGCACCATCATTACCTTCAGGAGATGTGCTTACATGATCAATTTTTCGGCTGTGGGAGAGTCTTTCTTGCACTTTCACGCCTCACGGTATCTTTTTGTGTGATGATTCAGTGTCTTATCTGTGCTCATCATGCAAAAAAAACCTAACAAAACACCAAGTTCTATTTGTTTCACATGAGGTGCATCGTTGAGTAAATTTGAAGCTTATTTGCTTGTAATATTTTTAAATTATAGCAGCAGTTAGCTTCCTATTTAGTGCTGTTTCTTAAATTGCTCAAATAGCTCAGTGATTTGGCTTTCAAGAAACTTTTTTTTATTAAATGTCTTAATGTGGCGTGAGTCTATTGAGTTTTCCCTCATAGAATTTTGCAATAATTTGTACATTTTCAGTAACTTGCATTTGAGACAAAGCTATCTTTCTTCCATCATAATTATTTAGTACAGTTTGTTTACAAGGGAGTTTATCTTTAATTTTAGTACCAAAAACATATTCGGCTGCTATCTGAATTGCTTTAGACACATTTGCAGCTGATACACCACAATCAGCTCTAAAAGCAATAACTGCTAGACTAACATTGTCGGTGAAAACATTATCTTTGTCGCCTTTAATAAGGACTGGCAATTTGCAATAACAATCACATTCAGACTTATCAAGTTCATACATTGGAGCATTTGTTTTAAGGACTCCCATTTCTTCTTTAAAATTTTGTCAGCTTTAGGTTAAGCATATCAATTCACTTACTAATTCATCTTTTTCTTCTTTGTGCTCTTAACACAAAGATGCAGTGTTATTTTTATGTATAAGTTTCAATGCCTTTAACTCCTTGTGTTTAATGGAAATAGATTCTTTTAGTTTTTCAACACAACTTTCAAAACCCTCACAATCTCTCTTACACTCGTTAACAAAGTCCTCAAATTTCTTCTTTACACAAGATAAGTCTGTTAGAGCAGATTCAAGAATGTTCATCTTTTCTTCGTGTTCGGAAATAGTTCTTAAGAGTCCATTAACAATTTTGTTGTTTTTGTCACTGTCACTTTCAGAACTGCCTTTCTTTAAAACGGGCGAGGGATTAGAAACAGTATCAGCAACAGTGCTAATATCAGGAGGGGTAACAATATTGTCACTGTCTTAGTGTCTAGATTGGTGAACAAACAATCCATGAACTGATGAAGCATTGTAAATCCTCAAGTTTCTTTCCTTTTGAAGACTAGTTTCAAGTATTTGTCAATCAGTTTTTTGATACAATAATCCTCTTTTCAAATTTTCACAGATTTCTCTGTATCTAAAGTTAAATGAATAAGCCATTTTTTGGAAATTTCCTAAAAGGAAGCCCAAAATCCTTTTGAGCCTTTTTTCAGCTCTATCACAAGTCCATGCATTCGAAATAGACAATCCACGAAATTCAAGTGATGGTGACGAAATAGTCCTTCTTGTGACACCCAGAGCTGAGAAGCAGTCACAAATAAGGTTAAAATCGACACCAAGTTGGCAAAAGTTGGCTCTCTGATGGTCCGCTAACTTTGAATAACGCTTCGCAGAGTGTGGAGTCCGTGGGCTGTGATTGGGCAGACTCGATCAAGTTTGACTTTCAGCATCCATGTATCAGCTAGGTTAATAAAAAAAAAAAGAAAACAACAGAATGAAGAGCCCAAAATTTTTTCACTTTTCTTGAGCCAATGTGTTGACTCAGTCACCGTGTTAAAAACTGAGAAGAGAAAAAAAAATTCCACACCGAAAAATATTACCCGCCAAGGAAAAGTTTATTTACATGCAAGTAAAGTTTCTATACTAAATGTTGCAAACATCATTTGATTACATTAAATAAAGTGTTATTATTAAGTCAAAGATCAACAAACTTGAAGAAACTGGTGTATTAAAATTGTAATAAATGGCCCCAAAGTTTTTAGACCGTCTCGTTCTTCAGTTAGAAGCTCATTAAAAAAAATTGTTGGCCCTCCTCTAGTGAACGACCTGGTGTGTCATGCGTTCTTGTCTTTAGGCCTAGTCTGCTTCATGCTTTATTTCATTCCACATCCGTTCACACACGGAGCATGCATCGGTTTTGGGTGAGCCAAAATATTCGACCAAACAAACTCATACAGTGTACCGGTACCGGACTGGAACATTGGGTTTGCTGATTTTCTTAAGATTCCATAGATGTTTGATACTCTTCAAACCAGGTTGTAAATAGATCTTACAAGAATTTCGATCTCGCATTGTAGCTCTCTCGCACCTGCATTGACTTGATAAAAGTTGGCCTACTCACAGCTGTTCGCTGAGGTTCAAATTTCTCTTTTCCTGTCACCTCCCCTTTGTTCTTTTCGCAATGTAAATGTTCTGTTAAAACTTTTAGCAATGATATCCTCTCGCTTCGGACCAACAGCCTAAACTTTGAGAAAAAAATTTTTGGGGCAAACTTAAGACCTTTTTGGAGCAAAGAATGAAGTGTCACATTCATCCAAGATCCGAGTTTGTCCTCCATATCATGGCCTTTAAGTCTTCTTATTACCCATGACATGGCATTTCATGATGAAATTGTCTTGGTCTACTTTCGTTGTGTGTGAGTAAAAGTGGCCATTAAACTTTAATGGATGATCTGATGATCATGGGATGGAGTTTATGGCACCCAGCATCCTTGCTCCCGTCAGTGGAAACAGTTTAAGGTTGCCGGGAAATTCTTTCACCAAGGCTCAACGTAGCTTTTGTTCCTATCTCTATCACAATAGCTGTACCCTGCGATCGAGCACACGGAAAGTTTTTAGCAATCTCCGAATCCTTGAATACTTTTTTCACCACTTTATTTATTCTGTCTAAATATGCTCAAAGGTAAGTTCAATTCCACTATTAGATCCAACATTGCCAGTTCAGGAGCGTCATTAATAGTGGCTTGCCGAGTTGTGACAGCTTGACGAGCAGCTGTTTTTTCGACCCTACCAAGAGCGCATGCGTTCCTCCCATGCCGGGACCCGAATAAATGGCGCTCGATTTTCATATTCTAGATCTCAGTAATCAAAGAAAATGGTAACTCCGCCTTATACTGAGACGATGCTCGGTCACTGAATATAAAATATTGTCTTTTTGTATGCCACAAGTATTCAGATGATGGGTAACTCTTCACTCATGACTTCCTGGACAAAGAATGCGTCATGCTTTTAGTCATCACTTAGAAACACCATGTCTTGAGTGGTGACTTCACAGTTCTTTGGACAGTGCCTTTGGATACCTACGGGGTGAACAGCAATCTGACGCAGTCCATAATAGGATGACTCTGGCTGATCTTGGCTTATGCAAGTGTACTTTTGGGCAAAATCAAAAGTTCACACTGAATCGCCGTCAGGTGGGGAGGCCTTGAGCTGCTTGCATTGCTCTGCCTGCCATAGAAATGCAAACTTAAGTGCAATCAGAGGTTTAAGCTCTGAGACCAGCTCATCTAGGAGCTAATTCAGAAGACCTTGTCGCTCTGTTAGCTCAAGATGCTTTTTTTTTTCTCCGCCATGACATTGACCCATTTCTCCAAAGTGACTAAGTTACTTGGATAAGTCAACTTTTTTAGGTCTTTGGTTACTTGGGAAGGACTACACTGCTCACACGACCTTTGTGAGCACAAAAGTCTATGATATTTGCCATTCCTGGGGAACATCGAGTTATCAATCAGGATACTGTCTCAGACTGTCTTTATTGTGGCACATGGATTGAATTTTCCTCATAAAAATCAGTTATGACAGATCGAACTTTAGAGGTCTTTTGATATCATTGAGTGTCTGCGTTTTTCATTGTCCTTTTGTCGAAGCCCAAAATTTGTCTGTAAGAGTCCTTGGCATGGACGTTAGACTTTGCCAAAAATCTACTGAATTTCAAAGACCACATATTTCTCTTATTGTTTTTTCCTGGTTGCCTTAGAAATTGAGCGTGTACTGCTCAGTCTGGCTCATTTGTGTGAAGGGGCTCAGGAGAACTACTGGTGGCATTTTCTGTGTCTCCAGCCACTTCTGGATTTTCACTTTCAGTTACCGGTATTTTCAAGAGGATCAATTTGTTCAGTTTTGTATGTGCGGGGAGATGCATTTAAGTCAGAAAAGACGAAAGTGGCAGAAACGGTTTGATCGTCCTCTTATCTCTTGAAGTAATGCGATGGTTTGCACCCGTTGCCCAGTTGTCAGGGCAATAAGCATGGTCAGTTTGAGACAGTCTAAGCAAATGCCAATTGACATTGTCACCAGTATGGATTTGATGTACCATATGTACGTCTGAACATTTGAAAACAGCACAATAACATTCAGCCTGAAAGAGGTTCTAGAAAGTTTTCTTTAGAATCTTGCCCTAGGGTAAAACAATGTGAGCTCCTGGACGGATCAACGCTTAAAGCGTGGTCAGCCTATCTCAAATGACCTCAAAGTGAGTTCGTAGAATGTACAATGCTCAACGCGTATCTCTAACCCAGCTGTGGTGCTCCTTGACATAATCACATTTTAATACACACTTAATTGCACGCGCTTTGTTGAACATTTTCACAATGGTGATAATTGAACAAAAGTGGTAGAAACGGTTTGATCGTTCTCTTATCTTGCGCTGCTATTTTCCTCATTATGCTCCATTGCCACATTTACATTCTCACATACGCTCACATCATAATCTCCATCCCCACTATTTGAAGCATTTTCTTTTTGTACAATCTTAAGTTTAGCTGCATGATAATTATCCGTTGACATAGTCAAGTGCCTTCGAGTCACCGTCAAATAGCACAGTCTCATAAATCATCTTCCTCTGCTCCACTGAATGTGCGAGACATACAGCTGATGCCTCTACCTTCATTGCATTTGAAGTGCCACCAACGTTCTTATTACATTTTTTTTTGTGATTTTCACTCCAAGCATTGAAGTCAGCAGAGCCTGAGGGAGGTTCTTTTTTCACAGCCCCTACTGTAGTTTGATGCAGTGTGATCAAGGAGCAAACCACTGTTAATATCCGCAATCATACCTTCTCCATAATAGAATGAATTTCCTCCTTGTGTCATGCCCCATCATATGATACATTCATGACTTGAATTTCAGAACCGCTCATCTGATCTACACCCCCGACTTGTGATGTTCCCTCAACACCTCTGTAGATGGTAGCAGCTTGAGCTGCATCTCTGACCTCCATCCTTATTTGTGTATAGGTCTTATGGTGCATTGTATTTTGGGCATTCATGATATGAAACATTTTCTTCATGGTTGGCAGAGACGTGCCACGTTCTTTTGAAGCAATCAGTCCGAGCATTGATGTCAACACAGAACACTATCCACCTCCATCTGGGTATGATCCTTTTCAAGAATTTTTTGAATTGTAGTCACATTGTGATTAATTGCAAATTTGGAAAGCGCTGATGCAAGAACTACTTTTCTAATCTGAGCTGTGCAGCCATCTGAATAAATGATGAAGCTGTCAACGTCCTTTACATGCTCCCATAAAAAGTCAATCAAACATGAGGCAAATTCATTTGCTGTAAGGCCTCTCTCACTCTCATTCCATATGTATAACAGGTTACATATTTCGTTTTAAAAATATAAGATGAAAACTGTGTAGTTGTGCACACAGTTTAGTTCTGTAGTACAATGCTGATGCTTTACACATGGCACAAAGCAGTACACTTTGTAAGTCTACAGTTAAAACTTTGGTCTTAGGATTATTATCCAGACTTATCAAGTTCATAAATTGGAGCATTTGTTTTAAAGACTGTCATTTCTTCTTTAAAATTTTGTCAGCTTTAGGTTAAGCATATCAATTCACTTACTAATTCATCTTTTTCTTGTTTGTGCTGTTAACACAAAGATGCAGTGTTATTTTTATGTATAAGTTTCAATGACTTTAACTCCTTTTGTTTAATGGAAATAGATTCTTTTAGTTTTTTAACACAACTTTTTAACCTTCACAATCTCTCTTACACTCGTTAACAAAGTCCTCAAGTTTGTTCTTTACACAAGATAAGTCCTATAGAGCAGATTCAAGAATATTCATCTTTTCTTCGTGTTCACAAATAGTCCTTAAGAATTTGAGTTCATTAACAATTTTGTTGTTTTTGTCACTCTCACTTTCAGAATTGCTTTTCTTCAATAAGGGCGAGGGTTAGAAATAGTATTAGCAGCAGTGCTAAAATCAGGCGGGGTAACAATATTGTCTGCTAGACAAACCTTCTCAAGAGACTTGCGCTACAAAAATTCTTGACATTATTGATGATGCTCATATTACAGGGCTGATTTTTTATGTGACGTTAGGAGGCAGGAACACAAGTTTCGTTGCTTTCAAATTTTGGACTTTGAGATGTGTAGCACAGTTGTCAACAATGAAGACAACTTCTCTCCACCTCTCAGCCATTGTTTTATCAAAGTCCCGCAGCCAAGATTCAAAGATGATGAATGTCATCCAGGCTGTTTCGTTGGCTGTGTGGCAGCCTTCTCAGTCCCTTTAAGCATCTTGGTTGCTTGAATTTGCCCATTATAAAAAGAGAACTGTTCTGTCGTATACGACTTCACTTTGGCCACAGACAGATATATAAATAAAGTTGTAATCGCTTTTTGAACTGCGTAATCCAGCTATGCTGCATGTCCAGTCTATTTTTCCTAGTTCATGTGCCAGCTCCTCTGCTTTGATTTTCATGATAGGCTCACTGATAGACTGTTCTCATAAACTGATTCAAAAGTTTGTTCTCGATGTCATCGTGCTGCAACGGTCGCCGTCACTGTTTGTTTGAACTAGTCTGGCCAGAATAAAAAAAAAATATTTTGGTAATATCTTTGCTCTTCATATTTTTTAAACTGTGTTCGCTGGAATTCCAAAGTCACATGCTGCATCTTTCTGTTTCTTGACTTTCTTTTCTATCTCATCAATTAATTCGATTTTCTGTTTTAGCGTCAGGTTTGTTAATTTTCTGCTTGCCATTGATATTGGATTTTTCAGTCGTTTCTCTTTCAAAAAATACTGGAGTAAAAATAAATATGGCTCTGATGCTAGGTCTATCTCGCTGTTGGGATCTGATCAAAGTGTAGATTTATTCTAACTAGGAAACTTATAGAAGTGAATACGCAAAATGTAGATCCGTTTAGAACCCACACCATGATATACATTGATAAAAACTAAGATATATCCAATACAGACTAATATAGGTATATGAAAGTAGTTTACAAAACAAAAATCAGAACTTTTATGAAAATGCACTAGGACCTTCAACATGTGCAGGGAAATGTACATGTGCCAGCGGCGTGATTTCATGCCAAGAGTGCAGTGAGGATATGAACTTTTTGTACTCTTATTATTTCAGGAAGAGGAATATTCACCAAATTCTTGGCCTTTTTATCCCAGCGCCTTGCTTGCTTTTCAGAGGTGGGTTCAAACTATGACGAAATGAGATCCTCCGTCTTGTTGTCAAACCATCTCACTGCCACGATGGTTGAGTCCAATTCAACTTTCTGGTTGAAGGAATCTCTGCCTTCAGCTTGTAGGCTTTTTTCATTCAAAGAGTTGCAGCCTTTTAGCCTGTTAGCCCGGACCTTACCCGTGAATTGGATTTCCAAATTCTGCAGTTTCTTTACCAGCTGAAGACTGGTGAAGAAGTTGTCGGCAAACAATTTACAGTTCTGATGCCGCAGAATGTTCTCACATAATTTCATGACAACAACACCGCCAATGCCTAACACTTTCTTCAGCTGTGCGGTCTCATCATTTGCTGCATCATTGCCTTGGTACCCGTCAAAGTCGTAGAGAATACCACTACTGCCAGCACGTCCTCATAACTTGAAACCCTATGGTTTGGGTTTGCCACGTATGTACTGCCTTTGAAAGCCACCATTCTTTCGTCCACAGCATTGTGTTCTTCTGGTGGGACTTACGAAAGGTTTTCCTTAAGACTTGAGTCATGGCCGTGGTTTCCAGACTTTATCTTGGTTTTTGATAGCATCTGAGACGCTCATGTTGTTCACAAAATAAAGGTGGGAGGCTAAGGCCATAAATCTATTACAGGACATGAAATGTTTTCCCATATGCCCGCACAGAATCGGCTTGAGCAAGGCCCATGCGAAGGAAAAGAGCAAGAAAAGTCTCAATTTCCTTCTTTTTTTTATTACAATTTTTAACTTCCTTGGTTCGGCTGACCTTGTTTATTTTTATTGCACTCTTTATTGGCTTTTGGATCATTTTCTCGAGCTTTCTTAGTTACTTTTCTTTTCTATCAAACATTCCCTCATGGTACTCTATCTCATCTTGAAGTCTTGTGATGTTATCTGTAAGGTCTGCCAGATCTTTTGTGTTTCCTCTTCTTCTTGCCTTAGTGGTTCTCCCACTGTTTACCGCAGGAGTTTGTTTTTAATAGGCCATATTGGTATTGAATAATATGATAAAATGCAGCACTTTTTTACCTGACCAATTTGCTTTATGTAATGGCCTAGAGTCAAAGCAAAATTTGGAGAATGCATAAAAGTTTTGGGTTTAATAATTTTTATATTCTTCCAAAGAAAGGCTTTTGACGGTCTTTTCATTGAGACCCGCAAGAAGTGTAGCAGCATGACAAATTCGTCCACTAATAGAAAAAACATGAAGTTACATCCGGCTCTGAAAACGTATAGAGGTCTACCGCCATCAAGTTTCTAGATATGGTTTAAGAATGTTCTGCGTATGAGTCAGCAGTAGGCAAAGTACACAGCTGTGTTGTGTTGGTGCCTACTGTATTTAGATTTGACGAGTCTAATCTATCAGATTTATGCACCAGGGTCAAATTAAATCAATTTACTAGATCATCAGCATTCACAGCAACTACTATCAAGGTCAAGGTTAATTCATGATCATCACTACTCATAACCGCTGCAGCAAAACAAGCTGAGCCCGTTTCCTGAGTCGCGTCAATGCATTCCCAACTCTCTGGGTTTGCGGTAAAAACATTCAAAAGTCTGCGATGACTTCCATCCTACCGAAGCTGAAATATCGGCAATATCTAATTTGCTGCAGCCTTTTTGGCCGCAGCAGCCCGGTTCCTGACTGTACGGAGTACTTGGCCGTACCTGTTTGAGCCATCTACTGTTAGTCTCGGGATTAACAACCTTATTTGGATACATTACTCTCACCAAAAGTTTATCAGACTGACGCCAGTCTTCTGTTCGCGTCAAGTAATCTCTGAACTACGCACGATATTCTCTCTGGGTATGAGGGCTAATATATAATTATATGTGAATGTTTCTATTCTGAGGTGATGTTTTTATCTGGTCGTCGAGCATAAAAGATGACACTTCCATGGTAAAACACAAAGCAGTTCAATGAAATGATGCCATGGTTTGCACCCGTTGCCCAGGTGTCAGGGCAATAACCATGGTCACTTTGAGACAGTCTACGCAAAGGCAAATTGACATTATCACCGGTATGTATTTAATGTATTTCGGAACTACCGAAATATCCCAAATGCCATTATATATAGGTATTGGGGATTTTGGTTAAAGGCTCTCAGTACACCATCAGCATTTTAACTTTTCCCCAAAGTTAGTTAGGAAATATCGAACAGAGGGATATGAAATGAACAATTATCGGTATGCAATTGGATTATATTCCTAACGTGTGAGGTCTTGTGCGTGGTGATAATATTGAACGTCACAAATAGACCAACAGTCATATACTGATATAGCCTACTGGAGTGATGACGTTCTACCCTGAAAAAGAGAGATCCAGATCTGGTAGGGTAGAAAATAAATGTATTTCTTAAATACTTACATGAGTCACCGTCATAAATAATAAGATGCAAAAAATAGTAAATACATATGTACGTTTGAACGTTTGAAAACAGCACAATAACACTCAACCTGAAACAAGTTCTAGAAAGTTTTCGCTAGAATCTTGCTCTAAGGCGAAGCAATGTGAGCTCCTGGACGGATCAACGCTTAAGTGAACCTCCGCGGGCTTGGTCAGCCTATCTCAAATGACCTCAAAGTGGGTTCGTAGAATGTACTATGCTCAACGCTTGTCGCTAGCCTAGCTCTGGCCAGTGCCCTTTGACATAATCACATTATAATACACCCTTACACACGCTTTGTTGAACATTTTGACGATGGTGATAATTGAGCAGCAGGTAGGCGTACTGGCAGGAGGGAAAGGGAGCGGTTCCTGTCACTTGGTGAAAGCATAGTCATGGGTCCAGCCAGCCTCCCAGGTTAACGCATACACAAGTCAATGTATGCCTCCTGTCAGTACTTGGTAACTCCCCGCCGCCTTTTGTCTAGATCTTTACTAACAGATGGGCGAGTTAGAGCAGAGAAAGCTTTATATATATATATCGTCGGCTCGGGACAAGAAACCGACAACCCACATTTTCAAAATTTTACAGGAAAAGGAAAAAACTGATGTACTCTGTGAAAAACAGCGGTGCACGCGTGTTAATCATCATCCTCACTCAGAATATCATCCCTAAACATATGCTTAGTTTAATTAGGGAAAATAATAGTTAACCTTGTGTTGGCATGCTGTTTAATAGTTATGTCGACTTTTGGCTTCAAATTCCGCCGGGGCAAGAATCCGCTAACGGCCGTTGGCGGATTTTAGATAGCTTACACGCTGTGGAAAAATCCGCCACTGTCTGCTGTCGGATTCTTGCCCCAAACGTTCGATTCACATAAGCAGCCAAGTAAAGTGACACTGTATATAAGTTATCGGATTTTGTATCTGAAAGAGGTACCGCACTGATATCAATGATTGGGCTCGATTCAACAACGAAACGACAATAATACATGGATAAAAAACATGAAAAAACAAAGAGTCAATGTTTGAAATTAACTGCTTTGTAATACATTATTCATGAAGTGATTATGAAAGTAAAATTCAAGTAAGGGATATTAAAAAAAACACAATTATTTTTTTTCGTTTTTTGAATGGAAAGGAAAGAACATGTTTGTATTAAGATTAATTTAGTCTTTAAAATGTTCCGAACGCACAAAATTCGGGTGCATAAATCGATTACATAAAACTAATTACTAAAAATATCAATCATTAATGTCTAGCTCAGACAAACATACAATATTATATACATTATAAAGATGATAATATACTAAGTTTTGAGCTTACAATTAAGGACACAACGGTGTGTTTATGATTGTTAGAAATTGTTTTCATTACATGCTACTGGTAGTTATGATATTCAATGTTTCTGTTTACTTAACCAAACAAATTATAACATTTATTCAAATGATGGAATAACAGAAATGGGACAAAATGTAATTATATCCTTTTTTTTCAGTAAAGAGCAAGTAGTGATCTAGAAAAATCAGAAAATGACCCTATCATGAGAATCATAGTACACTACAATGGCAGCTGTCATACCAGCTGAGCAATTTTATTTCTGTTGAGAGCACTGCAATAAAAGTTCAGATGTCAGCGATATGAGAACATACGCATGAAAAATTTCTTCTTAAATTTCTTTAGAGTCTTTGAAATTATTGTCTAATCTTCTTCGCTTACTTCAGCTTGATCGTAACACAAGGGCAAACCTTCATAAAAGGAGTGATATGTGGCAGGAACCAGTCCAGCTTGACAAAGACTGATGAGGTCATCTTTCTTGACTCTGCTAATTCCACTCATGGCCGTGAAACGAAGTGGAGGCGACGCTTCTTGAGCTGGAGCAAGTGAATTGCCAGAACCCCTTTGCCTTCTGCAGAGATCCACTCGTTTCTCTGCACCGCCGTACTCATATGTCAGATACAATGCCTGAGGATCGGTGCCATAAACAATAAACTGCCTCACGCTACTCCATTTCACTTTGTTATCTTCATCATCCATGCTTAGGTTCTTGACACTCTTTGACATTGTTTTAGAGTCTATGAACTGTGCGAGTGTCAGCTCCTCTACATGATATGGTGTTTTGGACTTGCGTGCAGTCCTCACAGCTGAGTACCACTGCTCAGGCGAATAAATGACCGCGTGTTTCGTGGCTCTCTCAATGACGCTATGAACAGAGTCGTTTTCGTTCTCGGTATGTCCTTTCTGAAGGAACGTTAAGCATAGCTTGTCCATTTGCAGTGTTTTGTTTGTTTCGTTCAGCATGAATGCCACAAAACGGTTGCGGTTTTGTCCTGGGCAGTTGTCAGAGAAGAAAGTCAAATCTTTGCACCCACCTTTTGATTTCTCTTCAATAAACTTAGTTAAGCATGTTGCAACCTCACTGGCACCTCTTCGCGCTTCAAATTCTGGCCACATAAAGCATCTTACTTCGGCTGTTCCAAGATCGTACATGGTGAGGTTGTGTACGTACAACTTCCTTTTGTAGTAAAATGTTGAGCTGTTAGATTTTGGGCACGGGAGCAATTGCTGCATGTCGAAACAAACTGCTCCAAATTTGTCATTTGCCTTACTTCTTTCCTTTGCCTCTGTTTTTATCTCTCTGGCTTTTTCTTTGCTCTCTAGATGTTTGGCCTGAATCATTTTTTGGTTCTCATCTGGGTCGGCAATATTCTCAAACGCGACGCACTCGTCACACCTGTCTTTTTTTGGGCGAAAGAAAGACAAGTTGAACTTTTCTGTAAAAACGCGATTGTATTTGTCAGACGAAACAACCTCCAGGATTCCTTTATTTTTACATTGCTCAATATAAAGTCTATGCATCTCTTTGATACTCAGTGACTGATCTAAGAACCCTTTACTGCATTCTCTTCGACAGTAGTGGCTGTCTACTTTAGGAAAACTCTTAATGTGTTCAACAACTGTTGCAATGCTTTCTGCCGACCACTTCTTTTGTTTGCCATGTTTCCCAGACAGCGAGTCTTTTAAAATTCCTTCATCGCTCTGCATATTCACACTGCCATACACGAAGTCCTTTTTTATACCCAGGGTATTTAAGAAAAAAGTCTGGCATACTTGTCTTTTTTTACCGTCTTTAGTAAGAAAGTAGTGATATGTCACCTGTCTCTTCGTATCTTTGCCACAGTATGTTCTTTGAATAGATGTCTTTTCCACATTTTTTCAAATAAATTGTCTTTGGTCTTTTTTGTTACCTATCTTCCAATACTGCTGGAAAACTGACCGCCTTTCCTCTTCAGAGATCAGTGCAGTGCACTTCCGTGGACATACTGGACCGCATGGAGGAGCTAAAGCTCGAGCTTTGAAGCTTTTACCAGTTTCTGATACGTAGCTCTCGCCAGCGTTACGGCGGCTCCGTATCAAGTTTTTCTTCCACTGGTCTTCATTCCTGACCCGTTTCCTGGACCGACCACGATTGTCAACATTGTCCTCTGTGTTATGGACCAGGTCTTCATCAGGTCCTGGATCAACGCTGTTTTCTGTTGATTCAACTGGCTGGGAAGGTGAACCAACTTCGGCTTCTGTTACCACGTTGGAAGAGACAATTTCTACAGCTGTGGATGTAGACCCAATTGACAAGAAGTCTAGTGCTGCACTACTTGAGGAGATTTTTCTCCTCCGATGGCGACGCTTTATTTCTGCTAGAGTGGCGTCGTCTGAATCAGAAGAGTTCAGTTCGCAGTCAGCCACGATCATGGTCGCTATCGTCTATCTCGTCATCTGTTGATGCGATGTTTGGTGCCTTGTCAGTCTGTATTGGCTCTTGACAACTAGAATCAAGTGCCGCATCACTGGTAAGGTGGAGATGAGACGGGCCCTCACACCTAGCTGCTCTTCTCTGCCGTTCATTTTCCACAAGACTTTTCAAAGTCGAGGTATTCACCTTAAAAGAAAAGACAAACGAAAAAGGAGCCCAATTTCAGTGGTCTGATGCATAGCCTGCTTCGTAAATATTACACACACATGCAACACCAACTCTTAGTTTTCTCTGATTCAGAGGAATCAATGGTGACTAAAATGATTTCATTTTAAATATCAATACCAACAATATAATTATTATTCGAAGTTTACTTACCTCACAATCACTGCCAGAACCACTTGACATGATAATGTTGTAGTTGAAATTGTTCGATAGTCGACAAACAAGACAGTATTTCTGCTGGTTAAGAAGTCAATGAAACGCACAGCAGCCACAGCTGCTGTTATGTAGGCTAGCGGACTACTGCGATCATTCTAAACACGAGGTCTATTCTGATTAAAAAAAACACAACTTAAACCACCGTTGCGTCAACACGTGGTTTTGGGATGGGCATGGGCATTTCCGACACTGCCCTCACCGCACAACCCATGACAGGTATGACTAACTCTCCCCGCCGCCCGCCCCACTCGCCCCCCCCCCCCCATCTTTCCCTTTTCCCTTACTCGATCCACCGAAATAGATGCACAATGCGAACAATGTTGCATCAGAATGATTAAAAAAAATTCATGTCTCAAAGACAGAAACCGATATGTCTGTAGTTTGTCTGTAATTATAATGTAACGGTTGAAGAAATAGCTCGGGACAAGAAACCGCTAACAGCAGTTAGCGGTTTCTGGTATTCAGGAATTTTACGATAAGACCCATTGTCGGGTTCTTACCCCGCTTATAGTTTGAGAAAACCACGTCGGAAAATAAAACTTTAAAACTGTAAGAGATAGAGCTTTGGCGGTAAGAGAGGCGTGTAGAGCAAAGGGAGGTAATCAAGAAAATCGAAAAAAAAACGAATTTGGCCAAAAATGTGGCTTATCGGGTTCTTGTCCCGAGCCGACGATATATACATATATATATTTATTAAGGACGAAAAATATCGGAAAGAATCCTGTTTTTGATCCCACCACCTGAAAAAAAAAAATCGACTTGTCTGAAAATGGAGCTCAGTGCAAGGTCTTGTAATTCATATCAGATGGGGTATGAACTGATTTGACTGAAAATCGACGAAAGTGGTGTCAACTGTTTTGTCAGGACAATATAGGCCTAAATAACTAGCAGGCAAACATGAAATATGAAAAAAAAATTAAATGGAATTGATGGACCAATTTTATTAACAAGCACTGTGTCTTATTTTGTGCTTTATCAGAAGCAACCACAGAAAATTTGCTTTGATATATAATTGCACTCCATAGCACAGTGCAGAATAACAGTGAGACAACTTAAAAACCGCAAAAATGGGTGCTGCAAAACACCCCCTGCCTACATAGAATGTAGCCTACTTACCACAAACAATTATGGTTGCATTATATGTAAGTGCCAGGTCAGTGATAAATAATCCTCTTTTTGTCTGTGTTCACCTGCACTTCCACAAAAGCTTTGCATCCTGTCAGGTAGGTGCTGAAAGTGAATAGAAGAGTTACAATCGTATAAATTAAAATTAAATCAAAAGCCATAAATTGGCCTCAAAAGGTGTCACTCTTTGCCAATGACTCTACGAGTATCCTGGGCTATAGGAACAGGATCGTTGATGTATCTTTGCTCCCACACCTGGTCTATCAAAGTTAGAGTGAAATCGAGCTGCGGCTCAGGCTTTTGGGTTAGAGTATGTTTAGATTCAGAGTAAATAGTTTGAGCCT
This sequence comes from Elysia crispata, assembly GCA_033675545.1. NCBI lineage: Eukaryota > Metazoa > Mollusca > Gastropoda > Plakobranchidae > Elysia > Elysia crispata. Next base: position 77,487 of record JAWDGP010006444.1, read on the forward strand.
GAACCCTCATGCCATGTTTAAGATGTGCTTCAGCCCGTTCCACCATTTCATGTTTTTTTTTTTTTTTTGAAGCTGTATTACTTGAGGTTCTGGTCAAATATGTCAACTCCATTCATGTACAAAGACTGGCTTCTGCATGCAATGTACTCTTTTCCTTGTTTTCATGATAAGAGAATGTGCAGTAGAAAGCAAACACACTCCCTTTTTGTCTTTGTACTTCAAGCTTAACATATCGTCTTTGACTAAAAAAAATTAATCAGCTTTTTGTCTTGTAACTTTTTGCTGCGTTAATCATAGGGGATTCCCCAAAGGTTGGAGGGGAACGCGCCGCAAGCTGCCTTTCTCTTTGTTCTCAAGTCATAAAACAGAGATAAACTTTTAAAAATTTGTTCATAAATATACAATGGCCCTTGCTATGGAACTCGTGGAGATCCTGGGGACAGGGAGCATGCCACTTGCGAAGGTTTCGTATCCCAAACATTCCACTTGCGAAGGTACTAGATTTTGGGTCAAAAATAACATTCCACTTGCGAAGGTACTAGATTTTGGGTCAAAAATAACATTCCACTTGCGAAGGTACTAGATTTGGGGTAAAAAATAACATTCCACTTGCGAAGGTTACGGTATTAAGTATTCGGTATTAATGAAAATCGAACATCCCCCTCTGCGTTTCGGCTTCGGACTGTCTCATAGTGAGGCCGCATTAGGATGTTTGATTTTATTTTTCCGACCGTTAAAAACATATGTACATTATTTACATTCTGGGTTAAAGAGTCGCTCAGGTCAGTGGAGATTTGTACGTGGGAGCAATGCATTGCAGATGCGCCTTAAAAAGGCATGTGTTGTGAGTGAGCCATCTACGTACTCTGCAATCGACGATTTCATCCAGTCATGTTTCTTCCTGTCAGACAGTTTGGCTGGGCGTGAGGGTCCATCTCGGATCTTGAATGAGTTTTCAAAAACGATCTCTTGAAGTCGATCAACTAATTGAAAAACGGATGGGTGACTTGCATAAAAGAGACTATTGAGTTTTCTATGGAAGGCCTCTGAACCGTTCGTTGTTCTTTTGCTGCACACATCTGTGCTAGCCCATAAAGTCGGAGGGAAGCTGGAGTGACTGCATATATATGTTTTTGCGAGATACTCCAAGTATTCGTCTATTCTCTGATCATCTGGCGCTTGTTCCAGGATGTCAAATGCATAACTCTCGCAGACATCTAAAGGATCAAGGTAAGGCAAGCCAAAAGTAATTTTGAGGAATTGTCCGATTTCAGAATCCGGATTCTTGAACTCTTCACTCAGACCGACCTTTTGAATTTTCTTCCACCAACTCTGTTTTAGATGAAAGAGACAGCCTTTCAGTGCCAACCCTGGGAGGCTTAGCTTTGCTGCTGCATGAGCCGCTTGTTCGAAGTCTAGATGAAGAATCTTCCCTTCGAGACATAATCCTGTGACTTCAAAGTGTAGGGAATGCAATAGCTTAAACATGTTTTGGTACACTTCTTTGCTACTTCCAGGGAGCAAGAAAAACGCCACTTGGACGTATATTCCATCTGTAAACGTGATGATGGTGTGCAGCTGCTCGAAATGCTTCGGACATGATTTAAACGTGCCGTCGCCAAACATGTCTTGGTTCCTGTGAAGGTATACCATTGCAGAAGGGCTGTAAACACAAGCTATCTGAGTTTCGTCATCGGTCATGTACTCATGTAAAACATACTTAGTGTGATATCCTTTCACCGGCTTTAATCGGCCTGGTCCGATAAATAATTATTCAAGTCGAATTGAAGAATCGTTTATTTTCTATACCTTCGCAAGTGGCAAGTTTCGGCGCCCTTTGAAGATTTTACCTTCGCAAGTGGCAAGTTTCGGCGCCCTATGAAGTGGAATACTCCCTGGGGACAACATGCCTACCATCGTCAGTTTCCAGTCTGTTTCTTTCTCTCCCTGCGTGAATTTTCCCTCGGCTGACACAGCCTTTGTCCTCACCACATAAAAAATTAATCATGTCCAACTCGTGTGGCTTACTTAGAATGCACTGTTCGAATTGCAGTCGCCCTTCCATGGCTTTATTGTATTACACTATTAATCATCTACTGCTTAATTCTTGCCAGGGTACATGAAGTTGGGAGAGGCAAATTTTCTTTCCATATATGCTCTACAAGGGGCGAGATCTTGTGGAGTTTGGCAGCTTTAACTTGTTTAAGAGCATTTCTGTGTCGATGAAGGGCGCTCACATCACATCTATCCCATGACATTGGCGAGAACAAAATGGGCCCCTTCGACTAGTAGTAGTACACTAGTTGCAGTGGCTTGTTCACAATACTGGAAAACATAGAACTAGGAAGAGCCGAAGAAACTTCCACATTATCTAATGATACTTGATAGAGATACACATTCGCCTCTTCAAGTTATTTCACAAAAAATAGACCCGGTCATTTCGAAGACAGTTTTTTCATTCTTTTAATTACAGAGAAGGCAATGTACTGCTCTAACAAGTAAGTGCGTCCGAGTGTATTTGTGTTCCATGCCTATTTTTCAGGAAGATTTGCAGCCTTAAAGGGGAAAGCTACCCAAAGGAGCAAAAATTGTTTTTAATTCTAAAATTTTGTTTTTACGTGCTGGTGTGTGTCTTGAGCATATTTGGTGGACATTTCAACAGATTTTAGTCACTTTTGAGTACCAGTCACATTGAGAGGGATGATTTTGACATCCCAACTGTTAAAATTTTTTCAAACCTGAGGAGTGGCTTTTATAGGGCTAAGGAAGAAGGAGGTGTGGTAGCGAAATAACTACATGTATACCATTAGGGCTAAGTTATAATGTTTCTGGACTCAGACTGAAAGGAAGCAGTGGGCAGACACAGTTACAAAATATTCATCGTCGGTTTCATCTATCTCAACGGTCAGACCAATATTTATTTTGCAAAAAATATATGCCTGCAATTACTAGAAAACAACAAATAAAAAAAGAAAAAAAAGTTCTTCTCTGGTCTCCCCTCTACCCCTCTTTTTTGGTAGACACTACCGACATTGTAAGCTTTAAAATATGGACTTGAGAATTTGCTAAATCTTCCTTCAAAGGGGCTCATTTTTCTGGGATTTTCAAATCAGAGTAAATCAAAGATTAAAAGTAACTTCAAAGCTCCTCACTTTATGCAATATGAAATATTGAGGATTTTCCCCTTTTCTTTTTTTTTTTAATCAATATCATGTTCACTTGGGCTTTAGTAGATTCAAAGTTTATTTTTTATCCCAAAGAATTTAAAATTACTGACCTAGACTACACACGTTAGTTATATTTATATTTGGAATTTAACTTTAACCATAAAGACAGCTTTCACTGGAACATTTTGTGTTAATGTAACCAATAAGAATTTTAATACCTAATTTCTACGTCATGAAACAGTAAATAGATTTTTTTTTTAAAAACATATAACATAAATTATTACAATTTGAAGAAGGTCAGAGCGTTATCTGAGAGCACCTTCTATTCTGACTATTCAGCCTATTGATGAGAACAAGTTAATTTAAAGTACTGCTGTGCTTACTTTTTTTTGCAAAATAAAGTGTGAGTTGCTCATCTCTGAGTCATAAGAATTCACCGTGTGGGATATACATTATATAACTTTCAAATTTAAGCTTTCTCCTCACATACAATGTAATGATTTTATGGATACGATACATTTCAGTTTAAATCAGCATTGGCTCTAAAACTAAAAAAAAGTAAGGGGAAAGACAAACTCAATGTGAAACGACAGTCCTTTTGATGAATACATGTATTATGATGAAACACAAAATTTGACTCTAAACTGACTCTACAAATGTATATGCATCTGTCTTATCACTTGGACTTCGAATAGGATGGTTGTGCCAAGACTAATCAGGGAATGCCCGAGGCAAGACATCTGGCATCTCTCTCATTGGCTATTGGAAATGGAAGAATACAAATTTTGAGTGCTTTTGGTTTTTAATTCAGGAGAGCTTATAAATTTATTTACAAAATGATTTTTATTGTTACATGTATCTCTTTTTACCAATGACTCAAAGCTGTCTAGATCAGCCCTGATCCTTTGTCATAGATTCTGCATCGACAAATTTATATCAAAGAATTTACATATTTTGAGAAGAAATGGAATTTGTATAAATATTTATTTTACATTCCTTTCTTTCCTATCAGAGCACTTCTGAAAAGGTCATTTTTAGGCTAAAAGATGATTTCATGTACATTTTCCCCCCATGTCAAAAAGATTTTCTTATAAAAATGATAATGTATTCCTCTGAGCACATGTTGAGGTGATACCAGGTATAGTATCGTGAACCTGTAACGCCACAAAATTTAACGTGGCGCAGCTTTGTATTGAATCTGTAACTATTTCGTGAATAAACAAGATCACATAATAGTTGTTTGTTACTGTGGATGGTTGTTTTTACAAACGTTGAAAAACATTTTTTCATTTATTTCTTCAAATGCTACCTTTTCACTTAAAAAAAAACCGAACAAACAGAAAGCACAATTCCAGTTTTAAATCTAATCTTTAATGTGTGCCCCGGATGTTAAACTCTGTCATTTAAGGGCCTAATTTAAGCACAGCAGATCAACTACATGTATTATAAAAGCCTCGCTAGCTTGCTACATGCTTGTAGTTGTACAGAAAAAGATGCAAAAATATAATTCAGAATAGTCACGGTGAATGAAAACCCTTAAATCTGATTGGGCCTCTGACAATACACTAGGTCGTTCATGTTATTGTCATACTTTATTGCTGTAAAAAAGTATTTTTCGCTCCTTGTTTACTTTCACTCTCTGGACTGAACCATTATTGTCAAATTCACTGGTAATAATCTCTAGCTTTGTACTTGTAAAACCTTCATTCTACATGTACTTCTAGTTTCAACAGACAAAGAGCCATTCAGTGCCAATTCGGTCATCACCTCTTGAGGATAACATTGGGGGGGAAAAAAAGTTCCTGACCATCAAGTCGGAAAGCATTTAAGGCCCCATATACATCTGAACAGCTGTTCCAGACCTTTTAGTTTGAAATACTTGTTTCAAAAGATTTAATCATTTTATATTTTGAGATAAATCTAAGCATCTTTAATAAAAAAGATTGGACATTATGGTTCCTCCGACGTTATGATGGCGCAAATAGCATCATTACTACCGTTTTTTATAAGCTTATAAGTATTTTTCTGTTAAATTTCAACCATTACTTAATCCTAGGATGGGAAAAGTGGGAACTGCACGTCTTTAACTTTAAGTTTGTTTCAGGTTGACAATTATTTAAGTGAACTGATGCAGATCTTATTTTCTTCATGATCTTCATATTGACAGAAAATTGTCACTGTAACGTTTGTAGACATTTAAACCCTCCTTTTCAACACTGTAGACACAGAAACTCTAGCTTTTGGTGGGAATCAAAATGCAGTCAACTAGCACTGAAATTTAAATAAGTTTAAAAGCTGCAAAAACAAAATTCTGGAAAGAATTCTTCCCGATGTTATAATCACACAAATTGAAGTCCATTTGTACCATGAATTATGAGTTTTCTATTCAACTATCATATTTTAATGACTAACAACAATTTTCTCTGGCATGTTTTTTTTTTTCTTTTTATATAAGGTAGCTAAACTTTTAATTTTTTTTATGTCATCAGTAACGACAGGAAGATCAATCTGTGATGATGAAAACCAAACATTTCATTTATATGGTCTTAAATATATCTCCTAACCATTTTTTAAAATTCAAACCTTTCTCTTTGAGTTTAATATAGAACAAGTTTAGTTAAAAAAAACAAAAAAAAACGAGGTCTTATATGACGTTTTAGGGCTGACCTATTAACCAATAAAATTATGATCATCTGAATAAAGATTTTATTTACTCATTTTTCTGTATTGGATGTGAAATAGCAATTTACAGAATATATTTGTATTTTCAAGAAGTCTTATTAAATCAAATTACATATATATGCATCAAGTATTGTTTGAGACAAAAATGTTTAAGGTAAACTTAAAAGAAAAGAACTCAACAATGTAAAATTGTGAAAATATATTATCACATCATCAACAAACTTAGTACCTTTATGTAAATCCATAGCAAACAATACGATCTACATAGACAGGCTTATCTATTTGATAAAAATCTTTCACCACTCACACGCAAATTTTCCACCAACGAAAGTGATTTTTCCAACCAGGTTAAACTTTGCAGCCAATCCAACCTTCAGCATTAAAGGGAAGAAAAATGAAACATTTCTGAATCTCTTCATGAAATTTTCTTTGATCCTCGGAGAAAAACCACCTAATATGAGATTTGTGTACTCAGTTGCTACCTAAAGATGTTATCGAGCTCTTATAATAAAATAAAATAAAAGCAATTTGAACAACAAAAAAGTATGTATACCTCATCTCTCAATTTTTCTTTTTTGAATTAGCTCTATCATGCCATAATTTATACCAAATATTTGACCCCTATATATTGTAATACATGACACTGCACAGTACTTCTATGAAATGGCTTAATGCTAAATGAATGATTCAACTATCACACTGATATTTACTTCTTTTGTAAAACAAAATGAATATTTCCAAACATAAATGAGATAGTTAAAAAACAAGTAAACTGAATTAAAAAGGATGAAATGAAAAAAGGTGTAATTTCCATTCTTTGTCCACATTATATAAACAGCCTCTAGCAGTATGCTTTTGTTAGCCTGATTGCAATCAGGTGTAACACCGGTACTTTTTGCTTTCGTATTTCATCAAATAAACATGCAAAGAGCAGAGATTCAGGAAATTTGTAAACAAAACACATCTTCAAATACAATCTCAAGCTCCATGGTTGGATAAAGAATAACATAATCGCTCCATTTTACCTCACATGAAATTCAGAAAAACTAATACTTTATTCTCAACCTCTTTCATAGTTTGAGCTTCATAACACAGTCTCTTCCACCACACATTTTTGTTCTGATTGAATCTCAAGCCCTTACATCAATAAATAAGTTCTTTCTTTGCATTGCCTCTCATGTTTATTTTGTTGCACCCCAGATGGTATCATCACAGCCTCGAACTCTGATGTTTGCTGGAGGATTCTTGTAAATATAGGAGTAGAGCTCCTCTGGTGGAAGCTCTGGATCTGCTTTGGCTGCCTCTGCAGCTGCTGCAACCTCTTTCTTTATTTCATCATCCATTTTCTGAAGAGTAAGCAAATTGGGAAAAAAAATGTATAACCATCTTTTGGCACACAAATTTATTTGGCAAGCAAAAATATGGCGATCTAAATAGTAATTTTAAAGCAGTATACACACTAAAAAAAAGCAACTGATTATTATGAAGAGACTTCAGATTAAAGTGTTTATGTATAGCATAAATATTAGTCATTGGGTAAAGATATATCACACACATGAATGTGGATAACTAATTTTATTTAAACATTTGTATTTAATTTTAATCAAAGGTAAAGATGCGTTACATTTTTTTAAACCTAGCTTTGCAAATCCTTCAAGTTTAATTGGAAGCTCTGAGAAAAGGAAGAGGGAGAGAAATACTGTTTCTTTACCTTTATTTCCTCCTTTGTGAGAAGACCAGAAGATGTGGCAAGCTCAGAGAATTTTCCAATAGGGTCACGAGTTTGACGCACTTCTTGAATTTCATCTCGAGAGCGATAGCTAGAAATAGAGAAGAAACAATTAAAGAAGAAAAATTTTAATCTTTCAAGTGCAACAGTGATATTAGTTTTCCCTCTTAAGAGGCTATTCAGAAAAATTCCTGATAATAGTGTTTAAGAAAGCATCTCCTACAGCCTTGTTTTAAGGCAAAAAAGATAAATGAAAGAAAGCAATATTTTTAAAAGAATTCATAACACAGGAGTTAAAGAAAAATCATGCAGGTTTTCATTTTATTTCTGTAATATTGATAAGCTCTCTGAATTCTTTTCAACTTAATCACTGATCACTTGTACATTTAAAGGTTAAAAATTTTTGCTTTTGATTTCCTTTATGAAAAAAAAACAACAAACGAGGAAAAAAAAAATGAAAGAGTAGAAAAATAATGTGGACTTCAATCAATAATTTGAAAATTAAGTCGCAACATGTACACATGGAAACAGAAAATTATAAAAGTAGCATGGTTGTAAGTTATAAAATATTTAAACCTTTAATTATAGACAAAATCATTATTTCATATATTCAATGTTAATGTTGAAGAATGGCTGTCCAAATTATTGCATAGCCTATGGTCACAGCCTGACTACATAACATCAAGATTTTTTTTATATCATCCAGTTTTAGGATACTAAAATCAGCTCTTGCTGGCAGTTTTGTTGGTAATGTTTTTATACTTTTCGTTATTTATACTATAAATTGACAATCCTGTGAAGCTATGAATTCAAACACCCTTCCTATCCCACTTGCAGTTTCTGTTCTATGTATATAACCGCTCCAAACAGCTTCTCTTTTAGTGGCTAAAATAAATATGATTAAAAACATTAATAGCGAAAAAAGTTGTTTGCTTGTTACATAGTCTAAAGCATCAGGCATAGAGCATTCACTAAACTTGCTGTGCAAAATGTGTCCCCAAAATATGATAGAATAAGAAAAAAAAAGATAAGTGAAATGGGATAGCACTTTAAAAGAAAAACAATGCACTTAAGTTAAAACTATTGCTGTGAGAAAACAAGCTAAATTACCTGGTTCCTGGGTCACTCATACTGTGTCCATGGTAACGGTAGGTAGCGGTCTCCAAGAGGATAGGCCCATTCTTTAGAACATAATCCTTAGCAAACCTGGTTGCTTCTTTTACTGCAAGAACATCCATACCATCCACCTTGAGACAGAATTATAAATAAAAGAAACAAGAGATCACATTGGTGGCTTATTCGACCCAAAGAAAAAGCACCCAAGTAAGCCATTTAAATTTTTGGATCTCCAAATTACTGAGAGAATGTGTTAAGCAACATTTCTTTTCAGATGATAATGAATTTTCTCAACATGTATAAATATTGTTTCTCTTTGCTAAAGATATTTTAGATTGGCTCCCCTCAAAAGTAAAAGTTTTTTGTTTTACAAATTTATCAACAATAAAAGTTTGCAAAATTTTTTCTCTTTGCCTTAAAAAACTGGAACTCATAATTCAAAATTGTTAGCTGATCTTCCTAAGTGGCTATATATAGGTCTTCCCTCTAGACCTACTTGCCAATAGAGATATAGTAGGAGGAAAAAGATGGAAGGTGACGTAAGATCAAATAAATGAATTAAGAGCGGTAGACTGGGGCTTCTCATTGTCAAAATCAAGTCTTTTCAACTTAAAACTATACATACCCATATGCCAGGAACATAGTCTCCCCTGCTGTAATAAGCAGTAGAGGCTGCAGCTCGCTCAGCTGATGTGCCCATGCCAAAACCATTGTTTTCACACACGAAAATGGCTGGCAAATCCCAAAGTTTTGCCATATTGAATGCTTCAAATAATTGGCCCTGGTTGGCTGCACCATCTCCATAGAGGGTAACACACACAGAGTCTTCACCTTTGTAACGGTGAGCAAAGGCTATGCCTGCCCCCAATGGCACCTACCACAAAAAAAAAAGGATAATTTCAGATCTTTTTCAATTTAATGGAAGGCACAAATGCACCACAAAATCCAAATGGTGGACGAAAACCTAAATTAAAAAAAACCCAAAACTTCCACTGTAAACCTTGACAGGGAAAAAAATGGTAAGGAAAAACTAGTCCCATTTGGGACCAATTGAAAACATTGAAAAAGTGTGATTGAAGTATTTGTATTTTGTGAAATATTTAAGAAAAAAAGAAACTTTGATATAACATTCAAAAACCAGGCCAGGCTTTTTTGCTGCATTCATGAGACCTTACAAATTTTATAAAATGAAGAGATCATTACGAATGCTATTTTTTTTTTAAAGGTATAGCAAACTGACATTGAGCTGAATTCTATTAAGTTTAAATGGAACTGTTGTAGGGCTTATTTTTCTGGAAATATACATGGTGAGTATTGCTTTCCAATATTCAAATTTGCTAGAGGTATCCCATCTTTTTATATGGAAAACATAAGAAGAAAAAGAAAAATTTTTTTTCAAATTCAAAAATCCAACATAGGATAGGTAAAAAGTCATAATTATTAGTTTTCAATGATGCTAAAGACTCAAGTAAAAATTCGGATTGCATGTTTTCAACATTTTATTAAATGGCACCTTTGATTCGTTGAAGACATGTTTTTAAGCCATTTCAAAGGTTTGAAAGGTCAGGATTTTCTTTCACTTAATGCCACAAAATTGGAGAGCTGCTTCCATCAAAAGGTTTCACAGTTTTCAGCGTTTTCCAATTTTTATTTTGGAAAAGATTATATCCTTCCCTCCCTCACACCTATTACTTACTTCATTCTATTTTGTAATGTTTACTTCCAAACCAAGGTAAGGGAAAGACATTCTTATTTCTAGTCTTAGAAAAGGGAGATTTTTGTCCGGTTTTCAGACTCTGACTTCATGGAGTCAAAACAATACAAATATAAATAAGGAATCTTGAATTGGATCAAACATAAATAAGATATCAGTAAAAAACATCAATATCAATACTGTATTCCAAAAGAAAAAACCTCAGACATAAAATCAAGCCTTTTTTAAAAAATTAATTGATACATAGTTCTAGCAGATAGTAATGAAATTCTTGTCTTACATTCACGACAGCTTCTCGAAGATATTCAACGAGGACTGCAGAATGCTATGTTATAACGGATTCCATTTTTTTTTTATGTACCAACCTTGGTCCATTCATTCCCAAATTCATCAATATTGAGCTTTCAAATAGATACTTTGATTATATCTATCTAACAGAAGATTAAATTAAAAAAAAATAGGGGAAGTATGTAACCAACCTGAGCACCAACTATGCCATTTCCACCATAGAAGTTTTTGGAATACATATGCATTGAGCCTCCTTTTCCAAGAGCACAACCACTTGAACGCCCTACAAAACCCAAAACATATATTTTGCTTTACAGTGGCTTAAGAACAAAAAATGGGGTAATCCTTAACCAGCAAAAACAACAACAAAAAGATTTAGGATACTAACTGATATAAATGACAAAATCTGGTAAACCTGCTTCATTCCATGGAAATATCAGAGCATATTATGTTTTAACAAAAAGATGTAAAACAAAAATTTGGAAAGTAATGCACTTAGGACCCTTGAACAATAAGGAAGAGTCAATCACTTTGATATGTCCCTTTCTACTCATTAAACCTTCATAAAGACCTGGCATTGATTTACACAACCCCTCCCTATAACTGTGTTTTATTGTATTTTTTCCTCTGGTCACTTAGAATTCCAAGCGCCCTTTTATCCTTAAATTTTAAATCAATAACCTGTGAGTTCAGCCAAGACTCCTTTGACTGAGATACCCCTCATATAGGTCCAGCCATGAGCACGATAAGCAGTAATAACAGAGTCATCAGGGGTGATAGAGGCCTCCATACCGACAGCCACAGCTTCCTATGTTCAAGATTAGGAAAAGTGCAAAAGGAAACTTATTCTACTAGCGAAAAAAAAAGCATAGAATTGCACACAAAGAATATAAAAGTAAGCAAAGCCATTTTAAGAGGCCTTGAAAAGACTGAAAAAATATTAATCCAAACTGAATTTTGGTGCCTACTAACAATAAACTAGAACTTTTTTGAGTTTAAAGCTGGAGCTAAATCCACTTTCCAAGGTCTATGTGAGTTTTACGATGAGAGAATAAAAAAGAATGGGGATGATGTATGCAATTGATGACTTAAAAATTTTAAATATATAAAATATTATAGTTTTTTGGGTTTATATTTATAGAGAAAAAACTTTCAGGTTGGTACTTATGTTACTATTTGAATATCTTCATTGAAGGGAAGGGAAAAGAGATAAATTGTGGCCCTAGTTTGATTTGACTGACAAATTTTTTCTCATTTATATAAGACAAATGAAGTAAATTTTTAAGGTTATTTACTTCATTGTTCTGAGTCAGTGCACTCATTATTTTGGATTAAATCTAATATTTTCACAGTTTACCCATATCCAGTTTCTGATGTAAAAAAAAAAAAAGGGAATATAAAACAGAAAACATTTTTGGAGTGTAAAAAAATTTAAACTTTTTTGCATGTACAATGACATTACTATTAGAATTCAGTGACAAAACATTCAACACAATGGTCTCAATGACTGCTATAATATAATTATCATATAATTACCTGCCCTGAATACAGATGGCAAAATCCTCTGATAATTTTGGACTTGTACAAGTTGGAGGCTGTGGTCTCCATGACACGGATGGTCCTCATTTGTTTGTAGTATTTGATAGCCTCATCTCTGGTGCATTTTACTTGAACATCTGGCCCTTGCTCCAGACGGTGCAGTTTATATGGCTAAGAATAAATGTATAGGTAAATTCATAATTAATAATTTAACAACATTGTAAAAAGAGAAAGATCTTCAACTCATTTCGGAAAAATGATCAGTGTATAATTCTTAAAATTAAAATTCACAAAGGCGATTATCCAAATATATCTAACTGAAGCCCTTGGCTGATTCATGTTTTTTCCCTCTGTGTTTTAAGGATTTCTCTAATGAGTGCCTCAGAATAATGGTATATCGCTTCACACAGAGTCCAAAAGAAAAACGAGTGAAGGTAACATTTTTTTTACTCATGACAAAGGCTTGAACCTTGTCAGAAACTAAAATTAGAAAAAAAAAGTTGGACTGTGTGCGGCAACAGAGCAAATATGGTTATGATACGGAGGTACCTAGTGCATCTACAGCGCACATTTCTCTCTATTTGGAGGACATAGCTGGTAAGTCTACAGCGCAGCCAAACGGTACAAAAAACATCCTTGATCACATCATGTCACACCTTGGCTTGTTCAATAGGTCTTGTTAAAAGTTCACTCAAGTTGTCATAGTGAAATCATTAGATGCAGCTCTAAAACCTTTCTCAAAATGAAATCATTAACTTACCACAACATCATGAGTCATCTCTGTTGCTGTTGACATGTTGCATCCTTGAGTTAATCCCAAGATCCACTAAAGGGAAATGAAATAAGCCAAAGATTTGAGTTTGTGCTTACAAAAAAATCTCGTTCATTACTAGTTTCCCTTAACATAGGGCATGTTCTCACTTCATGCCTGTGATACATACAAACTATTGCATTTAAGGAAAGACACAAGCAAAAACAAGCGTTAGGTACCTTTGTAACACTTTGATTGAGAAAAACAATTGATTTTATAGATCTATCTAATGACACTCCATAAACATCTTGACTAACTGCACTGGATACAGAATTGGTAAGTATTAATATTGCAAGAAACAGCCAACGCCTGGTTTAAAGTTAAAATTTGGACTGAAGGCACAAATCAAGGTCTACATGTAGTGTGCTTTTGAAATATAGCATTAATTCATCATAAACTGAATCTGAATCTCGAGAAATATTATCACATCAATTATGACATCCTTGCTCTGGGACAATTTATCCGTTTCAGCTTTAATACCAACTTGACTTATACAACAGTCAAGCACTCCTCAAATTTATTGGGAAGTTCTGTTAATTATATGTACAAGAAAGTTGTGTTCAAACATTTAAGAACAAAACCAAATTTAATAAATGTGGTCGATTTACTTCCCACATTTCTTATATTCCTTGTGAAAGTAAGGTTTAAATGGGCATGCAAAGAAATGAAAGAAAAATCTTAAAATTTGATTGTTACGTTTTTTGTTTAAAGAATAACAACAGTTTTATTGGATACTTGATTGAAATTTGATTTGCAAATAGGATGAAAGAAATTTTTTACGCTCACTGGCTCTCAAATTTCTTATATGATGCTAAATTTTCCTTCAACAATTGATGGCCGATTGTTCAACAAAAGGGTAGAAATACCAATGAAATAAAATAAAGAATCAGAATTTCGAGGAATTTGTTATCTTGAGGGATCTGTGTTTGACCTAATCTTTTTCTACTGTATTTATCTTCCATACAAATTCACTACAAATAATTTTAAAGTAGTCAAAATGGCAGCTTCCCTTTTTCAGTTATCTTCTCTTAAACTAAGATCATTCAAATAACTCCCACACAGTTATCAATGTAACACTTGTTCTGATATGTGCCTGTTTTCTTTTTATCAACAGCAACAGAAAGTTGGTTTTCCTTGTCATCTAAACTGCCTCTTCTCGCATCTATTGTCACCCTCATTAACCCCACTAACATTGCCTTTGTTATGTAAAATTACCATGTTTTCTTTCTTTATAATCCCTTCACCATAACTGAGCTAAGCAATAAATCAAGTGTTCAACTACACTGTATATGATAAAAAGCTATAAATGAAGGAACAAAAGATTTAAAACAGAATACTTCTATAAAATCTTAAAATGCTAAGTTGACTATGAAATAATTAAAAAAAAAAAGGTTACAAAAAACACATTTTATTGCATTTAACTTAAAATGGAAAATTGTGACTTCAGCACGGTTTTCAAGATTGGGATCACACATTCCAGGTAGATTGGAGATGATGTCACATTTACATGTTTACTTATAATTATTTATAGCAACATTTAGATGCAAATTTGTGCATAAAATTTTTTGTTTCTTTTCAAACCAAATCACTCAGATGCAATGAGTGAATCCAATATGATGTGACAAAATTGACTAGCTATATTTCTAATTCAAATTATGATTTATGTTTGAGGAAATCAATATATAGGTTAAAAGTTGAAACTAAAACACACACAAAAAAAAGCTTTAACGAAAACGCCACGGAAAAAATTCTCTAATTTTTTTTTATGCAAATGAAATACTATTCACTTCTCTTTCTCAAAAACTCTTGAATGAAACCTAGTAGTTTTGAGACATTAAAATCTCTTCCTGATTATTTGGTATTAAATAGGTACTTTGGTTTTATCGTCATTCAATATTGTTTGTTCCTTAAGTTTTATGATAAATCTCAAAGAGAAGACCATATTATTAACAATTTTGCAATTGCAACAACCTTTGTCATGATTGTGGTTGCTTTTTATAAGAGTTCTGCAAAATATGTGGAAATACAGCGTTACAAGTCAACTATGCAGCTTAAAATTTACAAGAAACAGAAGAACAGAAAAGATTATCTGCCACAAGAGAATAAAAAAAAAAAAGAATGCACCTGAAGTTGACATAAATCAAATAGGATGGCATAATTTACAGTCATTTATATTCACAATTTATACCACTTATCATGATCATAAGGGACATATTTTTTGATGATTATTGATTTGATTCATTTCTAATTCTTTTTAGCATATGCACTAGATCAAACAAGCTCCCGCCTTGAATAACATTCTAAACCTTTTGCCACTGACACGTGTTAGAAATCAGGATGATGACATGACAAGTAATGTAATCCTACTGGGAGTAAAACAGTTCTGATGCTTGTACTTAACTGCCCATACAAGGAAAAAGCTACGAGGACACATAATTGTCAGTTAAAGTGAACAGGGCAAAAAACAATGGATTAATCTATTTTCCAAGTTTTGCCAGCTATGGTATACTGTATCAAGTAAGTTAGGATGCATGTCCCATAAGGAACAGTTCTATTGTTCAAACTAATTTTGCAAAAAGAAAAAAAAGTCATTTTTATATAATAAAATTACAAATGAACAGAATTTCCATTATGAGACATTTGGTGTCCAAGATTATTATCAGGAATGTTTGGACTTTAGTAGGATCCTTAAAGAAATTTAAGAAAAAGTATCAAGAATTTTTCATTATACTAATACTTGTATTAATTTAATTCTAAAACTGATATGAGTGAAAACATAAATGAAATCATCTTTGATAAATAATTTACAAGGTTAAAATGAAAATTGAAAATTACTCAGGGAAATACAGTAGAATCACTTTAAACCGAAAGCCGCTAAACTGAAAAATTCGATGAACCAAAAAAAAAAATCGATAAATTGTGCGAAATTCCTCTTTGCCTTTGTTTCTTTCCCGCAATAAACCAAAATGCTTCGAAACGGCACTGCCTTTAAATCGAAATAACTTTTCTCTATTATTTCTCTTTTTTCCCCTTCTCTTCAATAACCCAGAGGGAAAAAAATCAAAACATACCCAATGCCTAGTACACATAATTGTATGAAGGGAAGAGTAGGCGTTTTTTGACAATCTAATAGCTGATGGGGGGTGGGGAGGGGCACACCGATCAAGCCCTACACTAGACCTGCAACCACACAGTTGATGAATGGGAATGAGGAAGGGTGGTGGCGGTGGTAAGCGATGGTGATTGGACATTCACGCAAGGGATCGCCACTGCACCGCCTCGCTCACGCAGTCAGTGGTTGTACTTTTGCGCATGTATGTGTGTGAATAGAGGTCTAGTGCTTTGTGAGACGGTAGAGATAGACACACGGAGCCTTCTTTCTTTGTCCGACGCACTGATACTGACACTAGTGACAGCGATCCTGCATTCTATGTAAAGCAGTTGTATGTTCTTCAACACGGAGGGACAGGCACCGTGACACACACATACACTGCCACAGTTCCAGTTTTTACATCGTTGGCATTGAACATCGATGCAGTGCTATTGATCAGTTCATGTACTCTAATTTCTAATTCCCATTAGGCCTACAACTTGCAATAGTTTTCAACATTTAGCTTTATCCAACTCTAAGACGTCGAAAAGAAAGCACTCTGCTTACACAAATGAATTTAAACAGAAAATCTTATCCGAAGTGGATGAAAAGAACCTATCGAAGACAGAGATCTGTAAAAAACATACTTACATAGCATCCCAAACTCAACGCTGTCTACAATTTTGAAAGACAGGAAGAAGTTACAGAAGGCTCATGAAGATTCGAAATTTTGTCCGACTACCAAGAAAATGAAACTTTGCAGTCATGAAGAGCTAGAAGAAGCAGTGTTTCTCTAGTTTCAACAAGCCAGGGCAATGCATGTTCCATTTTCAGGCCCAGTTATTATTGGCAAGGCAACAGAAATAGCGGTTATTCCCCTGAAAAATGACCGAAAACAAAACTAGCTTTGAACCAAAATCAAAATGCTTTTAAACCGAAATGAATTCAAAGGGCCCCAAAATTTCGGTTTAAAGCGATTCTAATGTACATGTATTGCCTAGTATAAGTAGTATCTAGGCTTAACTTAGAGGCAAGCCTAGAAGGAAATAACAAATACTGCACTCAGCAAACTGCCAAGACAGGTAACTTTGTACCCTGAATACCCCAAAGAGTGATTTACTTTAGAACTAGAGTAGACCTTTGTTTTCTATTAAGACATGTTTTATGTTTTCTGGACAAAATTACACTGTTGACTAAAAATTCTCTGTCCTTATAAAGTTAGTTTTACAGCCAGACAAAAAATGCTTTACAGCTTTTGAATAGACTGTGCTGCCAATCTTTGACTATTTTATCGAACCTATCAGAAAATGGAAGGACTTCCGAATGGGTACAGTACCTCTACCATACTACAGGGGGCTTCGTTTGATCGGACCATATAAAGAATTTATTAATGCCTCAAGGCTCAATAGAAGTGACTATTTTTCCGAACACACTGGAAAATAAGTATGACACTTATTTTCCCGATGAGGCAGACGCTCTGATGAATAAGCTACTGGCAATGCGCTCATAGTTGGGCACCACATGGGTAAACAATCGGCTGAGCTTTCTCTGTTCACTTTCATAGAACAGCATTCTTTACTCTTAATAACTGATTCTGGCTCACTGTTTTGATATATGCTAAAAATGATTTGTTGTGAGCAATTGTTTCACTTCCAATGCATTGGGATGACGAGTCAGGATAATCTGGATGATTTGGAGTGGCTTTGTGACCAAAATGTCAATTGCTACGATGACTTCATTTTCTGTGGCATACAGTCAGTGTACTGCACAGGTTGTGAGTTGTACCGACTACATTTTCTTATTGTCTGTTTTAACTTTAATCACACTAAATTGCACATTACTAACAAATGATTCTTTAATGAGTCCAAAACTTATTTTTCCGAGTATAAAAAAGTTTCGGGTTTATTTTTCTGAGTGTTTGGGAAAATAAGATCGGCCATAAAAACAAACAAAAAAAAAACCTATAGCGTCATATGTCCTATATGATAATATAGTAAACCAATCGGGAGTCCTACCCAGAAATTCAAGGCCTGCAATAAATAACTACTGCCCAGTCACGGGCACAAAATGACCTAACCCATTTTAATTATAGGCAAAAAACAGGAAAAAAAATAATTCTCTTATGGACTAAGTGTTGGAAAAGATTATAGATCTAGACCTAGTGTAGTATGTTACTTGTTGACTGAAGTTCAGATCTAGATCTAAATCTATCTAATCTATATTATATAAGGGAAATGTTCCTTTTAGGTACAGACTAATTTACACACCAAAGAGGGCTTCGTTTGATCGGGACCATAGAAAAAGACTGGGCTTGGTTACACAAAGAAGAAAAATTAATTTATTTCAGCTCTGTCTCTTATCTAACTTATCTGGATCTAGATTCGAGTTAGATCTAGGTGTAGAGGATTAGATTCCAAGATAGGAACTAATCCTCTTTGGTGTGTAAATTAGTCCACACCTAAAAGGAACTCTTTCCCTAGATAAGTATCCAGATCTAATTAATGTATTCTTCGCCGAAAAGTTTCAGAATACCGAAATTACAATCAGTACATGAGATTTAGAATCTAGAACTACGAATTCCTGTTCGTTTTGTTAATGCAGACCTCAAAGATTGGAACTGGAGAACCGGGTTTATCTTAAAATCTTACTGAATTTGTTGGTGAACGACCGATCACAAATCGAAATGAAGAAAGCATCATGCAGGAGTGTTGCTTCGATTCTTGCTTCAAACCTGGATCTTGACAAGGGACTCTGTCTACAGAAAAAGTGTCGATGTAGAATCTAAATGCAGAGCCTTTTTAGTTCAGTAGTAGACTACAACGAATACTGCAGACCAGAGAGTGATAACTGATGATGAGAAGGTCATGGACAGATTATTGCCAGGTTTATCAAAGCTAAACTTCATTTTTAAAATTCATTTAATATTAAATGTATTTCAAATCTGAACATTTTGAATACATATATATATACTATCAAAGCTTGAATATTACATTTTATTATTATTCCTTCACATTTAACTGAAATGAAAAAAATCCGACATCAAATTATTTAATTCTATTGTTGTGGCCAAACAGAATTAGAAAGGCATTCTGTGCAATCTTTGGCTCTCTTTGATCAAGAAATGGGGATAAGGTGGCTGATCTTGAAAAAAAAAATTTGTCATGCCCGTCAAGATACTCCATTTAAAAAAAAAAACCTTGGCGAAGTGCGAACTCTTTATTTATTTATTTATTTATTTTGACTTTTTTTTAGATCCAGATCTAGATTAGCAGTTGCTTCCTTTGTTAACTTTTTGTCATTATCAATCACTCACCATTAAATAAATAATATAAAAAAAAAACAGTTCTTGTATTTAACTACCTTTATCTCGATAATGAAATCACCCACTATGTATAATTTGCATCAAATTTAAGACCAAGCAATGTCAGTACTCGTACTCTTTCTCTCGCCTCTCTCTCTCTCTCTCTCTCTCTCTCTCTCTCTCTCTCTCTCTCTCTCTCTCTCTCTCTCTCTCTCTTACCGGGTTATCATTTCACTCTACACATTTATCAAGCCAGTATTTTTTTTTTACTCTCTCTCTCTCTCTCTCTCTCTCTCTCTCTCTCTCTCTCTCTCTCTCTCTCTTTATCTCTCTTTCTCCTTCGTTCACTATTTTATTACTGTCCATATTTGCCTTTTTTGAATCTTAATTTGAAGCTTACTTCTCCATTTTCAGTCTTGCTCTTCTTGTTTTACTCCCTCTTACCGTTTTTTTTTTCTTTTCCTCCCTCTCCTTGTCTCTCTATTCATTTATATAAGTAAGCTTCTTCTTTAGATCCTTCTTACGTGTTTCAGTTCGCCAGTTATAAATAGTGAACGTTTGAAGAGGTACCCGATTTACATGTACAAGATTATAACAAACGGCCAAATAAAAAACAAAACAACAAAGAACAATGTTTCGAATATGAAATTGTTTAACTTTTTTATTTTTAGGCATATCAACACTAAAATTCATATCTTTTCTCTCAGTCTCTTTCTCACTCTTATTGTCTGTCTCTCACTCTTTGTCTCTCATTCTCTCTTCCTCTTACTGACTCTCTCTGTGTCTGTTTCTCTCAGTCATCATTTTCAAACCCCATCTCGTTCTCTCCTTCCAACCAGCGCGCGCCATCTGCCTATCTACTCAGTCTCTCTCTCTCTCTCTCTCTCTCTCTCTCTCTCTCTCTCTCTCTCTCTCTCTCTCTCTCTCTCTCTCTCTCTCTCTCTCTCTCTCTCTCTCTCTCTCTCTCTCTCTCTCTCTCTCTCTCTCTCTCTCTTCCATTCTTTCAGTTCTAATGACTATGGTTTAAGAAAACACGCAAGGCTTAGTATTGCCACAGCGAAATGTTTGAATTAAGTTCCAACCTTCGAAGCCCTATCCTTTCCGAACGACTCTCAAAAAAGCCTTGTCAAGCTTTGGTGATACAGTGCTATGATTCTTTCTTTGAATTTTACTGGAATATTACCAATGACATTTTGTTTACACTTTGGTGTTTCATACGCAAACACGCTTTATATCTTTATCATTTTTATCTGTAATTTTATAAGAGTCTCTCAGTCATTTGCCTATTAGACAATCTGGCCATAATCACGTGTGCCAGTTGTAAATATTTTAGTCCACATTTTCTACACAATTTTGGTAACAATTGCAAATTTTCTCCAGCATTTAATGTTTTTGTTTATTTTTTCGACATAATTAAACTTTGTTCCTGGGAAAGGATAGTCAATCACAGATATTAAATGAAAGATTCGGTAGCTGCCCTATGGGATGCCCAGAAGAGTTAAAAAACTTCTCTCTGGCTTCTTATGATTACGTTCATTTTGTTGTTAGAAATTCTCAGGTTGTCATTCAAATTACAATACGCCGATTATGACGAGGGAGAAAGCCATCCGCAGTTTGTTTGATCGCATGATAAAGCCTTTTCACAACAATATTATCTTAGCTCAGACCATATTTTGTGCATATCAAAAAGGCGCTGTCATGATGGGCGGCTCTGAAAAGATGAGACCCCAAATTCAAGAAATGACGCTGTATCTGTCAAAGCTCAATAGAATGGTCAATAATAGTTTGAACTCTCTGCTTTTCATTACGTAACAGTCTATTACTTCGTTTATATATGTGTTAATTTACTTGATAAGTTCTGTCAGTTTTCTTTGCACGTTCTGTAAAGATGACATTTAAGTCGCTGCCCTTATTTAACCCGTTTCAGGATATTTCAATATTCCCTCGTAGAAACAAGTTCAATCTGCTGCAAGAATAAGTGAAGCAACGTTTACAGAGATCTTTGAGATGTCATCTTGACCTATGCTTAGTGCACAGACCCATAGCTTGGAACTGATGCTGCTGACACACCTGACTGTGTATCATTTAAATAACTCACTGCTGTGTTTTCCTGCGGCCTTACAGTTGCCCATCTTTGAGTGAGTCTTTCTGCTTCAGCGCACAGTCATATACTGGCTGTGATTCATCATTGTAATTGTGTCAACATATTATGCTAAAGCTACTGTTTTTTTTTTTAAAGAAACTGCAGTTTACACAGTTTTGTAAGATTTAAAAAAAATCAATTTAATAAAAGTTTTCATGTTGGAGTAAAGACATAAAATTCAGGACAACTCTTTATACCAATTTAAAAACCTCAATCAGTCTTGATCTCTATTAATAGATCTAGTACAGCGACACGGAAGCGAGGCGGTTATGGTACATGTAGAACACTTGAATAATTTATGAGCATTGCTTCCTAGGCTCAATTACCCTAGGTGTATAGAACTAGTATAAAGACTTAGAGAAATTTCCAGTTCAAAGTACGGTGGTTATTTCAAAATCCATTACTAAGAAGAAAAAAAAATATATTTTCTCACTTTACATAAAATCTGCATCTGCTTGAAACAAATTGAAATAGATAAAAATATTCGCTTACGGAAACTGCTCTTTACTTTGGATTGATATAGCCAGTAATGGAATCACTGGACCAGTGGGCATGAAGAACTTGCACCTCCTCAACTGGCACCATGGTTGTAGTGGCGTTTCACTTTTCAATCCAATGCCTAATTCTTTTTCTCCTTCTTTTTCAACTGCTACTACAACATGATCCTCTAATTCTCTCACTGTCATTTTTTTTGCTTCTTGTTCTCATTTTTAACTTCAAAATTTAATTATCCTTATTTTCCTGGTATAAACAATCCATGAGATAAATCATATTTCTTATAGAAAACCGAGATGCAGAAAGAGAGAGAGAGAGAGAGAGAGAGAGAGAGAGAGAGAGAGAGAGAGAGAGAGAGAGAGAGAGAGAGAGAGAGAGAGAGAGAGAGAGAGAGAGAGAGAGAGAGAGAGAGAGAGAGAGAAAGAGGGGAGAGAGAGAGAGAGAAAGAAAGAGGGGAGAGAGAGAGAGAGAGAGAGAGAGAGAGAGAGAGAGAGAGAGAGAGAGAGAGAGAGAGAGAGAGAGAGAGAGAGAGAGAGAGAGAGAGAGAGAGAGAGAGAGAGAGAGAGAGAGAGAGAGAGCTATTGCCACAATCATGAATAATTATTTCTTTGTACTTGCCACACACTGGCATTCTTGCGTACAATCACTGCTGTGCTTCGTGGGAGGTTCTGTCTTTAAGTTTTGTGCTAGATAATCTTTACTTTCCTCATATCTATTTTTGTATTTCGATTTTTTTTAAATTACGAAATTTGTCCTAGACTTTGTTTTATTTAAAAATGTTTTGTTTACTATCTATTTGATCTCATCCTTAAGGCAGTTAAGTATCATCCCCATAATAGGGGTTCATTGAATCGGTTTCAAGTGCTGCATTTTCTGCAAAGAGTAACTCAGTATGCGTGTATTTCTTGACCCTTTTCTTCGATTTTAAATTTTTAAAGCATCTCATCGATTGTTGCCGTGAGAAACTGGAGATATAAGATTACCTTGTGTGACTTTTCTCTGCAATTTTATTTATTGTGAGATTTGATATTAATATGAACCTTTAGCTGTTACTCCTACCTGTATTTATCTTTGATTTTATTTACTCCGAAGTTTCCTAGGGCTTTGAATATCACTACACTTTCCATGAAATCGAAGGGTTTCCCATCATCTATAAAATATATTTTTTAAATCCAGTAAGTATTTCTAAAATTTAGTTCATGGATTGATTATGGGCTATTGTAATGTAACCCATTCTCTAGCAGTTAATTCTAGACTGAAATTGTTTTATTTTGATAATCTCCTAAGATTGTTCTTAATATATTTCCGATCTTGTTTCTTGTTTATTTTTTTTAAAACGTGATTGGATGTAGGTTTTTAGTCCCGGTTCCGTTGAAAATTGATTTGATGCTTTTTGATGTCTTACCGCCTCCTAAATAATTATATATCACTGTAAGTTGATGCTTCTTAGTTGCTTCATCACTTCATCACTTCATCCATTTTTTTTTAAGAAAGTATTTTTAGCATCAGCTAGGCGAATCAATAATGATGTCTCTATTTTGTAATTTGTACAGGCTTTGCTATAAATTTTCACTTACTTTAAAAAAATCCTTTAAGTAGCCTTATCTCTCACTCTTGTCTTCATTCCTTCTCTCAATTATTATGATCACTTTAAAATGCTTTATATAGTCCTTAAATACCTAATGTGTTTTTTTAGCCAATAATTTCTTCTTAATGTACGTTTTAGATCAGTATGCTCAATTTTCTACATGTCGGAAGCAATATCTTGTTTCTTATTTCATTTGATTTTTCATTAAGTTTTCTCACCTCGCGACTTCAACTGTTTCAATTTTCATATCAGCATTTCATTATCATATTCTTGCTTCTTCTTTAATGTTATTTTCAGAAATGTTTCAGCCTTGTTTTCACTATTTTGTTGCAAATGTTTACTCATGTGCCCATTAATTTATATACATCTCTTTTTTAACTTCGAATTTCACAACAACATGCGTTCTTGCTGATGCTGTCTTTCATACGCTAAAAACAACTTAGAGTGGAGCTCATGATTTCCAACTAGGTTGCATAACTCTTTAGAAAATTTTATACCCCAGAATGGAAAAGCTGCTACAATTTTGATCATCCCTTAGGGATTTTTCAAACAGATAATTTACTTTCTTTTTTTTCCCCACCCATTCCAATGATGTCTCTTCACTTCCATTGCCTTTTCATATGCGTAAAGCCATTAAGTATTTAGGGAGTTTTAGCTGTATTAATTTTCTCTTTTAATAAAAATAATTATCCAATAAGTAATTATTTTAATTTTTCGCTTACTTTTCTCCATACGTTGTTTGGAAGCTTCATAAAAATGTGCTTTAATTTTCGTTCGCGCCGAATCTTGATGTTTATACCATTATTAGGGTTGTCTACTTAGGCTTTTGCAGATTGCTGTGCAGCCCCTATACTTTTAACTCTCTCCTCTCGGACTTACGGTCTGAGATACATTCTTTCCTCTCGTGGAACAAGAACTCATGTATCTTGATTTATGGACGTCTTTTTTTTCCTACCTTAAAAGCATTACGTATGAGTGCTGTCCTTCCATCTTTTAAGTGTATTAATCGCCAACAAATGCTACCTCTTTCCTCTCTATTATAATTTTCCGTTGCCCATTTCGTAGAACTAGATACACCGGAAATCATTGTAATCTGCGTTTGGATCCACAGAAATGAGTAGCTAAGGTAAATCCAACAATAGTCTTACTTGGTGGGGATAAACCGATGGCATTGGAGAGTATCGTTTAAAACATTATGGGACCACTGATGTAATGTGATGTATGCAAAGCGGAGTAACTCCGTAGTTTCTGCGTGAAACGTAAGGAACATTAAGTTACTCTAAGGGGACTAACTCTATGTAATGCTCACATTGTAATTTTATTTATTATCTTTTCCTTCTTTTTTTGAGACAACGAAACACAAAAAATATGTATGAGATTATGTGCAGAATGAAAAGTTAATGCAGGCACAGGTTCTTATTTTCCTCTCAACATCGATAGGCTAACCTTTTATTTTATCTGTAAACATCAGGAGATATTTTTAAATATCAATCGATATCATACATTGGCCATACAACATTCATTTGAAATGTTAACCCTGCCCTATGCGCAACAATTGATTTCAATGCGTTTTTTTTTTTTTAAATTAATTTTGTCACTCTCCATGTTCAATATGTTTATCATAATTTTTACATGCTATCGCTTTACGGTGGGGTTTAAAATGTCCACAATGAATAAAATGAGTATTTAGAGCTGTTCTGTGATTGCCTAGCGTATAACAAGCGAAAGTGGCCTCAAGTAAATTTGGTGTTTATTATTTCTTCTTCGTATTAAAATTTTTTTCCCTTGTCTTCTCTATGCTTTGTCAGTGTCGCATGATAAATTATTTTTTTGTTGCTGCTCGACACAAGTTAATCCATCTTTGGTGTGAAAAAAAAGCCGGATGCCCTAAGCATTGAGAGGAAAATGAATAGAACCTGTGAACAAATTTCTGACGTAAAGGCAGATAAGATTTGACAGGGATGAGTCGAATGGAACAATTTAATCAGGCCGTGAACTCAAACGTTGTGAACACAAATACTGGCAGAGGGAGCCATTGAAATATCTACTCATAATAATTACAGCCTTCACTAATTTATCTTCTGTGGCTTTATAGTTCAGCTTGCATATCACGGGTAACGTATTTCATTGCTCAAACAGTTTGATTTGTCATCCCTGGATGTTTTAATCTCCTGCACTGACCCCAATACGCTAAATTACCTTCAAGGTATTGTCAACAGAACTAAAGCTGGCAGTGGGAGCCATGAAAAAATGTACCTATAATAACGGAAAAGTACACATGACTGTGGGCACTGTGCAGGAGAAAGGTTAGGCCCCAACATGGAAAATTACCTTCAAGGTATTTCATTAACAGAACGCTCAAATGTTAAAAAACCTTTTTTGCCTCGCCTTACTTCCCATAATGGAATAAGATTTCTTTTTCATTTCAAACTAAATGTTTAGGAGAGGGTTGTGAGAGTATAAAAAAGAAAAAGGTGTTAAAGGAGCTAATTATATTTATCATTTGCTTTGCTAGGATGACAACAATTTAACAACAGATACCGGCAATGCAGGTTAAAGAATCCAAATCATCTTTAGAGCACCCAACTGTGTTTTCGTGTTCTGGATATCAAATTGAAACACTTTCATGCTCACATGATTATTATCATAGGGTTTATACCGTACCAATTTTGCGTGTATGTAACGATAAGTAAATTCATTTAAAGCGGTAGTTTTAAAACTAAAGCCACTTCCTTTCCTGGCCTTGATTGGTTAGTTGCCTCACAGATGGTTGAGGAGTTGCTTATTGTTTACTTTAAAAAGTCCGCTGATGCAGGGTTTTAAGAGCCTCTACAGATCTTCATTTCAAGTAGGGCTGATTTAACGGTAAAACAGAGACACTCCACAACCGGTTTGCCTGTCAGTGGAGTGCCGTCCACGTTACACGGTCTCGCCCTCAGGGTCTGAGGCGGCGGTGCGAGATTTTTTCTATGTGAATTTTGCCGAGTGTCTTGACAGTGACGCGCAGGTTATTTATCTTTTACAAAACTGTATCTGTATCCGTTTCAACTAGGCTTTGAGAAATTTGATGTGCAGTTTCTTTTATCAGTCTGTTATTTAAGTTTTTTTTCCATAAACACTCATGCGACCGGTGAATTTCGACAAAGTCGAAAACCTTAATTTTCGGCCATAAAGCCATTTTCAATTCAAATCTGAAATTAAAAGGATTGTTAAAATTAACTTTTGTGAAACTTGACAATTTTTCGAGTGAATAAAGCTGATGCAGAGATAACGGGAAGAAACTAAACAGAGAGTCTAGTGTTTGAGACAGAATACGCAAATAATTAACTTAGAACCCTGCAATATACTGTTTTGCGGGTGTTTAAGAGAAAGTGTGTGTATATAAAATATGCATAAATGCTTAAAGATAAATCTGTTTTCATAAAGGAAGCAATAAATTAGGCCTTCTGCGAGTCGACTTTGCTATTTCGAGGACGTTGATTAAAAAATATAACTTGAATAATCATACATTCAACTTCCAATGTTCTATCAATCTATGAAGAAAAAGTTGCACTTGAGAAAAAATGTTCGAATATAGATCCCCGCTCAAATATCAAAAGATGTAAATTGTGGCTATTTGAAGTTGATCTTAGTAGTGAAAAGAATAAAAGTTTATCATCTCTGCAGAAAACAAAGGCTAGAGATTCTTTGCATGAAATTAAACACTAAAATCCAAATATTAGAAGTACATCGGTGGATTTATCAATCACAGACTGTCCACAGTAGAGGACAACCTGTTCTCGGGCAGTTAATGCTGCAACACACTTGTTTGCCTTGGCTTTTACAGAAGTTGTGATGGATTCTTTTAAACCGTTTTAGGGGAAAAATAAAAACAATAGTTAGTATTATATAAAAAAATATGAAGGACTAAAATCTGTACTCATTTTGGTCTTCTTTGTCATTTACCTGGACACTATTTGATACCACTAAAAATATAATATATCAAAATGAACAGACAAAATATGTTATTTGAAAATAGACATAAGAAAACTAACGATAGGTAGGCTTAATTCACAGCTTTTATAACTGATTTATATGCTTGAAATTACAGAAAGATAAATGAAATTACTAGGGCTGATGAATAAGTGATCTCCCTGACTATGAAAGACGACGCCTATACTAGATGAAGTGAAATTATCACAGATATGCAAACTGCTTCAAATTTCCAAAAATTATACCTGCATATACACATAATAGTATATGATTTTGCCATCACGCGTTAAAGTGCATATCTTCTAAACGGAAGCTACATGCTTTTGTCAAATTTTCATTACGGAAAAAATTCCTAATACAAAAAATAATGGACAACATTGACTGATCTGTGACAACATATCTTTACCTGAATGGTAAAACAACAAAAGGAATACATCAAGAAATGTCTGAAATGTATGAGAACACAAGGCGATCGTGTGCAGTGAAATTTAAAGTAAGGAAATTTAAATGTTGCCATCTTGATGTGTCATCACGGCCGGCCTCAAGATATCATAACTTAGTATATGGTAGACACAGTAAATAAATTCGTTTTGTCTGAAAGAAGTATTACAACCAAAAAGATCACCACAGAAATCTCTATTTGCTACAGGTCAAGATGGACAATTTTACATGGACACTAAAGATCTCTGCAAGTTGGAGGTCACGTCTTTTGAAACCAGAGATGAAAACTGGAAGAAAACGCGCCTGTAGGTTTTTGCTGCATCTTTGAAAAGACAGACATGATTTTTTTGATCGCTTAGTTGCTGTTAATGAGACTTCACTAGTATGACCCTGAATAAAAATCTCAGTCATTTAAATGGAAAACACACTCAGAACAAAACCTCAAGCAGGCGAAAATGATCCGCCTTCAAGTAAAGGTCAAGCAGTTTGTTTTTTTAGGACTCAAATGATATCTCTTCGCTACTATCTCCAGAACAGTGAATGCTGAATACTTTTCAGAAATTTTCCAACATCTGAAACATGAGCTATACTAAAAAAATTCTAGAATGATGCGCAAGGGTGTTTTCTGCTACGGGACATCCCGTCGTTCTGAAATTGTTACGGCCGTTGCTGACAGATGCTCCTTTCAAGTCCTATCTGATCCTGCATACTCACCTGATATATCACCATCTGACTTTTTTTTCTATTCTGTTCGTTGACAATAGAACTAGAAGGAACAAAATATGATGGCGAAAAACATGTTTCTGCTGTAGCAAAGGCGTTGTTGGAGGCTCAACCACATGAGTTTAACTTTGAAAGATGTTTGAAGGTGAAAGCACGATAGGATGTGAGTATCGCTGTGGGTGGTGATTGTGCAGAGAAATAAAAGCAAGTATGTTAACTCGCGTACTTCAGAGTCAGGGAGATTACTTATTGATCACTCCGTGAGTATTAGTATTATTGAATTTTATCATAAGATATCTCCAATGTTTAGACTGATTTAACTTTCGAGCTCTCTATTGTAGATTTTGATGGAGATGTAATTTTTAAACTTGGAATTGAACCTAAGATACACAAAGAAATTAACGAACGCGTTAATAGCGGATATAACGTTAGCAGAGTTGTAGAAAACGAAGAAAAAATTATTAAACTGTCCTCCAAATTCGAATCTTGGTTCGAAAAATTTATACAGAGAAATAAATATTCTGGGAGTTGTGAGAATAACATGAATAAGGACAACAATCAAACTCTGTTTCACAACCAACGACTCCTTCGAATCTTTCTTCTGGGTCTGTTCTTTCTCACTGCGTTTGTTGTCGTTCATATCCTTTTTCTCTTTCTCCTCTTTGCTTTTCCTCAAATCTGCTCCAGATTCAGTGTGGTGGGCATAAGATTTTGACTTTTGCTTAAGTTTCATAGAAGACCGCATACCGATGGAGATAGCCACTGTGCATATGACCATTATACCATACTCCGTAAAAGTTAGTACTGTTTTGATAAATATAAGAGCAAATTTGTCGAACGTAACCCATGAGTCGAAGTACTCAAACACTATCAGCGTGGTGGTGTTGTCGATAGGATCAGGTATAGTCTTCAACCTAAAAGTTGCAAACCGGGGTAGTGAACAAGCCAGTATTATGAGAGAGATGGAGGCACAGACGATCATTGATCTTTTCTTGTTGAACGCATGTCGGGTGTGGAATGGAAAGGTCACGCACAGGCCACGCTGCACGGCGATATATGTTGTAGTCAACGAACCCAAGTCCATGAATAACGCGAAGATGAATGAAACCAAAGTTATTAAAGTGGGCAAGCTTCTGCCCCAGCTGGCGCCACTGTAAAAAATTATTGAAAATACCGCATGGACGGATAATAGAAGCATTGAGCTGAAATCTGAAAGCGCTAAAGAAATAAAGCAAACCGTGACGCTGTCCAGTGTTGTGTTGACGAAGATATAAACGTTGAGAATGTTGAGGACGGTTGCAGGAAGGCTGATGGTGAGGACCATGAAACTCACCATCACCATGATGTAGGGTGTGATCTGGTCGCTAATCAGAGGCTGCCCCAGCCGAGCTGACACAGTCTCTAAGCTGGTGGAGACGTTCATCAGGCCAGCGGTGTGGAGCAGTGTGCTTTAGAAAGTCTCTGACATTTGTGAAACAATAAACACTTATAAAACTATCTTTTTTACATTTAAAATATAGTCATTTCTAAAATGTGATTTAGAAAAAAAATCAGTGATTACCAATACATTTGCATCAATAAAAAGCAGGGAAAACTTGGCCTGCATACAACTACTTTAATCTGCTCCCGAACTTAGTTACGCTACGTCAAAACTATCGCGTAGTTAATAGTTCAATTAACACAGAAAATATTTTAGAAATTTTTGCTACCATTTCATAAGTATAGAACAGATAAAAGTTAAAAGACTCCGTTTGGTTTTGAAAGTTACGTTACAACTTTATAATGCGAATAAGCAGTTCAAGGAGAAAATAAATGAACATGAAAAAGTACATACTATGAGTTCGTTACTAGATCCTTGAATTTTTTTTTAAAACGAAATCGTCCTGATTTCATAACCAAAAGCTATTTCTCCGATATAGAAAAGATATTAACGTTACAGAATTTATAGGTAACATCTAAAGAGCAATACTTTAAACCCCTTTGCCGTTATTTTACAATATCGATTTCTGCTTGCGTTTAGTTTCGCAAATACCGCCCAGAGCATATTTTGATTATTTCTTGAAGGTAAATCTACAATGCTGCCATTACAGGTGCTCACGGGATCAGCGTGTAGATTGTACGTAGTTGGTAACGAACAAACATTTGCAGAAAGGCTCATTATTTCAACATGAAAGTAAATTTCACTTACGATCATTTTCTCCAAAAAAATTATGAAGTCGGATCCAAATATAAGGTCGGATGAATGAGGTTGGGGATAGCTTGTAGATTATACTTACTTTGTTTCGGGACAAATATTTGGACAAAGACTATGTTAATATGGTCTTTAATTATAATAGAAATGATTTCTCTTGGTGTCGCATGGTAAGGTCGGATATAAAAGAAGACAGATCAATAAAAAATAGGATCAGGAGGTGGAGGGGAGGGAAACGAGGACATTAGTTTACTTCTCTAGACAAATGCCTCTCTGTGGTTTAAGAAAAATTATTACATATCAATGGAAAAGATGTGCGCAATCCTAATGTTATAGTTATTAAATATTTTTAACGAATCGGGACAAAGAGATCATTTAGTTTCTAATTTTGTAATTGACAATTAATAATGTTGAGGTGACCGTACTGTATTTACAGAAGGCATGACCTTTATCATCAGGTGCTGTAGTGCATCCCCGGGGAATCAATGAAATTATCCAGACTTAAATCTTTCGAATACATAACCACACATTCTCATCATCTTTCGATTATTATGGAACCATTAATATATTTTCAAATAATTAGTGGAACTCGTTGAGGGTAAAACCTCCTCTGACTAATAGTTATTCACATATTGTTACAAGCCTGAACATTACAAAGCACATGAAGTGTGAGACTTAAAGTTTTAGTACTTAGGAGCTATACCTCTCCTTCTTCTCCAGTTAATATTTTGTTGGTCATCGTGAAATGTGATTGTCTTTAAAGTATACCTTCTTGGTTATTCAGACATAGGCTTTAACACGATTGGTTGGGCAGAACCTTATGTTTTAAAATTTTATAAACACTTGATCAGTTTGTCTTGGCATGCTTTATAGTATATTTTTGGTGTATTTAAATGTGATCCTCTTTAAGTGAAATTTTATCTGTCTATTTATTGCAAAAGTTTTTCTTAACAAAATTATTTATTATGCATGTAAAATGTGTTTTATGCCATCTGGTGCATAACATAAGAAGAAACAATTTACGCAAAAAATGTATGAGCATGAAACACCATTACAAATCATTGCATAATATAATTTCTTAGATCTCTCTGGAGTTACTGGCATCAAGAACAACATCTCAATATCACAATACGTGACAGTTAAACAGGCCACAGTTATCTATGAAGCCCACCCATGTTTTTGCATCGGTATTTTAGTATAGACTTAAAATCACTCCTTAGGATCAGCCTTTTTTATATCTTTAATTCGATTCCAAGCTTTAGTCCAAGAAAAACGTTGAGCCTGGTAAAAAGGGACATGCTACGCAAAGAAACCCTCACCTGCCAGTAAATTAAACGGGGTACGGAAGATTGCGCCGGTTTGATCCGTGATTACATAACATGCCGCCCGAATTGGCTATCCTTGTGTTCAGTAAACTGCGCCGGTTTTCTTCGTTCGATTTTTAATCCCTCGATGATAAAGTTATTCGAATAAAAATCGATTGCGCTTAGTGTAAGAATTCACATGTCAAAATAGTAAAGTCCAATAGCTCTGACTGTGAGATCACGATATGTGTTTGAAAACCGTTCAAGTTGTTGTCAAGTTGTCTGCGTTTGTGTATAAATTGAGACGTCAGAGATGAAAAAATTTCTTCGAAGAATAATATCATTCAAGTCTCTACCACCAAAAATGTGAACAACTATTTTATCAAGACATTATTTTATCATTCATTACATTTTTAATCAGTGCAATGTGCAATCAAGAATAAAACATAAACATTATCCTGCTTAAAATCCGACTTCCACCTCCCCGTGGTGAGCAGGGGGCAACAATTATCAAGACTGTTTTCGGGAGAGGTATTGAAAAAAAAAAAGCTTTTAAAAATTCATTCCTTGAGTTGTAGCAATAAACAGTCTTGATAGTTGGCAGACGGAAGAGGTTTCGCGTCCGAACAGGCCTAAATAAAAAATAATTATAATCGATCAATGAGAAACATTCGACCATCTAAAACCGGCGCAATATTCCAACAAGCAAAGCTAGCATCGTTGACACTTCTCTTTGAAGTTTTACTACAATAGGATAAAAACTGACTTGTAAAACAATATAATTGGCTGCAATTTTCAGCTTTCCTTAACAATGGGCTGGGAAAAAAAAAAGGGGGGGGGGGGGGGTGTTCCAACGAAACAGGGACATAAACTCTTCTTAACCCATTAGAGTAGCACATCTTATTCACTGAGTGGGTCACCTTGCATTTCCACTTACTGATCACAGGTTCTGAGAGCTGTTATACCGGTAGTGCATGATGCATAATTATTATCCTTGACCCGCGATTAATGTTGGCGTTGAATTTCAGCTCCCCCTTTTCTTTTTCGTTTTGCGAAAGGCCATTTCATAAAAAAAAAATACAGATTAGATTACGCTTTTTTAGGACAAAACCGAGTACCTGAGTAAATTTTATACATGATTACCAATTAAACATACACTGTATATGATTAAATTGTCTGGATCTATGAAACAACAACAACAACAACAACAACAACAACAACAACAACAACAACAACAACAACAACAACAACAACAACAACAAATAATAATAATAATAATAATAATAATAATAATAATAATAATAATAATAATAATAATAATAATAATAATAATAATAATAATAATAATAATACTAATATAGTAAAATTTTGGTTTTAAGGTCTATGTAAATAATGTGGAAACACTTTCATAATTATGAAATTCTACAGCTAATATCTAAATGCAAGGAAGATCGATGTACAAGTTTGCAACAAATACCCTATGCACTCCAGCTTGGCTGACAACAATCTCACTTCTTCTTACCACCCCTCGTCTCACTCACTTTACCATGCTAAGAATCTGTCAACAAGCCCAGTAAGAATTTAAAATTCTAGACGCTCAGTCCAGAGAAAATAAAAAAAAAAGGGTGAAGTAAGAAATTCAATCAAACATGAGGTGCTACTATTGACTCAGAATCAAGAGAGAATCAATCAGCCCTTTCACTTCATGTCAGTAAATGGAGTCAAGCGATTAAAACAACAAAAAATTTCCGTAGTATGTTACTAATTCTCACAATGCACGATTTAGACTCTAGATATTTTAAAAAGAATCCAGAAGAAAATAGAATGGGTATTTAAAATCTTCATCAGATCTTGACCTATGGTTTAGATCGCGATACATAGTGAATTTACATTCTTTTTAAAATCAATTAATTATTAAGTATTTAATGTTTCTTTCCATTCTGAATCGTTGAATATCATTAAATTTGACATCTTGCCAACATGTAAACCTATTGGTTCGATCATCAGGAATAAAATTCTCTTTACTTTCATACTAAGATGAAGTTGATCCAAAATCGGATTGATTTTAAATGTCTTTGGAAATGTTTTATTCCTTTTTTAAATTGATTGTTTTTCATGTAATGCCGTGTAATATTAGTGAGACTAAAGGTTACCACAGACGATTCAGTGGGGCGTGGAGGACAGATATTATCCAGTAGACCACGGGTGATTTTATTTTACAAACGAGCTCCACAGCAGAACTTCAAAATGGAACCCCTCATTATTGTTTATTAGACTCCACAAAAAATCGGCCGAACAGCTCCTGTGTAGACCATGTGAGGATATTGCTGTCTTCAACCTGTAGTTATTTTGGTATTTGTTAGTGTCCCTGTATGGATTAATAGAAGGATCTCCCATTTTTGTATTTTATATCTGCATATTTCTATACAAGTTTCAGTTCAGTCTATAATCAAATGTCCGGGTTGTTTTCAATATTTAACCCATTCTCATTTGGCTTTAGCCTGGCTTGCTCGAACTGAGGAGTTGGGGTGAAGGTTCAGAAACCTGTTTTGGCCTCTGATGGAGGATGTCATAAAGTCGCAGCTTAATGCGTCCTATGTATGAAATATAAATTGCAACTGAGGCACAATTTGCTTATGAATATTTTGATTTAAAACTTTACCCATTTTAACTTGATAATCCTGTGTCAAGAAATGTTAGAGGCTTAATTTTTTTCGTTTCTTTAAAATAATAAAAAAAAACATTGACCTCTAAATCTGGTCCCAAAACAAATGTCCAAATTTTAATCTGTGTCTAAGGTTGTTCGGGTGCTCCTCATTTAGGATAGCCATTTAAGAATCAAAATCATCGATGAAAATAAGCAGGAGAGTAATAGAAAAGGGTTACTCTCAAGAAATATTAGCTGCAAACGAACTTGATCGCTTATGTCGAATTTGGAAATTTATATGGTGTGCTAAAGTACTCTACCAGGGTTAAAAATAATTGAATAGGGTACTGAATATTAGGACGCAAGAGAGATGAATGGAGTTCTGAATCTTAGTACTCAATATGTCTGCATGGAGTTCTGAATATTATGACCCAAGATAGCTTCATAAAGTTCTGAATATTAGGAAATGGAGTTTTTAATCTTAGGACTCAATATATCTGCATGAAGTTCTGAATCTTAGGGCTCAATATATCTGCATGGAGTTCTAAATCTTAGGACTCAAGATAGCTGCGTAGAGTTCTGAATATTAGGACTCAAGATAACTGCATAGAGTTTTTAAATCTTAGGACTCAAGATAGCTGCATGATTACTGAAATTAGTTCTCAAGATAAATGTATGAAATTTTCAATATAAAGACTCAATATATCTTGCCTGGAAAGTTTTGCTCTCTATATTTAAATAACTGCCAGATTGTTTAAAAGTTTGTATAATGCAATACCTTTGTGGTTAATATATATGATAACGTAGGCATTTTATACGTGTGGATGGATGTATTGTAGAAATATGCTTAGGATCATACCTTGACCTTTTACATAACTCACGTCGTGTACTCTAGTGATACATTGTTTTATACTGTACACAAGAGTATACAACACTTTAAAATATTTATTTCAAAGTTTAAACTAACTACATAATTTGGAAATGTTTTGTGCACTATTAATTTGTTACAGTTTGCTTTGAATAATTTTAGGCTGTTCTGTGATAGTTCTTTACTTTTGTAACCCAACAGATGTTATGCAATTTTTTATGCAAGTGAGAAAGAATTTCATGATACAAGTACAGTGAGTTCATTTCAATTGAGTCGAAACCCTATATTAATTTCCATATGAGTTGTTCCCTTTTTTTTGCTTCAATTCTTTTCACCACAGCTTCGTCAAATTATCAGTATTTGTCTGTTTTAAACATCACATTTATTTACACTTTCTTTGATCTTGTCTTAATCTGTTTTATATGTGGTTCCAATGTGGTAAGAAGATTAAAAATGATTATCTTTGTGTTATTTTTGGATTTCATGTAATGACGTTAGAAAAAGTTTGTAGAGAGAATTTTACCACTACCTTGAATGACCTATCACTCTTGTTCATAGTTCATTTCACTCATTTTGCATCCTATTAAGGAAAAAAGCAGTTGATAATACAGTCCGAATTAAATTTTTTAATATCTAAAGGGATATTAAATGTTTAATTTTTGCTGTTTGAAAAGCAATGTTAATGTTGTCAGGAACAAATACCCTATGAATAAGAATAGTGAAATCGGCAAAAATATTACTTTGAACCAAGATAACCCAGACTTTCAATTAATCAAAAAAAAAAAAATTTACATATTTTTTCTTATTTTCTTTCTTTTTTTCTGCTCTGAGTTGACGCAAAATTGCTCCTCTCAAAATGCAATTAAACCAAATTAATTATATTTAATAAATTGATATTTCCTGAAAAAAATGTTTTTTATAGTTTCGACACTATTAATAAAGTAACATGACTTTAATAATATTCAGCACGAAAAGCATAAGCAGGAGACGGGTACAAAACTATGTCATAAATGACATAATTTCAGGAATTTTTTTTTATACTTTATAGTACGGTATTTAAAAAAATACAAAGTTAAATCAAGATTGTAAGTTGGTATCAACGATACAATAGATCACTTGGTCTAAGAATCGAAATATCAGGTAAACTGGTGTTGACTTTAAAAATCAGTGAGGATTTTGTGGATCATCTGAGGCAGAAAGCAAAATTATAAGGCAGATTTATGGGAAGAGGAAAAAGAGAATTACAAATTTTCAACAGATTGTCTATATTTAAACGTTTGAAGCTCGTCTCAATGGAGATTGGAGCAAAAATTATATGAATGTTCTTTATTCAGCAGCGCAAACACAAAAATTAAACTCAATACAAATCGGAGCTCATAGATTTGATAAAAATACATGTAACAGTAAACAAAGGCATGATGCACTTAAATTGCATTAAAATATTTTTAAAAACATTATTTGCATCTTGCAATTAATAAAGCATTTATAATCCATCTCACTGTTCGGCTTTGATGTTAAGATAAGATAAGATAAGCTTTATTTAATTTCTTATTAAAATGCAAAACCGACATGCGTATAAACATAAATAAGACATAAACACAAACAACAAAAATATAGGTCTACATGAAAAGGCTTAAAATGCAAGAAAAAATATTAAAATATCAACAAAATGCATGCACATTTCTATAGTGCATGTATATTACAGATTGTAAGTTTAAAGTTACGAAGATTATTAAGGGGAAAAATTCATACTGAATTATCTAAAAATGCTTGCATTGTAGAGATTGTAATTAACAAATAAAGTGTATAATAGTTGTTGTTGTTGTTGTTATTGTTGTTGTTGTTGCAGCTGTTGAGACTCATCCTAATATTATTAAAGATTTAGTTTCCAAGAGAAAAAAAAGTAGAACAGTGACATATAAAAGAAAAAAAGATTGAAAACGGGAAGAGTTAGGTAAACAAGGACGGTAAAAATGCAGCTGACAACATATGTGAGTAAGTGCAAGAAGAAAACAAATATTAGACAGGGCGAGAGAGAGAGAGAGAGAGAGAGAGAGAGAGAGAGAGAGAGAGAGAGAGAGAGAGAGAGAGAGAGAGAGAGAGAGAGAGAGAGAGAGAGAGAGAGAGAGAGAGAGAGAGAGAGACAGACAGACAGACAGACAGACAGACAGACAGACAGACATAAATCATAAATAATTATTTCTTTGTACTTGCCACGCACTGGCATTCTTGCGTACAATCAGAGAGAGAGAGAGAGAGAGAGAGAGAGAGAGAGAGAGAGAGAGAGAGAGAGAGAGAGAGAGAGAGAGAGAGAGAGAGAGAGAGAGAGAGAGAGAGAGAGAGAGAGAGAGAGAGAGAGAGAGAGAGAGAGAGAGAGAGAGAGAGAGAGAGAGAGAGAGAGAGAGAGAGAGAGAGAGAGAGAGAGAGAGAGAGAGAGAGAGAGAGAGAGAGAGAGAGAGAGAGAGAGAGAGAGAGAGAGAGAGAGAGAGAGACAGACAGACAGACAGACAGACAGACAGACTGACAAGCAGACATGCACCCAGACGGACAAACAAATAGAGACAAAGGCAGCATGTTTCTAGGCTAGGATGTAACAAAAGAAACACAATAAGGGCTTTTGTTTCTTATCGTTGAATGTAAACCAAACCCACTTGAAGCCAAAAGGACTTGCCCAACACTTTTGGAACAATTAAAAAAATATCTATCTATCTATCGATATAATACAATATTTTACTTGTGTATTTATTCCTTACAGTAATGTCTCCCTTTTTTTCAACAACTCAGCATATATTCTGTTTTACACTTAATCTTAAGTTTTGGGAAATGCTGACTGGTTTTTAATTTGTTTTAATAAATCTTTTTCATAAGCTATATTGTAGGACAATTCACAGTAAATAGTGTTTTTTTTTAATATTTCCTTATTGATATCGACAGTCTATGAATTTCTTTAAAATAACTGTGAAGAGAAAATAAAAGAAGTTGTGTGCGGCAGAGGGTGTTTGGCTGTTTGTGGTATTTAACTGCGTATAATTTGTGTTGATCCAAAATTGTCCGGGGTAAAAAGTTTTGTTCCTTTATCAAACAGTAAACAAATTATGGCCACCAGTAAAAAAAAAAAAAACTATCTTAAACACATTATTCTAGATTCGAAAAACCGAAATATCTAGAGTAACTTTGACATTGCAAAAATACAACAGGTTACCAGCACATTTCATTTTCAGCATTATTTTTTTAGGTGTGACTTTTGCATACTGAGCGGCTTTTATTAACTTTTACAAAATCTTTTGAGAACATAGAACCATTGCTGCTCAGATTAGAAGATCGTTCTTGGATCGAGCTAGATGAAACCAGTGACTATCGAAATTTGAATTGTGCATTCTTTACGGTTTTCACAAAAAGTAGACTCTGTGCAAGTTTGCGGATCCAACTTAAGACAATTTCATCTTAATAATTAATGGAGGAAAATCCCAAAGTGCGAAGAAATCGCACCAGCCACATTAAGCGATCGCGATCGTAATCTCGTTAAAAAACCAGCCAAGGATCAGCTCTCTCGCATCCAATTATTTCATGCTGCACATTTTATGTCTTTTTTCTTCCAATGAAGACCAATGTATAAAGAAACTTCCGTAACAAGATGTTATTTCTGGTTCTGAAGAAGCTGAAGATTAGTCTTTAAGTGCATGAAGTGAGCAAGGAAGCTTTTTTAGCATCACATTAATACGCCCCTTTTTTCAATCTGGATTAATTGCTTCCTAGTCGGCTGA
Organism: Elysia crispata; assembly: GCA_033675545.1. Classification (NCBI taxonomy): domain Eukaryota; kingdom Metazoa; phylum Mollusca; class Gastropoda; family Plakobranchidae; genus Elysia; species Elysia crispata. The sequence goes on from JAWDGP010006444.1 coordinate 117,061, forward strand.
TGAGCTAGATCGGCTGTTAGAACTGAAATGATAACTGAGAGAAAAAGCAACATCTGCTACTGACCTTTTTTGTTTAGGAACGTCAAAAGCCTGAGATCGGTATCTAGTTTCGAGGATGGCACATCTACAGTTAGTGACCGCATTAGCTCTCCTCTTGATGCTATCGCCTAGAAACATTACTGCACGTGAGTATTATGTAGTTAAATTTGTTTAAATGTATCACTAGTTTTAGCAAGGCAGCATGCGATATATTATGAATCATTTCAAAGAGCGAGTATGAAGACATCAATCAAAACATTTATAATTTGAGTCTTATTGTTTTCTTAAAAGTGTAATCCATAATCGCTGTAAGAGTTTTGGATAAATATGCACTTGCTAAGAAGAGCTATAATTGTAGAATTTGGAAATCAAAGATCCATATACAATTGTTTATAATTATGTTTGATATTTTTAATCAGTTTTGCTTTGTTCAAGTTTGGAAACTAATTAAAACGCTATAAATTATAGAAAAATAGAAACTCATCTCAAAGAGAAACCAATATATTGGTGAGCTAGAGTGTCAAATGCATCGATTATGGAAACAGAATGTTCTTCATTCCACTTGTTTTTTCAGCCGCTGCTCCGCCATTTTTTTCAAATTTTTGCTTAACTGAGTGTCTAATAATGTGATGAAAGAATATTGCGTGACTAATTTGACACTTGAAATATTGACCAGGTGCTTTGCGGGTCGAATTTTTCTCTTTACCACTCTATAAAAAACTAACTAGAGAGTTAAGAGATGATTGCCAGTAAAATATTTATCCATAAAAGCACAATTTATTAATAGATACTTCGAGAGAAGAGCACAGTGTCAGACCCGATATGAAGGCACGACTTAAAAAAACATAAAAAAAGAAAACAACAACAAGAACAACAACAAAAAAACAACAACAAGGTAATAAAATAAGTCTTATAAATTATCGTTTGACTTGAGTAGTTATCGACGCGGGATAAGAACTTTCTTAATAATAATGTGTTAACGTGCAGAACGACAAAATTTAAGTGATTCGGTACATGTCAAGAAATACCTAAGTTGACCATAGGAGAAGTGCTCCTCGACAATGTTTTGAAAAAAGAAATATATAACACTCATAAAAACTGATGTTAATTTGTTAACTAGGAGTCTGATCTAATCTACAGGCAATTCACATGAATGTAGAAAGGCGAAATTTGAAAAAAAAATCTCAAAACTGTTTTGGCTCTACTCATTACCACATTATTTCCTATATATATATATATATATATATATATATATATATATAGAGAGAGAGAGAGAGAGAGAGAGAGAGAGAGAGAGAGGAAGTGGGGAGGAGAAATAGGGGGAAAAATAAAAGTCAAGGTCAATAGCTTAAAGGAAATCTGTAGACCAAAATTTCGGAAAAAATGTTTACATTAATTAAACAATTTAAATAGGTAGGAATATTTAATGAAGAAAGTATAGAAGTATATCTATAAAACTTATCTGAACAATGATGCAGGCATCCAAAGCGTCTTAGAAACAAAGGTTATCCTCGCACTTCCGCAATGAAAAGGTGCCATCGAATGCAATCGGAGCGATGAATAAAAAAGATCCACAAATTCGCACCTTCGGAAGTCGCGTACATGGCAACCGAGTCCAAGAGCAGCTCTATGAAAGAAAAAGATTTACTGCATAAAAGATGTGACGGATCCTCAAACCTGATAGTTTTGAGAAAAAATGTGTTGGACGTTTATTCCCACTGGGGACAAATTACCCATTTCGAAGATAAGCCTCTATTCGAAGTTAAAACGGGACCTAGCGTCACCTCTCCATATACGTAAACCAAGAACCTCCATATCAGAAGTACCTTGATTACCCGGTGAACAAAAATGCTGGGGTACAGGCTTCGGAGATCCTACGGCCTGTCACAACCTGTCAGAGGCTCTTTTTTGTTATTTACATAAATTAAAAAAAGTTATAAAAATTTTCATTTGAAATTTTGGTAGCCACTGCACCGAAATAGATCCTCAATAATCAAAAATGTTTTTCATGAAAACTATTAAAGATAATTATAAAAAAAATTCGCTCTGACAAGTCGTTTTCCTTACTTTCCTGATTATTTTAATGCAAAAACTGCTTTGATATCTTCTAAATTGTGGCCATTCCACAATCTGAAAAATTATACTCATTTTATTACGTAATAGGCTGCAAAAAGGCAAAGAAATGTAAAAGTTGTTAAAAAATAGTGCAAAACATAATATCAGCATGCCTCTGAGCTAACAAGATAGCAATAATAAACAAATTATCAATATCTAAGAAATTTGTCTGAAATCTGTACTACCCCCTTAAATGTTCGCAAAAGCGAGTACAATGTGTTCCACCCGTTTCACCTATGTAAACTAAGTCATAACGCTTGCACACCATCGCATAATATATTATATAAGGTTGCGACTAGTACAATTGAATGAGCCAGTCATCCTGTAGGTACCTCGGGGCATTTTCACCTCACATGATTGTGAGACAAAACGACAAGTCTTGCACCAGGGTCTATTTCAGACGCAAGTTCCCATGTGTTTTTCAGTGTTGACTCGACTGCGAACCAACAGATCCCGCATGTTTTTTGCTCTCCGAAATACAACAAGGGGAGGCTCATTAAAAACCCTACAAGCCATAGGGTCCGCCTTAAGAATATCCAGATTCTGGAAAATGATCTTCTGAGCGACCACGCTCTGCGGATGGTATGTTATGATAAGCTTGGCACGGTCAGAGGATGTTGCTGCTTTGGGTAATAATGACTCTGCCCTACTTACCTTAGACACCCTACTCCAAGCGACCTCCAAAGTGTCTATCGGATACCCACATGCGAAGAAAAGATTTCTCAAGAATTAAGAATAATTCTCCCAAGATGTGACGTCACAGCAGGCACCCGTTACCCAACTTATAAGCCAAAGATAACATGAGCAATCAAAGTCTTCACAGCGAAAGGTTTTTGCAAAATAAGTGGCATTGGATCATTACACGGCCTAATGTTTGTTTACAAATGGTTTAATATAATCATATGACTATATTGGAATTTAATTTACTTTTCCAATGACTTTTTTTTCTGAAGAGAACTTGTGTTGTGATTGTTTTTATCTATTTTCGAAATATCCTATATTCTGTCAATCTCAGATTGCGATCCGGGATATTTCGGAGATGGATGCAGAAAGACGTGCAGTGAGCACTGTGCTGGTGAAGAGAATTCTTGCAACCATGTCAATGGTTCTTGTAACAAAGGATGTGAGCCAGGATACCAGGGCGATCTGTGTACACAGGGTAATGGTTGCGATGTTTTATGTAGGAGAAAATATTACATTGTTTATATTTTTTTTTAGTTTTAAGTAGGTATATTGGGATTGATTGATAAAAGTTAAATTCCAACCCAGTTTTTTTTTGGTCAAAAAAGACAATTACAGTTTTGTAAAACATGTGTTTTATTTCCGAGTGAAAGGCGATTTATGTGACCAAGGTAAGCAAGATGCGTGTTTGTAAGGATCAATATTATGGTTTTAAAAAATCTAATTTTCTTTGTCATGAAATTATAAATGTTTCAGTAAGCGTTGGTTTATAATGAAATCGTTTAGACATTCACTTGAGGAATGTACATTCCGAGAAAAAAAATTAGCAATAAAAAAGTAAAAAGAAATAAACAAGTCATTATGTCACAAATCAGAGCAAGAAAATTATATCTACCAGCTAACTCACATAGCTCAATTAAGGGTCGATAAATTTTACAGTATTGCCGTTCTTTCGAGGATTATTTGTGTCATAAAATTTTTCTGCAGTCATTGAAGATTTCTACTGCTGTTTACGATAAGAAGCTTCATATGTTTTTGCTTTTAAATTTTGACTAGAGATAATTATCAACAATTTATCGCAGGATTTCGCAGGACAACTGACTGCCATGTATAATAATAATAATAATAATAATGAAGTTATTTCCTAGCGCCTCTTCCTACTTGTAGGCTCGAAGCTCTTTACAATAGTCTATTTACAAACGTTTAACATAGTGACACTAGTCTATAGTCTAAAACATAGTCCATTAACAATTCAAACAAACAGAAGAGGAAAAAATAAATAAGTTACATGTACAAAGAAAATAAGAAAAGACATTGACAATAAGACAAATTTCTCAGACTAATTAAGGTCTTCATGTGCAGTAAACAAATGGGTTTTCAATAGGGTCTTAAACTGACTTATAGAACTCGCCTCCCTGATGGAAAGGGGAAGGGCATTCCAGACAACTGGTGCACATTGTACAAATGCTCTATGGCCGTCTTTCCTTGATGGTTTGCATGGAACTGACAGCAAAGCTTTGTTAACTGATCGTAAGCTACGAGTGGGGACGTACATACCGACAAGATCTACAAGATAATTAGGGGCATAGCCGTGAACACATTTGAAGCATAAGACAGCAATCTTATATTTTATTCTAGTTTGTACAGGAAGCCAGTGTAAATGCCTAAACATGGGTGTTAAGTGATCTCTTTTACGTTTTTTCAAAATGAGACGAGCAGCGTTGTTCTGAATCAATTGAAGCCTCTTTAGTGTGTCCATGGGTAAGCCATATAGTAAGGAATTACAGTAGTCTAGTCTTGATAGAATGAAAGAGGACACAAGAGTTTTCACAGCCCCTTCATTTAAAAAAGATCTAATCTGTTTAATTCTGCGTAGCTCTAAGAACATAATTTGGGCCAAATGATTGATATGAGGGGTCATTGACAACTTTGAATCAAAATAAACACCAAGATTTTTAACTTTTGAAGAGAACAGTATCTGATCACTATCAATGTACATGTGGTCAACAACTTATGGAGAAGCTTTTCTATCAATGCTACATGCTAGAAGCTCTGTTTTGTCTTCATTCATCTTAAGTTTGTTAACAATCATCCAATTTTTAACATGTGATATACAACTCTTAAATTTCTTTACTAAGGTAGTAAAGTTTTCTGGACGAGAAGAGGAGTACACTTGGGTGTCGTCAGCGTACATGTGATAACATAAATCAAAACTTTGAATTAGTGTGCCTAATGGTTTTGTATATATGGTGTAGAGGACAGGTCCTAATACAGATCCTTGGGGAACTCCATAGTTAAGGTCAAATACAGGAGAAGTTTGGTTGTTTATCATTATACACTGAGTACACCCACTGACATAAGACGAAAACCACTTTAAGACAACCCCTGATAATCCAAACGTTTTAGACAATCTTTCTAACAAAATACTGTGATCAATTGTGTCAAATGCTGCGCTTAGGTCTAACAAAGCAAGAATAGATGTATGGCCTTTGTCTGCAGCACATATGAGGTCATTTTGAACTTTTAGAAGAGCAATTTCTGTGTTGTGAAATTCTCTATATGCAGACTGAAAGTTATCTAAAAGTTTGTTCTTTGTCAAGTGTTTTTTCAATTGCAAAAGGACCACTTTTCCTAAAATCTTGGAAAGGAAAGGGAGATTTGACACAGGTCTAAAATTGCTCAGCTCTTCAGGGGATAAATTTGGCTTTTTTAACAGAGGTAAAACGACAGCATGTTTGAATGAGACCGGCACTATCCCAGAAAGAAGAGACTGATTTATCATGGCAGTTATTGGCTCAATAAGGTGTTCAAGGTGGATAACTAACAATGGTGTGGGGATGGGATCTAAACAGCAAGATTTGGGTGGTGACGCCTTAATGATTTTCATAACATCTTCTTTTGTCACAGGTTCAAACATCATCATACAATCTCCATCAAAACAATATCATATATATATATATATATATATATATATATATATATATATATATATAAATTATATTCATTTGATAATTTTCTATGATTTTCCATTGAATTCACTCAAACCTAGGTCAAAGAGCATTTAAGGAACTTCTGTTGTAGTATGAGCACACATCTGTAATAAATTACTCAGGTTTATCATCAATATTTTAACTTGACAGAGTGTGATATCGGCTTCTATGGAGATGGGTGCATGTCCTTGTGCAGTGAGTATTGCTCTACTAATAATTCCTGCCATCATATCAATGGTACTTGTGAACACGGCTGTCATCCAGGCTACGAAGGTCCCGCATGTACACAAGGTGAATGAGAAATATGACAAACTTGAAAAAAACTATGTATTATCAAAAAGCATTTTATGAAAGTTATGATATCTCATGCGTAAAAAGCCCTTCATTGATTAAATTAAATCTATATATGATATTTTTTTAGCACACTGACGTTTTCAGAATGAGTCAAACCTGTGGTGAAGGGTTAAAATAGATGTGTATGATGATAATGTGTTGTTACAAGGGAAAATTTCCACCATCGTGTCACTAGCTCAATACACAGAATTTGTGGGATCATTTTAAATGTAGGAGTAGAAAAGAAGTTTTTTTATGAGTATAAAAACAGAGAAGGTTTATCTTTGTAAATTTCTTAAGTAAAAAAAAAACCCGGAGTAAAATAAGAGAGCAAAGGAAAAGGAAAAAATTTGCTTTAGTTAAAAAATAATGCCAACTATTTATAGACACCAAAATAAAATGTAAATTTTAGGCGAACTTAAAGTGATCTTTTCCACTCTTGTTTAACTTATATCAAGGAACAGGATAGTTAAAGAGACTGAAAATGGGACGCCTCACTCTGATTGTTGGGCCATCATCTTCGCTGTTGTTGTTGGCGGTTTAGTTGCTGTTGTTATTGGAGTGGAAGTGTTCAGGTTGGTGTTTATACTGCCTCCACAATTTACGATCATAAAACATTTTCATCTTAATTTGTTTTTGGCAAGATTGTATTTCAAATTAAAAGGGATATAAAGACATAAAACACAATTTCATTTAAGTCATTGACCAAATCAAGGGTTAAATCTCAAGGCATCATATACAGAACAGTTCGATTGCGAATATTGAAACCTACAACGATTTAAAGTTTTTCATGCTTGGATTTCGTAAATTTTAACAAATCAAGACCACTGTTTTAGGCATTCTTAAAACAACTTGTCAGGAATTACTGGCGTTCCATTTTACTGGGTCTAGTATTTTTTATTGATGAGAATAATTTTTCTTGCTCGGACGGTTACAAATTTTAGTACCATTTAGGACTGTGTGTGATTTGATATTTTCAAAACATTTTTTAAAAACTTTTTACAGAAAATATCAATAAATTCGAATTTTCAGGCGAATAAAATTTACAGGAGCACTTCATGGTTCTGTAAAGGAAGATTCATCGATTGATGACCAAAGTGACCAAGCCGCATAACATCTGGAAAACACAGAGATGATGTTAACATAATGTAAAGCCTCTAGTACCAAGATTTGGCGCTGGTACTTTTTGCAATTCTAATGTAAAATTATGAAGTTTCTATTGTTTATTTATTTCCTCATATGGCATTATGTGGAGCAGTTGAAAAATGTGTACTAAGGAATTTGAAATTAAATAAAAAACTTCTTGTTCATTCTCAAAGTATTAGTCGTAGTAGTAGTAGTAGTAGTAGTAGTAGTAGTAGTAGTAGTAGTAGTAGTAGTAGTAGTAGTAGTAGTAGTAGTAGTAGTAGTAGTAACAGTAGTAGTAACAGTAGTAGTAGTAGTAGTAGTAGTAGTAGTAGTAGTAGTAGTAGTAGTAGTAGTAGTAGTAGTAGTAGTAGTAGTAGTAGTAGTAGTAGTAGTAGTAGTAGTAGTAGTAGTAGTAGTAGTAACAGTAGTAGCAGTAGTAGTAGTAGTAGTAGTAGTAGTAGTAGTAGTAGTAGTAGTAGTAGTAGTAGTAGTAGTAGTAGTAGTAGTAGTAGTAGTAGTAGTAGTAGTAGTAGTAGTAGTAGTAGTAGTAGTAGTAGTAGTAGTAGTAGTAGTAGTAGTAGTAGTGGTAGAAGTAGTCGTAATTGAACTAAACGTAGAAGTTGTCGTAATTGTACTAAAGGTATGCTTTTTCAGACCGTGTGTCTAGTTTTTTTGGTCGAAATACCAAAAACAAGCATTTAAAAATCGATCAATACTTATAATATCAACGATATTATCAGTGAAACTGAAATTTATATAGAAAAAAATATTTAAAAATTCACTATGCCCACAAATTATTTATGCTACGGAAATCAAATCAACTTTAGTTTTTACTTCAAGTCCCTTGTTTGGTTTTGCAGCATATTTTTATTGAATGGTTTAAAATTAATTTTTATAATAGGAATATAAAGTCGTGGCGTTGGTGCTTCGAAATCATTTCAGCTCATTTTAGATGAGATGACGTCAGATTCATTAGTATGCCTTTACAATGGGTTTATGTAGATTGATCTTCAGAGACGGCCTTTCACATCGAAATTAGCTAGATCTAGCATTAGATATCACGATCTATTTGTATTGGCATGAAATTAATTCCAGAGAGGTAAGATTGTATATCAATTCAGATAGATCTACATTTTGTCAAGAAAACAATTACACTTGCTCACTAACTATACGAACCATTTCCAACAATTAATTAAAATGTTCAAAATACGTCCGCAGGAAATCGCAAAAGGTTGAGTAGTTTTCAGTAACTAAATTAAATTAGTTTGCGCACGAACATCAGTTCACTGATTTTAACCAAGAATGTTCCATGGCACCTCTTTTTCTTGTTTACTTCACCTTCTTGTTGGGCATTCTGTACTTCTATAAGCAAATAATAGCTGCAAAGTCTACACCCGATCACTTGAGGACGCTATAGCTGTACATCTATCCAAACACCTTTTGACCTACGATCACATGATGAAACTTTGGAGACTTGCCTCAAATCACTTCGTGAAAACATACCAATAATATTGGAAAATTTGACGTTAGAGTATTTTTCGGAATGGTGTTGCTAGCGGTAAATGGCGTCATGAAAACAAACCTTGATGAATAACACATTTATTTTGTTCCTTACTTTAATCTCTCTATTTGTTCACATCTTTTTTTTTCATTTCTGCATTATAATACGTAATGACTTTCAACCAAATTATTCATACTGTGTTTGATCGTGCATACTTGCTATATGTTTTTTATGTGAATAGTAACATTGTTTTTTTTGTTTTTTTGTTTCAATTTTTTCTTTCTTTACACCTTGTCTATAAAGTCATATATTATGTGGAATAAATGCTCAAGGCAATCAAAACCTAGCATTTTGTCGTAAATTGTCATTGGTGATGCAACTTTAATATAAGAAATTTGAAAGTTCTTGTTGGTTTATTTGATTTGTCATTTGAATAAACTTTGCATATAATAATTGTTCTACTTAGATCTAAATACAAAAGCTTAAAAAGCAGTTAGTCCTTCAAATGTTTTTATTTATAATGTTGGCTCTTTAGGAGTGTCAAATTTTCTATTTTTTTTTTATTCTTATTAGCTTGATGCAATCGTTCTTTATCAAATAGTTTTGCAATTTATGAGACACACACACACACACACACATATATATATATATGTCTATGTGTGTGTGTTTGTGCGTGTATACCTATTTATGTGTAAGCTCTCTAGCCTACCTATACCAATTCACACACAATGAAACAGACATCATAATACTATTAAACAAATTATTTGCTTTATCAAATACTTTATGATACCGAAAATACTTAAACCTAGATCGAATTGCCTAGTTATCTTTGCTATTTCAAGGGCGCTGATTTAAAAAATATAATTAAAAACATCATGGCCTCATCTTCCAATGTCTTTTCGATCTATCATGAAAAAACTGCACTTGAAAAAAATATTTTCGAATATCGATCACTACACAAATATCAAAAGATGTGAAAAAATATATAAGTTTATCTTCTGTGTGGTAAAGAAAGGCTAGACATTGTTTAGATTAAATTAACCAGCTAAACTCCAAACATAAGAGAGTACTGCAGTAGACATATCAATCACAGACTGTCCACAGTAGAGGGCAACCTGTTATCAGAGAATTTGAAGCTACAGCACGCTAGGTTTGGTCTTGGCTTCTACAGCAGTTGTGATGGATTCTTTTTAAATGGCTCTAGAGGGAACAAATTACACAATATTTAGTATTATACTAGGTATAATATAAGGACCCTATTTTATACCACTAAAAATATAATTTATTAAAATGAGCAGACAGATATGTCATTTGTAATTAGTCAGAAGAAAACTAACGATTGATACCCTTAATACACAGCTTTTATAACTGATTTGAATGCTTGGAAATATAGTAAGATAAATAAAACTACAAGGGCTGATCAATAAATAATCTCCCTGACTATGAATTACTAGGTCTTTCCTGAATGTAATGAAATTTCCATAGATTGGTTAAGATCTTCCAAATATTTGAAATTTCCAAACACTACACACGCATACATATAATTTATATATATATATATATATATATATTTTTTTTTTTTTTTTTTTCATCACTCTCTAAAATGCATAACTTCCAAACGGTAGTTACCTGCTTTTTTTGGATGTCATTGAAGAAAAAATAAATTAATTAAAAAAAGGGCAATACTGCTATCTGATATGTGATAACATATCTCTACCTGAAAGGCAAAACACCAAAAAAAAAAAAAAATACATCAAGAAATGACTGAAATGTATGACAAGAGATTAGTCCATCGTATTTTGCAGTAAAATTTTGAGTAAGGAAATTTAAATGTGGCCATCCTTATATGGCAGATGAAAGTCGCCACGGCCGGCCTCAAGATGTCATAACTGAAGATATGGTAGCCACAGTAAAGAAAAATCACAATCAAAGAGATCTTCAAATAAATTACTATTTCCTGCAGGTCAAGTTTGATCTCACGACTTTTGACATCAGAGATAAAAGTTGAAAGAAAGAGCTGCTGTAGGGCCTTGCTAAATCTTGTCAAATACAAGTGACTTTTTTTGATTACTTGTTTATTGTTGATGAGACTACCAATATGACCCTGAATAAAAATCTAAGTCCTTTCAATGGAAAACACCCTCCGAACAACAACCTCAAAGAGGCGAAAATGATTCCCTTTCAAGTAAAGGTCATGCTGACTGTTTTTTGGACCTAGGGGCACAAAAGTGGCATCATACATTATGACTATCTCCAGAAGAGCAAAACAGTGAATTGTTGAATAATTTTCAGAATTTTTACATCTGAAACATGAGTTATACTCAAAAATCCTGAAAAGATGTGCGAGGGTGTTTTCTCCGACAGAATAAGCACCATCCCATCGTTCTGAAATTGTTACGGCCGGTATACTTATTTTTTAAGTGCTTTTATCCTTACTCCATCAGAATCAGGGAAATTACTTTTTGATCACTCCGCATGTATTGCTATTATTGAGTTTTATAAAAATATCTCCAATGTTTAGGCTGATTTAAGTTTCAACCTCTCGACTGTAGATTTTGGTGAAGAAGTAATTTTTAAACTTGGAATTGAACCTAAGATACACGAAGAAATTAACGAACGCGTTAATAGCGGATATCACGTTAGCGGAGTTGTAGAAAACGAAGAAAAAATTGTTGAACTGTCCTCCTAATGTAAATCTTGGTTCGTAAAATTTATACAAAGAAACAAATATTTTGGGAGTTGTGAGAATAACATGAATAAGAACAACAATCAAACTCTGTTTCACAACCAACGACTCCTTCGAATCTTTCTTCTGGGTCTGTTCTTTCTCACTGCGTTTGTTGTCATTCATATCCTTTTTCTCTTCCTCCTCTTTGCTTTTCTTCAAATCTATTCCAGATTCAGTGTGGTGGGCATAAGATTTTGACTTTTGCTTAAGTTTCATAGAAGACCGCATACCGATAGAGATAGCCACAGTGCATATGACCATTATACCATACTCCGTAAAAGTCAGCGCTGTTTTCATAAATATAAGATCAAATTTGTCAAACGAATCCCATGAGGCCAAATACTCGAATACTATCAGCGTCGTGGTGTTGTCGATAGGATCAGGTATAGTCCTCAACCTAAAAGTTGCAAAACGAGGTAGTGAACAAGCCAGTATTATGAGAGAGATGGAAACACAGACGATCATGGATCTGTTCTTGTTGAACGCATGCCGGGTGAGGAATGGGAAAGTCACGCACAGGCCACGCTGCACGGCGATATACGCTGTAGTCAACGAACTCAAGTCCATCAATAACACGAAGATAAATGAAACGAAGTAACTCAAAGCGGGCACACTTCTGCCCCAGCTGGCGCCAAAGTAAGAAATGAGTGAAAATATGGCATGGACGGATAATAGAAGCATTGAGCTGAAATCTGAAAGCGCTAAAGAAATAAAACAGACCGTGACGCTGTCCAGTGTCGTGTTGACGAAGATATAAACGTTGAGAATGTTGAGGGCGGTTGCAGGAAGGCTGATGGTGAGGACTATGAAACTCACCATCACCATGATGTAGTTGGTGATCTGGTCGTTAATCAGAGGCTGCCCCAGCCGAGCTGACACAGTCTCTAAGCTGGTGGAGACGTTCATCAGGTCAACGGTGTGGAGCAGTGTGCTTTAGAAAGTCTCTGACATTTGTGAAAGAATTAACACTTATAAAATTATCTTACTTTTTTCCCTCTTAAACGTGTTCATTTCTGAAATAGTGCTTTGAAACAAATCAGTGATTACCAATATATCTGCATCAATAAAAGGCAGGGAAACCTAGGCCCACATGCAACTACTTTAATCTGCGCCCGAACTTAGTTACGCTACGTTAAAGCTATCGCGGAGTTAAGGATTTAAATAACACAGAAAAATTTTTAGAAAATTTTTACTACCATTTCATAGGTATATGACAGATAAAAGTTAAAAGACCCCGCTTGGTTTTGTAAGTTAAGTTACAACTTTATAATGCGCGTAAGCAGTTCAAGAAGAAAATAAATGAACATGAAAAAATACATATTAGTGATGAGATCGTTGAAAATTTTATGAAACAAAATCGTCCTGATTTCATAACCAATAGTTCTTTCATCAATATGGAATGAATATTTAAGTTACAGAATTTAAAGGTAACATCTAATGAGCAATACTATACACCTCTTTGCCTTTATTTTACAATATCGATATCTGCTTGCATTTAGTTTCGCAAATACCATCCAGAGCATATTTTAATTATTTCTTCGCTGAAAATTAAAGGTAAATATACAATGCTGCGATTACAAATGCTCAAGGGACCAGCGTGTGGATTCCTAGTCGGTAACGAGCAAACATTTGAAGAAATGCTAATTATTTCACTCACAATCATTTTCCTCCAAAAGATGATAGTCGAATTCAAAATTGGAAATGTCTGATGAATGAGGTTGGGGATAGCTTGTAGATTATACTTACTTAGTGCGGGACAAATATTTGGACAAAGACTAACTTTGTTAATACGATCTTTAATTATAATAGAAATGATTTCTCTTGATATCGCTTGGTAAGGTCAGATGTGAAAAAAGACAGATCAATAAAATAGGATCGGGAGGGAAAGGTGAATGGGGGAGTGGGGAGTGGAGGGGGAAGGGGACATTAGTTTTCCTCGCTAGGCAAACGCCTCTCTGTGGTTTAAGAAAAAATCGTTACATGTCAACACAAAAACTGTGCGGCGCAGTCCTAATTTAATAGTTATAAAACATTTTAAACGAATTGGGTTAAAGGGATCATTAAGTTTCTAATCTTGTAATTGAAAATAAATAATGACCATATTGTATTCATAGAAGGCATGACCTTTATCATCAGGTGCGGTAGTGCATCCCCCGGGGAATCAATGAAATTATCCAGACTTAAATCATTCAAATACATAACCACACATTCCCATCATCTTTCGATTATTATGGAACCATGAATATAATTTCAAATGATTGCGGAACTCATTAAGACTAAAGCCTCCTCTTACTAGCAGTTATTCACATATTGTTACAAGCCTGAACATTACAAAGCACATGAAATGTGAGACTTAAAATTCTGGTACTTAGACGCTATACCTCTCCTACTTCTCCGGTTAATATTTTGTTGGTCATCGTGAAATGTGATTGTCTTAAAAGTATACCTTCTTTGCTATTCAGACATAGGCTTTAACACTATTGGTAGTGCAGAACGTTATGTTTTAATTTGTTATAAACACGTCTTTGGTTTGTCTTGGCATGCTTTATGGCATATTTTTGGCATATGTACATGTGATCCTTTATCAGTGAAATTTTATCTGCCTCATCTGGTGCATATCATAGGAAGAAAAAATTAACACAAAAAATAGTGTATTAGCATGAAACACCTTTAAAAATTGATACTTCCATAATATAATTTTTTAGTTCTCTCTGGAGTTACTGCCACCAAGAACAACATCTCAGTGTCACAATACATGACAGCTAATCAGTACATTATCTATGAAACGCACCATTTTTTTGCATCCAAATTTAGGTGCAGGACTCAATATAGCTCCTTGGAGTTCTGAATGTTAGGACTCGAGATAGTTTCATAGAATTCTGAATATTAGGACTCAAGATAGATGCGTGAAATTCTCAATTTAAAGACTAAATATATCTTGCCTGGCAAGTTTTTCTTTCTATATTTAAATAACTGCCAGATTTTTTAAAGTATAGTATAATCCAATACCTTTGTAGTTGATATATGAATAACGTAGACATTTTACACGAGAGGATAGATGCATTGTAGAAATATGCTAAGGATCAGACCTTTAACATAACCCCCCTCGTGTGTACAACAGATACGCTGTTTTGTAATGTATATGCTATATTTTTAGTACTCAATATGTCTGCATGCTGTTCTGAATCTTAGAACTCAAGATAGCTGCATGGAGTTCTGAATCTTAGGTCTCAAGATAGCTGCATGGAGTTCTGAAATTTAGAACTCAAGATAGCTGCATAGAGTTCTGAATCTTAGGACTCAAGATAGCTGCATAGAGTTCTGAATCTTAGGACTCAAGATAGCTGCATAGAGTTCTGAAACTTAGGACTCAAGATAGCTGCATAGAGTTCTGAAACTTAGGACTCAAGATAGCTGCATGAATTACTGAAACTAGTTCTCAAGATAGATGCATGAAATTCTCAATTTAAAGACTCAAAATATCTTGCCTGGCAAGTTTTCCTCTTTATATTTAAATAACTGCTAGATTTTTAAAAGTTTAGTATAGCGCAACACCTTCATGATTGACATATGAATAACATAGGCATTTTATGCGAGTGGATGGATGTATTGTAGAAATATGCTAAGGATCATACCTTGACCTTTTACATAACGCCCCTCGTGTGTACTACAGATACGCTGTTTTATACTGTATACGATAGTATTAAAAACTTTAAAATATTTATTTCAAAGTTGAAATTAACTATATGATTTGAAATTGTTTTGTGCACTATTAATTTGCCCCAGTCTGCCTTGAATAATTTTAGGTTGTTCTGTGAGAGGTCTTTACTTTTATAACCCCACAGATGTGATCCAATATTTATAGTAGTGAGAAAATTTTTTTGATACAAACACAGTAATTTCACTTCACTGGAGTTAAATTCCTACAAATTAATTTCCGTATGAGTTGTTTCCTTACTTTTTGCAACACTTCTTTTTATTCATTAATCATTTCGTCTTTTGATTCGTTGATGTTAATGTAGTCCTCCAGCCACATACAGTTATCAGTAGTTGACTGTTTTAAGCATCACTTTTACTTACACTTTCTTTGATCTTGTCGTAAGTCTCTTTTAAATGTGGTTCCAATCCTCTAAAACGATTAAAAATGATTATCTTTGTGTAATTTTAGGATTTCTTGTCATGATGTTTATAAAGATACTTTTACTTCCACTTTGAATGGCCTATCATTCATGTTCATAGTTCATTTCATTCATTTTGTATCCTTTTAATGAAAAAGAAGAAAAAACACATTTCCTTGAAAATACAGTCCGAATTGATTTTTTTATATATCTTAAAGGATATTAAGTGTTTAACTGTTGCTGTTAAAAAAACAAAGTTGATGAGGCCAGGAACAAGTAGCCTATGTATAAGAATAGTGAAATCGGCATACTTATTATAACCTAGACTTTCAATTAGTTCAAAACATAAATTGCACTTTACTTCTCGTATTTCTTTCTGTCTTTTAACTACTCTGAGTTGATGCCAAAGTTGCTCCTTTTAAAAAACATTTGAACCAAAGTGATTGTATTGGATAAATTAATATTCCCTTCCCTGAAAATATTTTAATAGTTTGATCACTATTAATAAAGTAACATGTTTTTTGTTAGCTTTTATTCAACTTGTAAAACGTATCAGGAGAAGGGTACAAAAATATGTCATAAATGACATTTTAGAAAATTTTTTTGTAGTTTAGACCATGGTTATTCAAACTTGCTCAAGATTGTGAGTTTACATAAATGATGCCATAGATCACTGGGTGTAAGAACCAGAATATTAACTAAATTGGTGTTGAATTCAAAATCAATGAGGGTTACTTCGATCGATTTGGCAGAAAGGAGGATTTTAATGTAGATTTAAGATAATCTTGTCTGAACATTAAAGATAGGATATTAACGTAAGTAAGACATAAACACAAACAACAAAATTGGCATTCTTATTAACAAAAGTAAGACATAAACACAATCAACAAAATTGACATACTTATTATTATAAGTAAGACATAAACTTTCTCTCTCTCTCTCTCTCTCTCTCTCTCTCTCTCTCTCTCTCTCTCTCTCTCTTTCTCTCTGTATGTCTTTCTACTTCTCTCTCACTGTATCTGTGTGTTTCTCTCTACCTCTCGGTGTCCTCTCTTTTTATCGATCTTTCTATGTATCCATCTGTTTATCTACCCGTTTGTCTGATTATATAATAATCTATTGCTATATCAAAGTTAATTTGATTTCTATGCCGAGAATACTTATATTTTTCCGGATAAATCTTCAGCAGTACACAACAGGAATTTACAAATAACCATTATCAGATAAAGACAAAGTTTGGGTTGACGGCCAGCAGTATGAAGTGTCAATGACATCTTCGCACTGTGGGTCACTTTATCTTCAACTGGAAGATGAATATTTCACTCGCACTACAATTGTCGATGCCTTGGACATGATCCAGTATTGCTGTATCTTGACGTTTTGTTATCGCACACCTGTATAATCCTGCGGCCTGATAAAAAAAGAATCGTGTGTTTACCTATTTGATCCACATTCAAGTGATATGTGTGGCATGCCCTTGGATAATGGGAAGGCTACACTAACTTACCTTTTTTAGAAGAAAGTAGATGACGTGACTGTTCATAATGTATTATAAAATCTTTCAAATACATATATGTGGGAAAACACTGATCATTTATGCCTCGACTTTTCTGTTTCTTCAAAGCTCCTCAAAGCCACCTTAAACTCGGAAATCGACTGCTTCTTTTCACTTTGGGTGATGACTGCAACAAAGGATTGAAAGCAATCTGGTAAACCTTTAACAATCATGGCGATGACCAAACTGTCAGACACAGTTTCGCCGGCGTTTCTCAGAGCAGCAGCTGCAGTCTCAGCTCTTAAGACATACTCTGTCACGCTTTCTTCTCTTCTCTTTATTAGAGATGTGAGTTCTGTATACAGTGATATAATTCTTGGAGTACTGGACCCCGCATAGTGTTCTCTGAGAATTTGTAGTGCTTTTCTCCCATCATCAGCAGCGTCTCTCATGACAAGGGAAAGACTCTTGTCGTCTAAGAACTGAATAAGTTCTGCATATGCCTCAGCATTCTTCTCTTCATCTATGTCTACATCCTCACCTGCATCGATAGTGTCTTTGAGCTTCTGCAGTCTCATGTAACCTAGGAATTTAACTTCCCATTGTTCAAAGTTTGTTTCATCCCCACTGAATAATAATCTATTAAATCTTGTTGCACTGGGCCCATAACCTGTTGAGGTGTGGTTAGCCATAATTGCTAAAATGTCTTAGTGGGGGAATATAAAATACAGGTGATATAAAGAGACAAAATTTAGATTATGTAATCTTGAGTACTGAAGAAAAACACATGTAGACATCTTGTAGGATTCATGAGAGAGTTAGAGTAATCTCCCTTGAGTTTATTAAAACTGAAAGTGAAACTAATGAGTATGGTATAAACAAAACATGTTGTGAAATTGTTCAAGATCATAAAGAACGTTTAACAAAAACAATAAAGTCTTATACTGTTCTCAATCTCTAGCTGCACCAATGCCACTCTTTATTTCTACACAGAGGTTAAAGTTTATGTCTAGCTTATTTCAAAGAACCTAGATTTAGCACCGGCTCCTTTTTTACTCTTCACACAATTAACATCTCACTCCTTGTGATTTCAGAAGGATTATTGTTTATTCAATTGTGCTCAATGAGATTAAAATCAAAACAACTAGTTTTGTACTGTACCAAGCCATTGAAAGCTTTTTTATGAATGCTCATTTCAATTTATAGTACTATAGATTCTCGTAAAAATGTCATGCCGTGCTTTACTTTGCAGAAGTTATTTGTACTTTATTATAATGAAAAGTTAAAAGATTTCTAAATAGAAAGCAATTTTGCGAAATAACAGTAGATAGCTAAATTCGTTACAGACAAATCTATTCATAGATCCTTTCAAGCATTGGTTCAGATAAAGGAGAAGGTAACAAAATCTGCAACGCTGAGCAACTCCAGGAGTTTTTGTATTAATTCTGATATTTTTATTAATCTTTTAAACAAATCTTTAGAAAGAGAAGGAAAGTAGAGAAATAGCTCATTTCCTTTACTAGCTAACTATCCGTATTGACCCTGAAAAGAAACAGCGCATTGCAAGTCGTTCAATTTGATACAAAGGTTATAAAATTATTTGCTTGATAATATTTTATTCCATTGGTTCCATGGAGCTTCGTTCAGCGGTAAACAGATACCGATATTGCACTACTGACACCAATAATCTGGCAATCGCCTATTATAATTGGAATGATTATTGCGACTTAGATTGAATTCGACCAGGTATCAAGGTGTCTGAAAATCTCCGCCTAGGGAGTAGGTTTGGTTAAACAGCATTACCACAACCGTCATAATGGTCTAAGAAATATCGGTTTTAATTGAAGATTTAACGTCCAAAGTGTTTTGACTGGTCGTTTCCTTTCCTTCGCAAGTTCAATAATAAGACCAACCAAATAAAGAGCGAATTCAGTTTAAGTGTAATAAGTAAGACAATATTCTGGAAAGAAATATTGCCTTAAACATAATTCTATATCTGACTTTATATTATATTGTTTAGTGCAATCGACAATCTTGAATAGGCTTTTTTTTATTATTTCGTCTCGAATCAGGGCCTTGTAATTTTTTTTGAAATCACAAAAAAATATTATCCAGCAAATAATTTTATAACCTTTGTATCAAATTGAACGACTTGCAATGCGCTGTTTCTTTTCAGGGTCAATACGGATAGTTAGCTAGTAAAGGAAATGAGCTATTTCTCTACTTTCCTTCTCTTTCTAAAGATTTGTTTAAAACATTAATAAAAATATCAGAATTAATACAAAAACTCCTGGAGTTGCTCAGCGTTGCAGATTTTGTTACCTTCCCCTTTATCTGAACCAATGCTTGAAAGGATCTATGAATAGATTTGTCTGTAACGAATTTAGCTATCTACTGTTATTTCGCAAAATTGCTTTCTATTTAGAAATCTTTTAACTTTTCATTATAATAAAGTACAAATAACTTCTGCAAAGTAAAGCACGGCATGACATTTTTACGAGAATCTATAGTACTATAAATTGAAATGAGCATTCATAAAAAAGCTTTCAATGGCTTGGTACAGTACAAAACTAGTTGTTTTGATTTTAATCTCACTGAGCACAATTGAATAAGCAATAATCCTTCTGAAATCACAAGGAGTGAGATGTTAATTGTGTGAAGAGTAAAAAAGGAGCCGGTGTTAAATCTAGGTTCTTTGAAATAAGCTAGACATAAACTTTAACCTCTGTGTAGAAATAAAGAGTGGCATTGGTGCAGCTAGAGATTGAGAACAGTATAAGATTTTATTGTTTTTGTTAAACGTTCTTTATGATCTTGAACAATTTCACAACATGTTTTGTTTATACCATACTCATTAGTTTCACTTTCAGTTTTAATAAACTCAATGGAGATTACTCTAACTCTCTCATGAATCCTACAAGATGTCTACATGTGTTTTTTTTAGTACTCAAGATTACATAATCTAAATTTTGTCTCTTTATATCACCTGTATTTTATATTCCCCCACTAAGACATTTTAGCAATTATGACTAACCACACCTCAACAGGTTATGGGCCCAGTGCAACAAGATTTAATAGATTATTATTCAGTGGGGATGAAACAAACTTTGAACAATGGGAAGTTAAATTCCTAGGTTACATGAGACTGCAGAAGCTCAAAGACACTATCGATGCAGGTGAGGATGTAGACATAGATGAAGAGAAGAATGCTGAGGCATATGCAGAACTTATTCAGTTCTTAGACGACAAGAGTCTTTCCCTTGTCATGAGAGACGCTGCTGATGATGGGAGAAAAGCACTACAAATTCTCAGAGAACACTATGCGGGGTCCAGTACTCCAAGAATTATATCACTGTATACAGAACTCACATCTCTAATAAAGAGAAGAGAAGAAAGCGTGACAGAGTATGTCATACGAGCTGAGACTGCAACTGCTGCTCTGAGAAACGCCGGCGAAACTGTGTCTGACAGTTTGGTCATCGCCATGATTGTTAAAGGTTTACCAGATTGCTTCCAATCCTTTGTTGCAGTCATCACCCAAAGTGAAAAGAAGCAGTCGATTTCCGAGTTTAAGGTGGCTTTGAGGAGCTTTGAAGAAACAGAAAAGTCGAGGCAACATAGTGAGGATTCCATCCTCAAGAGCTCACATGGCCCACCTACCAGTACCACTACCAGATGGAAGCATGGTGCATTTTCCAGTTCGCACACAGGCAACAATCCAAGACCAGCAACAAGGTACCGACATGACCCTGGTCCTACATGTTACAACTGTGGTAAGCCAGGCCACTTGTCCAGGAACTGTCAACAGCAGAAAAGAAGGTGGTGTAATTTTTGTAAGAAAAACAACCACACAGACAAAGCATGCAGATTTAAGAACTTTTTGAAGACCAAAGACAAAGTCAGTCAGTCACCTGAAAGCACTCACAGAAATAGCCCTGAAGAACATTCATTCGCCTTTAAGGCAAACTCCAGACCAAGTACAACAAGTGACTGGGGAACAGATTTGTTAGTTGATTGTGGTGCTAGTACACATATTCTTAATGACATGAGTAAATTCTCAAAATTTGATCATACATTTACTCCAGAGAAACATACAATAGAATTGGCCAATGGAGACAGGATCAGTGTTGCTGAGGCAAGAGGGGACGCAAATGTAAAAATTAAAAATTCCAACGGAGATTCCGTTGATGTCATTTTGAAAGATGCTCTTTTCGTGCCCTCCTTTCCACAGAACATTTTTTCTGTCCAAGCTGCCACTCAAAATGGAGGTAGTATCAGTTTTGAGAAAGATAAAGCAGAGTTAGTCACAGAAGACAAGACAATGCGTTTTCCAATTTTGAAGCAAGGCAAATTGTATTATTTACATTCCAATGTTTCAAATGTTGATGTTGATGAAGTGCATTTATCACAAGATTTGATGAGCTGGCATGAGACATTAGGTCACTGCAATTTTGATGATGTAATAAAGCTTGAGAATGTGGTTGATGGCATGAAAGTGGTGGGAAAGAAGACAAAAAGAGAGTGTGAGACATGTGTGAAAGGAAAGATGACAAATGAAATTAACAGGTCTCCTCGTGAACGAGTTTCAACTCCTTTAGAGTTAGTGCATACAGACCTAGCAGGTCCTATTACACCAAACTCACATGAAGGGTATAAATATGCCATTTCCTTTACTGATGATTTTTCTGGAGCAATGTTTGTCTATTTCCTTAAGCAGAAAAATAAAACTGTGAGAGCTACAGAACAATTTCTTGCTGATTGTGCCCCATATGGGAAGGTAAAAACCATCAGGTCTGACAATGGGACTGAATTTACTTCAGAAGATTTCTCAAGTCTTCTACGCAAGAACAACACAAAGCATGACAGATCTGCGCCCTACTCACCACATCAAAATGGGACTGCTGAGAGGCAGTGGCGAACCATTTTTGAGATGGGCAGGTGTATGCTTCTTGACAAGAAGCTGCCAAAGGAATTGTGGCCGTATGCTGTCCATACAGCAGTACACACGAGAAACAGGTGTCTCAATTCAGGGGTGAATAGGACCCCGTTTGAAGCATTGACCGGTCGCAGACCGAACATATCAAACATGAGGATTTTTGGGTGTGAATGTTATGCTTACACACAACAACACAAGGCGAAGCTTGATGAGAGAGGCAAAAAGGATGTATAGGGTTATGATAGGGTTATGATAGATCTAGCCCAGTATATTTTCCTGACATTAGGAAGGTGATTAAATGCAGATTGGTACATTTTGTGTCAAAAGATTCTGATGTCAATGATACGGAAACTCAAACTGGTGGTTTTCCTGTGGATGAAGATGATGTAACTGTCAAACGCCCTGTCGTTGGAAAGGCTCCTAATATGGAAGAGCGGTCAGAATGTGTGTCAGAAAACAAAAAGAGAGAGGAAATTCCCCCAACAGATCAGAGTACAATTAACACCAGATATCCTCGTCGAGAGAAGAAACCTCCTCCTCATCTCTCTGACTATGAAGTGTATCAGTTTGAGGACAAAATAATGAATAGTGTAGATTTTTGTTACACTTTCTCAGGTTTTCCTCAGTCTTACAAAGAGGCCATTGAATCAAATGAATCTAAACATTGGCAAAAAGCAATGGAAGAAGAAATGGCTTCCCTGAAAGAAAATGACACTTACACTCTGACCCCGCTTCCTAGTGGTAAGCAAGCAGTGGGGAGAAGATGGGTATATACAGTTAAGGAACGTGCGAACGGTTCCAAATCCTATAAGGCTCGTTTTGTAGCAAAAGGGTATAGTCAGAAAGAAGGGCTAGACTACCATGAGACTTTTGCCCCCACCGCACAATTAACCTCTGTGCGTGTTGTGATGCAACTTGCAGCACAAAACGGTCTTATGCTGCACCAAATGGATATTAAAACGGCATACCTTAACGCACCCATTGACTGTGAAATATATCTAGAGCAACCAGAGGGTTTTGAGGCCAAGACAGAAAATGGGGAGCAATTATTTTGCAGATTGAATAAATCGTTGTACGGATTAAAAAAGTCTGGCAGAAATTGGAATAAAATGTTACACTCATTCCTAACCCTCAATGAATTTGAACAGTCACCCAGTGATAACTGTCTATATACCAAATAGGTTGACAATGAAATGATTGTTATTCTCTTTTGGGTTGATGATGTCATTGTTGGTGCATCGAACGAGAACCTATTGGGTGAAACAAAACAAGTGTTTAAGGAAAGTTTTAAAATGAAGGACATGGAACAATTGTCATATTTCCTGGGCATTGATTTTGAACAAGGACAAGACTTTGTTAGGATGCACCAGCAAAGGTACATTCAAAACCTGCTAGAAAAATTTGAGATGTCAGATTGTAAGCCTAGAGTTACACCATGTGAACAGAAGCTTGAATGGTCTGAATGTGAGCCTTTTGACTCAAAGAGATACCGTGAGATTGTGGGCAGTTTGATTTATCTGATGATGTGCACTAGACCTGATATATCATGGGTTGTAACTATCACAATTTTTGTCAAAACCTCTTCAATGTCATTGGATAACACTCAAACATGTCTTGCGATACCTGAAAGGAACTGCACATTATGATCTATGCTATAGAAAATGTGAAAAAGGGCTGAGAATTACTGGTTACACTGATTCTGATTGGGCATCTAGCATGGAAGATAGGCGCAGCACATCAGGGTATTGTTTCAGTTTGGTGGAAGATGGTCCTTTGATTTCTTGGAAATCAAGGAAGCAGCAAATAGTGGCACTGTCAACATGTGAGGCAGAATATATTGCCCTAACTGCCGCAGTTCAGGAGGTTATGTACCTCAGTCATCTTGTGAAAAGTATTGGGGTCACGTATGATCAGTTGCCAATAATCTATGAAGACAACCAAGGCACAATTGCTCTTGCAAACAACCCAACCAAACATCAAAGATCAAAACACATTGATGTGCGGTATCATTTCTTTCGATCTGAGGTGAACAAAGGGTTCGAACTCAAATACTGTCCAACTGAGGAGATGTTGGCAGATATTATGACAAAGCTTGCAACCAAACAACAACTGAACAAGTTCAAAACACTCCTTTTTGGTAGGTAGATTTCCTTATTGTCATCATTCAGTTTATTTCCTATGAAGACTGAAACAGTAGGCTACTTATAATTTTGTCAGAAGTATTAAGGCCTTATAGTATACTATACAAGCATACAACCTTACAGTTAAGGTATCATAAATTTGTTTAATTTTCATTATATAATTTGTTTTCTATTCCGTGTTATTAAGATAAATCATAATGAGTGGCATGAGCTCATACTTACATGGGCCTGAAATATTCTGAATAAGTTGACTACCATCAGGGAACTTACGTATATTTCATTATTTGTTGAAATGACTGATGTAAATTCTCTATTCTTTGTAATTGATCAGAGCAATTAAATTAGAGCTATACAATTGAGACAAATACATATGTACCTATATTCAGGATATCTTATGTAGCTTTACTTTACATCTTATTTCTTTTGATTATGACATCATACATATATCTTATAATTATGTAATCACTGTGTTTTATTTGATGTGTTATACATCCAAAGCATAAATTTGTATTGCAATCGAAAGAAAGAAGATAAAATTTTCCTTTACTTTATGACCAAAATTGAAAACCTTTACGGATACCTGAATATATTTTTGAAAACTTTTGTATTCGATAAGTTTTAAGTAAAAGGGTGAAATTGTTATTCGATCAAGTGGGGGTGTTAAACGTTCTTTATGATCTTGAACAATTTCACATGTTTTGTTTATACCATACTCATTAGTTTCACTTTCAGTTTTAATAAACTCAAGGGAGATTACTCTAACTCTCTCATGAATCCTACAAGATGTCTACATGTGTTTTTCTTTAGTACTCAAGATTACATAATCTAAATTTTGTCTCTTTATATCACCTGTATTTTATATTCCCCCACTAAGACATTTTAGCAATTATGGCTAACCACACCTCAACAGTTTTACTATAAAACAATACTATATTTACTTTTTCTCCGTCTCAAAATTACTGAACAAAAGAAGCAGTATATTTGTCTACAGAGTCTCTCAAGCCAGGGCAAACACTGGAAATTTTCAAGCAACCAAGTGCTATAACTGCACGATCTTTAAATAAGAGTTACTTAAAGAATCGCAATTCTTGGATGTGCTGATACAAACATTTTCATAAAAATGCAAACATATTCTTATCCTCAAACTTTAACAACACATGAACATTTGAAATAATGAAGAACCTAAAAGAAACAATTAAATGAAGATAATAACAAATTTTGACAGAGTTTTCATTAAAATGCTCTTTTAAATTTTGTATGGCGTTAATTTATGTTATCTAAGTTAACTAAAAACACCACAAGTGTGGACACGCCCAAACATTTTGCGATTCGAATAAAACTCAAAAAAAAAAAAAGAAAAGAAAAAAAAAATTAAAATACATTTTTCCCTTAAATCCTTATTTAATAATTAATGACTCTGGTTTGTTTTGTTATTGTGCAATCACAAAAATATTTAGGTCCTGTGTACGCTAAACCCTCACTCGCATAGATTGTTTCCCTTAAAGTATAAACAAATCTTAACCAAAAACTAACTTGCACAATACCTTTTCTACAAAAGTATGTATTTTTTTATTCTTTAGATCCAGATTCTCTTTATCCTACCACTGGTCGTGCTGCACTCAGCTTTCACATTTTTTTTTCAATAATACTCGTTTAATTATAACACAATAAAGCATTAGAGGAATATGTTTAATAACATTGCGTCTTGGTGAGTAAAGGTTACTTCTTTTTAATTCCAACTTTAAAAAATAAAGTCCTTAGAATAAGAGGAGAAAAACCTATTGTGCCTGTTGTATAGTTATTTCTATATTTTACAGTCCAAAAAAAAAAAACCCCAGGATCTTCAAGAGATTGGTAAAATATGCTACTTGTCACCATTTACTCGAACATATCGTTAAACATCGATGTATAACATATCGTTATTAAGTATTGATTATATCGTTTTTATTAAATAAATGAATTTGGTTAATCTTGAGTGCTCTGGATCAATAGTTTGCTATTTCAACTTGAATTTATTTTATGAGTTAATGAGTAAAATATTTGATGGAAGATAAATGACCAAGTGCGAAAATATTATGGAGTGGTGCAAACGAGTTTTATTTCAAACATAAAAGGTAACTCTTACAAGACTCTCGTTTCGTTGCTCGAAGTTCAGAATGGGCGCATTAGACACAAAGTTTGCCCACAATACTCAACACCTCTCAGTTTACTTAAAATGTAGAATAAGTTGATTGCAATGTAAAAAGTTTCACTTTCATCTTTCCGTGCAGCAATAACTGTCAGTTGCAATTTTTTTAAAAGTCATGTCAAGCTTTCTCGATTCGAAGAAAAGTGTATACTAAATTACATTTCCATTAATTACAATGTAAATTGATTTTAACATCCGTGAGCGTAATTCGTTCCAGCCTTTCGAGCCTCTTGAAAAATGCAAATTATTACTTTATAGCATTATTTCGAAGCATTTCTTCCATGAGTGAAAATTCAATACAATAAACCAATCAGATCATATAATTATTGTGAACTCCGAACAAAGCGTGTATGACGATAGCCGTGAACTTTATTCTGATATCTCAATAGCCGGATCAATCTGGTGAAATTCATGAGTTGAAGCCACTGAAAGTACAAATCTTTCTATTGTCTTATATCAGGTATCCATTGCAAAGAGGAGATAGTACAAGAAGTAGTAAAATTAGGCCCACATTTATTCGATAAGCTTCTCCAGATAAAGTGGCTCAAACCTAGAGAATTTTTACCCCTCGTTGTACTGCTAAGTGTGCATAATTTTAGTCAGCTTTCAGGGCCATGTAAGGGAGCATAAACAAAGTAAGAAAAAACACGAGAGCGCTGAATGTGAGAAACAGCGATCTGTCAACAGCCTCTGCCACTTTCGTCCAAGTGATGGTCTCCAACTCAAGCTCGCTACCCAAGCTTGAGGCATCTGTAACTTTGGGGTTTCCCGCCTTGCCGCCGCAGTTCTCGGCAACAGGAGGCAGGCTGCTCGAAACGGGTCCTCGCGAAGCTTGGCTGTCTTGGAGGATCATCTGCTTCTCTGAGGTGGACAGGCTATGAGAAAAGCCATGGCTGTCCACGGCAATATCAGTGTGCCTGAGAGAGGGAGACGGAGCACCCGGCTGCGGGGAGACCCTGTTGCCTGGTATCTTTGGCTGACGGCCAAGTCTCAGCATCCGACGGATTGTCCTGGTGAGGATTTGAGAGATGAAGAAAAAAATGTTTTGTGGGAGGGAAAAATTCATTGATCTTTTTTACATCTCTTTACGGGAGATGATTTATGATGATTTATTAAGTGAATACATAATATTTTCTTTCTATAAAATTCTCATTCTCGTATAAAATATCAGGCATACAGAGACTTAGGACATGGAAAAAATATGACATTCATAGCAATCACAAATATCTAAATAGTAATAAAATGCTTACGAGTGAATTCTTTTGGTAAATTGCTAAGGTTAGCCTCATTGTAGTATTTTTCGGTTTATAACAGATTGAAAAATTTGTGAGGACATCATAGCCCCTTTTGGCAAGATGCAGGCGAAGGAGGTGATATAACATATGAAGCTTTTTATAATCGATGGATGTTTTGTAAGCCAAATATTATGCTCAATCTATCACTAAAATATTTTACATTTTTTGTCTTTACCTAATACTCCAATAAACTTGAAATAAGAATGATTTGGATGACATAATGCAACTCTCCATAAAAGAAAGAAACAGAAATAACATTTAGTAGAGAATGTTTACCAACAGTGAGCAGTGGCCAGGGTCGACTTGTCTAAGATATGAAAGAGGTAATTTCTTCTTTAATGTAACTCTCTCCCAACCTCTTCTTTCAATACAAAGTAAACACGTTTTTATAGCCAGATTTTGGGGGCAAATTTTGCTTTGAATAAAGTGTTGCCATATTAATGGTGTTTCTGCCAACTATCTATATATAATTTTTTTTATGCCTGCAAGCTGTAAAGATTCCCGAGGTCTTAGTTATACGATTAATTTATAATGGACAAAAATCTAATATTTTTTTTGTGAAAACGGATAACTTAATGGGTACATGAAAGAATTTCAAAATTCAAGTTTTTCGTTAAAAGAGGTGAACCGTTTCTATATCCACACGACACAAAAGCATTGCCTTAAATCCATGGATGCTTCGCTTTGTGATTTTATGAAGTAGCGTTTATTTTGAACAGCAGGTTAATGATTACTTATGTTACAGAGTAACCTATATTTCCTCACGTGTTAAACAGGTTTATATTTCCTCATATGCTAAACAGGTTTATATTTCCTCATATGCTAAACAGGTTTATATTTCCTCATGGGCTAAACAGGTTTATATTTCCTCATGGGCTAAACAGGTTTATATTTCCTCATGGGCTAAACAGGTTTATATTTTGCAATTATACCTCTACTTTGCCGCCGAGTAAGACGTAGGCAAACTATCTGCCAAGAAATGCATTTACAAAGACTATCGGCAAACTAACTATTGAAAAGGACCCTAAAGTGTAGATTGTAAATACCTTACCTTGTAACTGAAGCTGTCATGTGCCCAACTGGTATATCATCGCTTTTGTAATGCAGAGCAAGAACCACCACCGAGAGAATCACGCCGAAAGCAGTAAATCCTAGTAAGATGGTCAGGTAGACGGCCAAGAGTAATACCTAGGTGTTTCATAAGAACGATCAAAATTTTAAAGAGTCATAGTAGTGCAAGGGAAAGAGAGAGAGTAGGAGAAAAAGAGAGAGAGAGAGAGAGAGAGAGAGAGAGAGAGAGAGAGAGAGAGAGAGAGAGAGAGAGAGAGAGACAGAGACAGAGACAGAGAAACAGAGAGAGAGACAGACAGAGAGAGAGAGAGTGAGAGAGAGAAAGAGAGAGAGAGAGAGAGAGAGAGAGAGAGAGAGAGAGAGAGAGAGAGAGAGAGATAGACAGACAGACAGACAGAGAGAGAGAGAGAGAGAGAGAGAGAGAGAGAGAGAGAGAGAGAGAGAGAGAGAGAGAGAGAGAGAGAGCAGAGCGAGAAGGAGAATGAAGTATGTACAGACTTAGTTATCTGCTTTTAATCCCCTTCACCCCCCATCCCCCGCTCTTACTCTTTCAACCTCCCCTCCTCCAGTTTGTCCTATTTAATTTTAAACTAGGCCCTGAGAAAAAAGAAAAAAAAGCCTAAAGAATTTTGGGCGAATGGCAACAAAATCAATACGCCTTGACAGCCTTTTCTGCAGATCTGAATTTGTCAAAACAAAACGGTAGGAAACCATTTATTCAGTATTTGATTTAACATAAATTACAACGCCTTCAAGTATATGGATGAAATTTCTAGGCTAATAATAATAATAATAATAATAATAATAATAATAATAATAATAATAATAATAATAATAATAATAATAATAATAATAATAATAATAATAATAATAATAATAATAATAATAATAATAATAATAATAATAATAATAATAATAATAATAAGTAGATTTATTATCAACGTCACCATAATTAAATAATTTCACGTTATGAGAAAAACGATGTGTTAATATGACCTGCATCAACCTGTTTCTTCAAAAGCAAAGTGTACAACTATCACTTACCATGATCACAATAATCTAGGTATGCGTTGAATTTTTAAAATTCTCTTACTGATAAAAATAAAACTAGGAAAAAATTTATATGAGAAGAAAGAATTGAAAGAGGAAAAATGAAAATGAAAATCCATATCTCGTTTGACAAGCCAAGGCGTTGTGGAAAGTGGAAATGTTAACTTTAATGAAATTATACGAGAAATTGTTCTAACAGGAAATGAAATGTTCATCAAAACCTGGCTTATCAGAATCAGTGACAAGCAAAGAGCTAGGATTGTCCAATTTGAAGTTGTTGTATTATATTCTCGCCTTCCACAACACTTGATACCAATTAAGATTGAAAGATCAGAAATGTCACATAAAAACTAACTAGATAAAAGCTACTTAGGTTTTACTTTTGCTTTTCGAACACCATTATAACTATAGAGAGTTAACAGAAGAAAGCTAAAACAATTATTGTTTCCGTTTCTAGAATTGGAAAATTAGTTTTTGATTTAATAAACACAGAGAAAAAAAAAAAGAATGAAAACTTGTAATGAAAGAGATAAGAGCTTTAAAAAAAAAGAAAAGAAGTAATTCAACGTCGTTGGTCAGCTAAAATATAAAATAAAGGTAAGAAGAAAAAAATTGTTCAAGAATTGGATAGAAAGAAGAATTGGATAGATAGATAAATAGAAAGAGATAAAGATAGGTAGATAGACAGATAGGGAGACAATAGAGAGAGAAAGAGATAGTTAGATAGATAGATAGTTTGAAGATAAATTTGAGTAATTGATAGGGGTGCTCAACTGTGGGAGCTTTTCATAGATATAGAAGATCTTACCTTAAATTCTCTTCATACGGCACTGGTGTTTCAAGCGGAGGACAAGGATATCGCTTATCCTCCGTTCTCTTCGGGTATGGCTGAGATAAATAGATAGAGAGACGCGAGAGAAAGTTAGAGAGAGAGAGAGAGAAAGAGAGAGAGAGAGAGAGAGAGAGAGAGAGAGAGAGAGAGAGAGAGAGAGAGAGAGAGAGAGAGAGAGAGAGAGAGAGAGAGAGAGAGAGAGAGAGAGAGAGCGAGGGAGAAAACAATCATTTATGTAGTTCGTCGTTTACTTACTTGTAGAGATGTTTGCGGCATGTTATCTGCTATGATGGTGAGGTACACAGCGTAGGCCAGCAGCACTGTCATGCTCATCCCAATCTTCTCCCCAGCATCGGCCGGCAGGTAGAACACAAGTGATGCGGTGAGTGAGAGAAATATCACCGGTAAAATGATGTTCATAACGTAGTATGTCCTCAACCGTTTTAGAGTCAGCTCAAACTGGATTCGAGTTAGATCTGGTGGAGATTGTACAAATTCCTTATAATTTAGTTTTTGTTCTCAATTTCGGATGGTTTTGACCTGTTGCTACTATGTGTAAGAGAGGTAACATATTCTATTGATTAAAACCCTCATTTTTCAAGTAATTGCCCTTGTTTGCTTATGCTAAAAGGGCAATACTAGTTTGTGTTAGATTGAAAAATCTGCATTATATTTTATCGTGTGTTTTTGAAAACGTTCAATTAGCCACTAAAACCCCAGAAGCATTTAAATGACTTGAATGCTAAGTCCCCATAATAAAACAAAACTACGATAAATGGGTGCTATCTCATACGAGGCCAAACTCCTCGATGAAAAGGTTCGCTCAGAGACTTAACGTAGTTACATCTAGCATCAACGAATTTAATCATCATGTCAACTCTAATGATTTCTCTTAGGTCTTTAAAACAGTTTGAGAATAAACGGTTAAAAGATTTAACTTGACGGAAAGTGCTGCTTGTAATCGCTGATTACGTAAACAACCCCAAAATTACCTCCGATTCTCGTGCAACTTGGAAACCAATAATTAAAATCTAAAAGCTTAAAGAGCTGAGCAGCTGACCTCGCTGGTTGTCGAGAGCTGTACTCTGCCCATGAGATCGGCTCGCCTTTTGGAAGTATTGAAATCTCTTCGTAGGTTGACATTGTCGTGGATAGTATGATGCTGGAAACGGGGAAAAAACCAAATGCGGTGTGAAACATAGACAATTTAAATTCTACAATGTGTGAGTCTATCAAAACGTTTTTGAAAAAAAGAAAAATTACCAGTTATTTATGTATAACGAGAGTTTTTGCGTCTATCCATCTACTATTTTGCCAATAAATTAACAATCAGCGCTGAAGACAGAAAGGTAGCAAACTAAAGTCTATATCTCATGTTTTTATTTCAGTTTTCTAGGGAACACTGAGGATACAAACACAATAAGGGTTAGAGACTTACTTGCATTTCTGGGTGTCGAATGGATAATACGTAATGTCCATGTCACAGGAAGTGGCCAGGATCATACTAGGAAACCAAGCCACGGCCCCTGATGACTCAACACGAACAGGCATTTCTTTAAAACCAAGTCGTCGCTGGAGAGGACAATGTGAAT
The DNA here is from genome assembly GCA_033675545.1 of Elysia crispata. Taxonomy (NCBI): domain Eukaryota; kingdom Metazoa; phylum Mollusca; class Gastropoda; family Plakobranchidae; genus Elysia; species Elysia crispata. The sequence continues at coordinate 149,294 of JAWDGP010006444.1, forward strand.
CTCTTCTAGATATTAACAACAAATTATGGTAACACGAAGGGAATCTGCGATGTTTTCAACAAAAATCGTAACCAAACTTGACTGAGGCGAAAATTAGAAAGTACTATGATCTGATAATAACAATAAATGTACCTTTACCTGTCAATTAAAGAGTCTCCAGATTACATTATTTCTCAATCAAGACTAAATTTTAAAAGTACACTACGAATTGCATCCGTAATACATTAAAAGGTAGATGTCTCAAGTTACAGAGTTTAACTCACCGTTATCAACTAAAAGTAGCAGATAGGTCTTTAAAATTAGACTAATGGTATGATACAAGTAATAAGTTAAAGTAGTAACTCACAGGAATACTTATTGTAAATTAGGCGTATATATTGCTTGTGTCCTAGGCTTCGTGATTAGTAAATTTGTAAATGGTTAGACAAATGGGAATAGTTTTTACTCTACTTTTCACATAGAATAACTGTAACTATTATAGTGATGATAATACGGAAAATAATATAATTATGGAAAATTCCGGAAAGTAACTTGTATTATTCCCCACATTTTTCCGCAAGACATAGGAGAATGATTTTTATAGTTTTTAGAGCAATTATTTCCTTTTAAGTTCCCAAAACTCGCTGATTTGTTGAATTTGCAAACGATGTAAAATCAAGTCATGAATCAATCAATCGTGATAAACATTACAGCAGAGTCTTAAAGGGAAATGAATTTTCCTCATAATCATACGTAGAAATAAATGTTTATTCACGATATACTTAATGAATCTAACCAACAACCATTCCCCTACCGCATCTTTCACAGAGTTTGTGATAACGAGGTCGGGGAGCCAGACGTCATCCTGTGGCCATAGGAAATTGGTTATACCACTGTAGTTACTCGGGTCCCAGGATAGGGTGTCATCATCCCACTGGCACTTGAGGGTAGCGTAAGTATAGAGGACCTGGAGTGGGACATACCGGACAGATATCACAGAATGGAGACGGATTTTAGTAATATTCAGAGTATTGTTGAGACTTTCTTGTTGATTCTGCAACATACGAGCTGTGACATTTTCGAACCCGTTTACGAAAAATTGCTTCGTAAACTTAACTCTTTCGGATGACCCGTTTTGAAGGGAAGAATAATTTATAATTTTTTTGTGATTCCGGTCGAATGATGTTGAATAAAATTTCGACATTTTAACGCTGATGAATAGTAATAGTAATAATAATAATAATAATAATAATAATAATAATAATAATAATAATAATAATAATAATAATAATAATAATAATAATAATAATAATAATAATAATAATAATAATAATAATAATAATAATAATAATAATAATAATAATAATAATAATAATAACAACAATAATGTACAATTGTTAATTGTTAAAGTGGTGGGGAAAAAAATGAATTACAAAGAACATTGTGGTGATATACAGTAATCTAATCATGTTTTATCATCACTTACCTGCTCCGACTCATCTAGAGACATGATAGAGCTGGGTTCAAAAATCATGTATACAGCGGTAGCACTCCCTGCTGTGCTGGGCCGGGTTCTCTTCTCGTAGTTCATAAAGAGGTTAGTGGTAAGCTGAGGAAGATTGAGTTAAGGAAGAGTAAAAGCAGTAGGAAAAAAACGATTTTAGTAAAAGAAGTAGCAGTTTTTGCAGCAGTAGCAGTAGGTAAAGAAAAAAATGTGTGCAAAGTCTATGACGCCTCTAAATCTTCGCTATAAAGAAATCGGCGCTGAAAAACTTTGACCTTTTTAATTTTTTTTTTTCATTTTAAACACTCTTTATAGCTAACTTTGATAACCAAAACAAAACAAAAAAAAAATGCTTCGGAAAAACTTTACTTTTACTTCATTAACACTTATACCAGTGTTGAAAGTAGTAGTAAAAGTAAAAGAAGAAGGAGAAGTAGTAGTAGTAGTGGTAGTTGAAGTAGTAGTAGTAGTAGTAGTAGTAGTAGTAGTAGTAGTAGTAGTAGTAGTAGTAGTAGTAGTAGTAGTAGTAGTAGTAGTAGTAGTAGTATAAGTAAAAGTAGTAGGAGAAGTAGTAGTAGTAGTAGTAGTAGTAGTAGTAGTAGTAGTAGTAGTAGTAGTAGTAGTAGTAGTAGTAGTAAAAGTAAAAGAAGGAGTAGAAGTAGTAGTAGTAGTAGTAGTAGTAGTAGTAGTAGTAGTAGTAGTAGTAGTAGTAGCAGCAGTAGTAGTAGTAGAAGAAGAAGTAGTAGTAGTTGTTGCTGTTGTTGTTGTTGCTGTTTTTGCTGTTGTAGTAATAAAGAGTTTATGGAAAAGCTAGACTTTTTAACATTAAATGTAAATTTTATAATGCTTATGTTTCAGAAACTTGCAGAAGGATAGCATATTCATTATATAAGAACCAACTGAGGATATATAAATTTTAAGACTCTGTCTATCTCTTGAACAATTGAATTTGGAAAGTATTAAAGGTATGCAAAGTTCTTTTTCGAGTCAAAAAAACCAACAGTTTGCATAAGATTGTTGTGAAAGTTAAACTTTTACTCAAGTGCTCATTTATACAAAAGCATTGAAATCTTTCAATCAAAAAGTAACTTACTGTGTTATAGTCACTGAAGCCTTGGCTAACTACTTCAGAATAAAAGTATTCCATGACAAAAAATACCAGTATCGATAAAGGTGAGTAGCGGCCCATTGCAAATGTTTATGTGGTTGATTCTGTAAAGAAAATAGACACAGGAAACTTTATCGTCAGGCGCATGAAGCTTTTGCGAGAATTGCTGGTTAGTTCAACAAAAAGAGCTGAAAAAAATACAAGGGAATGATCAGATAAAAAATGTCAAGAAAATATGAGTAATAACAACAACAACAACAACAAGAACAATAATAATAATAATAATAATAATAATAATAATAATAATAATAATAATAATAATAATAATAATAATAATAATAATAATAATAATAATAATAATAATAATAATAATAATAATAATAATAGTAGTAATAATAATAGTAATAATAATAATAATAATAATAATAATAATAATAATAATAATAATAATAATAATAATAATAATAATAATAATAATAATAGTAAAAAAAAAAGAAACTATACCTTGAAGAAGAAGAAGAAGAAGAAGAAGAAGAAGAAGAAGAAGAAGAAGAAGAAGAAGAAGAAGAAGAAGAAGAAGAAGAAGAAGAAGAAGAAGAAGAAGAAGAAGAAGAAGAAGAAGAAGAAGAAGAAGAAGACCAAGAGCAAGAAGAAGAAGAAGAATAACAAGAACAACACCATCAAGGAGGAGATTGAGGAGAACAAGGAAAATCGAAAGAAGAAGAAGAAGAAGGAGGAGGAGGAGGAGGAGGAGGAGGAGGAGGAGAAGAAGAAGAAGAAGAAGAAGAAGAAGAAGAAGAAGAAGAAGAAGAAGAAGAAGAAGAAGAAGAAGAAGAAGAAGAAGAAGAAGAAGAACAACAACAACAACAACAACAACAACAACAACAACAACAACAACAACAAGCATATTTTTGTGTCTGAGCTTTGAACAGTTTTCATCATAATGAGAATGCCATTATCTTTAAAACAAAAGTAATACCCCTTTTTGATGTTATCAAATTTTGTTATTAAGTAATACACTGGCGCATTTTTTTTTCACGTTGCTTGCCATATCATCTAGTTGTGTTTGCATTGAGGAATCTGAACATTTCAAAAATAAACTACGTTATTAAGAATGCTTAGGTGATGGCGAATTAAAGTTGATCCAATAATCCGCAAAGTGCTGCTATTAATGGAAAAAAACCTTCAAGACGAGACAATATCATCTTTTACTACTTGTGCTTGTTAAACCCAATCACAGAGTAAAACCATTTTTGAAATCTATATACTTTTTGATAAAAGGTATTTACTTTCATAAATGTGGATACATTTTAAGTTAAAACAAACACTTACTCTTTTTGGAGAAAAGCCATAATATCTATAGATCGATGATGATATTATTAATTTTCAGCGTCGTCTCATTCGATATATTTAGAAAATACTGCACGATTTCTTAACATTTATTTTTATAAAACTTCAATAAGAATTTGTTTCAGTTCAATTGAAGCTAAAAACCGTGAAGAAAAAGCAGGAATAATTGTGCAAATAATGGTTTTTAGAAATGTTTTCCTTGCAGGGAAAATCCTCCTCCCTCCTAATTTGAAGATACGCATAGAATATCACTTCAATTTTTTATTTAAAACGTTTCAAAACATGAGCGAAATAGGAAGTCCTCCATTTACTTAGATTATGTCCTGAAAAGACTTCTTGGAGACAAGTATGGCTCAATAAAATAAGGAGGAATGGTGTAAATTGCATGATTATTGACACTCGAAGCTGAAGTTGGAATTGACCATACATCCACTCAACAAACTTTCACGTTGACCTAACACTCGGGATTTGTAGAGATTTACACAGATTATAAAGAATGTATTTAGGCGGCGTATCTGATCATATATCATGTTTTGTCAAAATATTGCGGCTTACAGCAGGAATAGCGTTTGTTCAAAAGACGGCGCTAATGCTGTGCCTGCAAATGTCAACTTCAGTCCGCATTGCGCATGCTTTAATATCATCTTAATAATGATCCTTTAAGACTACGAGCTGCTCATATGACGCTTGTTTTCTTATAATTTTACACAAGAATATCTCGTGCTTTACAAAATAAAAAAAAAATATTAGCAAAAATTTACTCTCAGCAAGTCTTCAAAAATCCTTGATGCATCATTTCTTGTAATTCTGATCTTTCATTTTACTATCATGATAATTGCTTCGTCCCAGGATGTTAATTTTGCAAAAGACTACTCTTTTGTTATTTTATTCTCTAGCAAGTTTAATTCTTTTTCCAGTCATTTCCTTTTGTCTCTAGATTAAAACAGTAGAATGAATCGAGAAGAGGAAAGAAACATCTGAGAGTGATGTCAACATTAAAAAAAATTAGACCGCAATTTCTGATACCTATAAACTTATATCTTTACCAACACTAAACATCTTCAAATGTAATTTTAGGCAATTATATATCAAAATGCAAAGTAACATCTTTTATTTTTTGACATTTTGGCAAAAAGTTAAAAAAAAGAGTGTGCAATAAAATTTAAAGATCTCTTAGGAGATCGCAACTATCACTGTCCGATAATCTCCCATACAGGAACATTCAAAGCCGAAGTTTCGAAAATCTGAGACTAGATGAATTTTTAAGCTGGTGACTGATGAAATAAATGAAAATAAAAAAAAAAATAAAAACTAGAAAACTTTTATCTAATACTTCGAGTGTTCGATTCCATTAGAAGATTTTTGGGGAGTTTCAGGGACATCGGGAGACATAACAAATGTGTATCTAGGGATCGCCACTGGGTGACGGACAGACGGTTTGATCTCACCAAGCTGGGTACTGGCTCAAGTTGCACGAACAAGGGGCTAGGTTGAGGGCTGGAGCCCTGAAGGGTCCACCGTTCTTCTCAATCAAACCTTCTCTATAATAGCCCGCGAATGTCAGGGATCATCCGCGTATATGTTCCATGCAGGGGCTTATTATACATTTGACCTCACCAAACAACCTGGTCCTTGAACTGATAGAAGAGAAATACAAATCAGTGTTAAAAACGTCTCTGTAACAATAAAAATCGTAATTTAAAATTTTCTGTTGACCCAAATATAAATAAAATTTTTAGATGGTTCAAAAGATTTTAGATCCTCTTCCCCCCCTCTTCTCGTTTTCCTCCCCAACCCTCCCCTTCCCGAGTTTACCTATGAACCTCAAAGCGTCAAGTAATGAATTTTACGTATGTCAGATTGGTTGATTAAGTTTCCCATCATCACGCAGACCAGACGCTAAGTTTTTAATGCCCACCTTTAAAAGATTAGTGATTCCTCGAATGGTAAAATCATTTTGCATCACCCTTTCAAACGAGATTGAAAATGAGAACCAGCTCTACACGCTTGCTGTGTTCTGAATACGAGTCTATTAGGGGTCAAACTCTGGATATACTCCGAGATGTCGCTGGAAGGATCAAATATATTTCGTCAGGTCTATTGAAAAATGAATTTAAGGTTAACCTTTATCAATCAAGAAAGAACAAAAAGTTATATAAGATTGTTTATGATAAAAATAAAAAAAAACCAGTTGTTATGTATTTTTCACAAAATCAAACTAAAAAAAAACAAAACAATAAAGTGAAATTGAAGCCTAGTTATATATTATACCATATGCGAGTCTGCCATTTTACTTTTGGTAACAAACAACGGTCTTGTTTCGCCTTATGTGTCTTTCATTTTGGTTATATATTTTTTCAACTTTCTTTATTGTGAAATACTTCCTATGACATATCAGCCCGTAAAAAATTGTGAATTTTTCCGAAAAAAGATCTAATTCTTTTTTCTTTTCTTCATACGTATATTTCTGCAAATTTCTTTGATGTTTTAAGTGTATTATTCCTTCGTATTTATCTCTAAATGAATATAAACACCTTCTTGACATAATATTAAAAAATCATGAATGTGATGACGCCAATTTTAATTACCTCAACTTTTTTTTTCAGTCGTTCCATATACGGATAGGAGATCAGCGGGAATTCATAATTTATTTGTATTTGTTGCAAATAAGCTAAGCAGACACAGATTTTTGTCTAAAAATAAAACAAAACAAAAAAGAAACATGCAGAGTTAGATGTATCCACTTAAAACATCTGAACGTAACATCCAAATTAACACATTTTGTAAAAATTTATATAATCGAACCATAAAAAGAGGAGTGGGAGAATTGTCCATGTGTGAGAACAAACAGAGGAGAACAAACTACAGTAAAGACAAAGTAATAAAAAAAAATCTCGACTATATGCACCTTAGCAATTATGAGATCAAACGTCACTGTTCAGGCACAAACAAAAATAATGATCTTAGATTTTGCTCTCGTCGTTTTCACTAAGGTTTATGCACCATGAATCCATAAGGATTGTACACTTTCTTATGTCCGCATGTAGAATGAAGTTGATCTGTATCAGATCTGGCCCACCATGAGTCTCGGCTCTCACATGCGAGCCTCTCTAGACTAAGTGTTGACAAAGTCATCCTAGATCATAATAGGGGAATATGAGAAATTAGTTAATTCTCTAATTTTTTACGATCCTTCGAAAAGCTCACCATATAACTACACGCACTTGCAAAAAAAGTACATAGAGGTGCACTTATGAAGTAGATTTCATAGCTGCCCATTCATTTGATGATTTTAACAAGATTTGAAAATGATTGACAAAATAATATATTAGGAATTCACGAAATTAGCTGACTATTTTTATCCAAATTAAGTTAAAATGGTACCCACAAGTAATTTGATCAAGATAATTCTTAAAGCTAGATTTCGATAGAAAGGAAGTCTAAATGTTTCGATTATAACTATAATAGTACTGTAATACTATTTCATACCAAGAAAAAAAGCACACTAACCAATTTCTTTTCTTTCCTTATAATTTTGTCTTTTCTTCTCATTACAATCTTGTTTCAATTCTCCCTTGATGAGTACTAATGTAGATAGGTGACGAAGGCCTTTACTTAGAGTCATGTAAAGAAGAACATAATTATAGTGAAGGGGCTTAACTCAATTCAATTCCGAAGTCACGTTTTTGATTACAAAACAAGCTGCACCTCATTTCAATCAATTTGAAATTTGTCATGAAAATTACCTGTTGTCATTGGAGTCAACTGAGCAGATGCGCCAATAGTGTCCTTGGTTCATGAAAGAATTGCACCAAAAGTGTCCAGCGTTAATGATTCAGTTCCGTCAATAGTGTCCTGCGTTAATGGAGCAGTTCCGTCAATAGTGTCCAGCGTTATTTGAGCAGTTCCGCCAATAGTGTCCAGCGTTAATGGAGCAGTTCCGTCAATAGTGTCCAGCCTTATTTGAGCAGTTTCGTCAATAGTGTCCAGCGTTAATTGAGCAGTTCCGTCAATGGTGTCCAGCGTTTAATGAGTAGTTCCGTCAATAGTGTCCAGCGTTTAATGAGTAGTTCCGTCAATAGTGTCCAGCGTTTATTTGAGCAGTTCCGCCAATAGTGTCCAGCGTTAATGGAGCAGTTCCGCCAATGGTGTCCAGCATTATATGAGCAGTTCCGTCAACCGTCAATAGTGTCCAGCCTTATTTGAGCAGTTCCGTCAATAGTGTCCAGCGTTAATTGAGCAGTTCCGTCAATGGTGTCCAGCGTTTAATGAGTAGTTCCGTTAATAGTGTCCAGCGTTAATTGAGCAGTTCCGCTAATGGTGTCCAGCGTTACCTGAGCAGTTTCGTCATTAGAGTCCAGCGTTAATTGAGCAGTTCCGTAAATAGTGTCCAGCGTTTAATATTCAGTTCCGTCAATAGTGTCCAGCATTAATTGAGGAGTTCCGTCACTAGTGTCCAGCGTTTAATGAGTAGTTCCGTCAATAGTGTCCAGCGTTTAATGAGCAGTTCCGTCAATAGTGTCCAGCGTTAATTGAGCAGTTCCGTCAATAGTGTCCAGCGTTAATTGAGCAGTTCCGTCAATAGTGTCCAGCGTTTAATGTGCAGTTCCGCCAATGGTGTCCAGCGTTAATTGAGCAGTTCCGTCAATAGTGTCCAGCCTTATTTGAGCGGTTCCGTCAATAGTATCCAGAGTTATTTGAGCAGTTCCGCCAATGGTGTCCAGCATTACCTGAGCAGTTCCGTCAATAGTGTCCAGCGTTTAATGTGCAGTTCCGCCAATGGTGTCCAGCGTTAATTGAGCAGTTCCGTCAATAGTGTCCAGCGTTATTTGAGCAGTTCCGCCAATAGTGTCCAGCGTTAATTGAGCAGTTCCGTCAATAGTGTCCAGCGTTATTTGAGCAGTTCTGCCAATAGTGTCCAGCGTTAATGAAGCAGCTGCGCCATTCGTGTCCAGCATTAATGAAGCAGTTGCGTACGCTGGGCACTTTCGGCGATCGCACATGATTTTAAAAAAATGTAGATCAAATAAGTTTTATTCAATTTGGCAGTATTGTAAATTATGACTTAGTTATTAGAGTACATCAATATATTAAACAATCTTTAGGTTCAGAAAACAAACTCGAAGTCATTATTTTCTCGAAATATACATCAATCTAGAGAGTTAGGAAAAGATCGGACACGGGTTTCTAAAACCTCAAATGTGGATTCAACAACAGGTTGAAGTAATCACAATTGAAAGGATTTTGGAACTTCTGTTCGCCACTTTCTGTTCTCAATTTCTAATAATGTCATCTTTAAGGCATAATGGCTCTATGATGTATTTTTAGGTGAAATTTGTTTGTTTCTTCAAGAAATCATGCTGCGTGCTTTTTCTGAATAAGCTTTTAATTTCTACGGTTTCTACAAACTAAACTTTTCTCCTGATAAATCCTTATTCACTACCGAACTGTACTCCATGTGTTGTATTTTTTGTTCTTTACCGCTTCGACTTTCTCTGACTCTGACTCTGTCTCTGTCTCTGTCTCTGTCTCTGTCTCTCTCTGTATATATATATATATATATATATATATATATATATATATATATATATATATATATATATACCCCTTTTTCTCTCTCTCGACCTATCTCGTTCCACACACCACATACTCTCTCTCTATATATTTTTTTTTCTTACTGTATCATAAATCATAAATATTTTAACAAGATCGAACTATAACTCAAGTTAACCTCTTAAAAGGAAGCAAATAAGATGTGATGTATTTTACAACTCCGGAAGATCTCAGATACCAATAACAAATCGTCCTTACGATGTGCCTCAACTTGATGCAGAGACAACTGTGGAGATAAGTCCTGAAGAAAAGTTTGCAAAATTATGTGCCTCTCACAAAATTATCTTCGCCATACAGTGCAAGTTATGTGCAAAAGATTCTTGGCTTCACATTTAGAACAAAATTCACTTCGGTCGTCCACATTACTCTAGAACAAGCATTTTCCTTAACTTACCTTAAGTTGTTACAAAATATCGTAAAAGATATTACCAAATTCTGCTCTTTCCAGTAGTTTAAGTGAAAGGAATTTATTTAGGTTCCAAAAATCACTTCAAACTAAAATTTCCGAATGTCGACTCATTAGTATCGGTTGATTTATCCGATGTTTTTAGCGCAAAATATTTTTATTTAGGCGGTCACAGAATTTTACACTGTTATGTACAATAGAATAGTTAGTTGCAAAATTATTTTAAAGAAAATTTAATTTCTTTTCACTATGGTGAAACAATTTTTTTTTCCTCCTCAGCAAATCGACAGTTCTTTAAAGAGGAGCGGTAATGCGGATCTATTCCTTTTTATATTTATTTATTTCTTTATTTATTGTTTATTTGTTTGTTTGTTTAATGGTACATCTGTAAGGAAGTCATAATATAAAAGAATTTTATTAGACAATCCCATTCACTTGTCTAATTTAGAGAGTTAAAATCTTCTAGAACGTGCAGAGTTACTCAAAATAACAGTCCAGGTCGATGAGTAAAATCTCTTGTGGACTATGACAGCGGTTGTAATTAAGAAGCTCTGCTGGTCTAGCCTCGGGCGATGGCTTAGTCTAGTTAGAATCACCAACTTCACTCAATAGTACCACCATGTCCTCAAGGAGGCTTCTCAGTGAAGCAGGAGGAAGTGTACTCACTAATTTTGAAAATTAATGCTTTTAGTGCGAGAGACATACGCTAATGAGCAGGTGAATGGATGAATGTCCCTTGTCTATAGTAAAAAAAGATTGAAGCTTCAAAGGAACGTTTCATTCTGTAGAATAACAAACTGCCTGCTTCATTGAAGAGTAAAGGGCTCTGTGGGAAAAAAGGTACAAGTTTGACAATTTTCATGTTAAACTGATAGTCTATCCGTGCTGTGTCTGCAAAGAGCGTTTAAGGAGATTAGAAGACCAAGCATTATTTACTTTAAAAAATGCATATTTGAAATTTCTATACGTCTATGTCAAGTTCACTACTCTTATCAGCTCAATAAGATTATTATAAATTCATTCTGTCTGTTTTAGTTTAATATTGAATAATAAATATTATTTTGAATTTAATTATCGAATGGCCACTAAGGAAACTTTATTGTTTGCTGAAGACACACAAAACCTTGTTCTACAGTTTTGCTAAATGCATGAATGAAGTGGGCGGGGTGAAGATGAAGTTGGCTGACTTTAGATAGTGGATACTAGAGAGAAAAAGGAAATATATAAAAAAATAAAGCAACAAGAGATGGAGAATAAGAGAGTTGGTAAGGGAAGAGACAAAGAAAGAAAGAGAGAGAGATTGAGAGAGAGAGAGAAAGAGAGGGAGAAAAAAAGAGAGAGAGAGAGAGAGAGAGAGAGAGAGAGAGAGAGAGAGAGAGAGAGAGAGAGAGAGAGAGAGAGAGAGAGAGAGAGAGAGAGAGAGAGAGAAAGCGGATGGGAAATGCAATGAAAATGCAATGAGGGAGAGAATGAAATAGAGAAGAAGGAACCAGTCTGCATTGAGGAACGAAAAGAAAAAGAGAGTAGGAATGAGATAAAGAGAGAGAGAGAGAGAGAGAGCGGAGGACAAAGCAGAGCAGAGATAGAGGACAAACAGTTAGCAGAGATAACAAGAAAACAAAAAGTCATTGGACTTAAAAGTTCAGAAAGTATTACTATAAGCTTCAGGATTGGCTTTCATAAGTTCAACATGTAAAGTCTCCTTCAATCTTACGAGAAATGTAAGAAAAATACTTCATACTTACAAGTTAAAACTTTTCTAAAAGTACTCTAACAGTAAGGGATAAAGAACGATTACGAAACTGCACTAGCCTGTCTTTAGAAAAAAAAAGCAAGGGATATTATTTTCCTTTCATATTTACTATTATATGATAGTAATACAAAGGTTATACTGCCGAAAGGCTAGCACTCTGCTCTTGGAGAGATTGTGACTTGGGAAATAAATCGGAAGTATTTGTTAGGAAAAGTTTGCTCTCTCCGGATCCTATACAATTATCTTCAAAGTTGCCTTGAGGCATACGAAATAATTGATGCTCTCAACGTTATCGGTATAGTTTTTTATGCTTGCAAAAAAGCACAGAGGTAGTGTTCATTGTGGACTTTGCTTTAGTCACGAATAGCGGTATTAATGTTCTTTCATCTACTGTTGTTGCTGTGGTTGATATTTGCCATAAATGTTGTTGTAGTTTATGGTGAGAGCTGTGGTGTTAATGTTGAGGATGATGTTTATTGATCTTGATGATATTGGCGATGATGATGATGATGATGGTGGTGGTTGGTGGTGATGATGATGATGATGATAGTTAAAATAATAGTGATAACAGTATTTATGAAAATGTCATGATGAATACAAAAACCATGGTGAATTTTATTTTAAGTGTAGTGTATCAATGGTGCGCTGTTGATGACGGTCATGGTCATGATGTCGACAACGACAATGATGAGGATAATGGGATGGCAATAACGATGAAAATTAAAAAAAACCTTAGGCCTTGATGACTCATTTTGAATACCTATGTATTAATTTTTTTTGGTCTTTTGCACAGTGGCTACAGTACTTAGAACTTTTTGTTACTTATGAAACTTTCTTGTTGAGAAAACAACTTGAGGTTCAATTCTCCTCGTAGCAAAAGAATTAAAAGCTTTTGTATTAAATCTTTAACACGGACACTCTTCACTCGCGTTGTATTTTTTTTTTTAATTCATAGTATTTCGTTATAAAGCACATCTTCAAAGTGAAAAGCAACCACATAATTGGTTCGAAAGAAAAAAAAAATTGATATAATACTGTAAAGTTGTCAGTATGTATTCAAATAATAACGCAAATTCACTTTACCCGCTATGGGTCTTCAGAGAGTGCAAAACTCATTGTTATGTAACCCAAATACCTACAGTATTTCTTACTATTTGATTGATGGGGACAGAACGTCTCACACAATAGACTTGCCATCAACATTAAGTTGATCGGTTAAGTTTCTTTGAAATGGGCTTTAACCACCGTTGGTTTTATATCAATCTTATAGAAGAATGGTAGAAATATTATCGAAAATGTATGTATATATATATATATATATATATATATATATATATATATATATATATATATATATATAATTCATGAATCTCATGTTAAAATGCAATGGATTCGCGGCCTTCCTACGTTATTTCTTACTGTGGGTCTGTGCAATGTGAGATTCCACCAGAGACAGTGTATGAGGTGTTGTCAAATATAAGTTCGCAGCGCCAAACTGTCTTTTATCTTCAAGAAATTAATTAGATTCGGCCTTGCAACGGAGTAAAAAATAGTAGCTGGGCGAGATGATTTACTCCCCATTGCGTTTTGTGCCCAGAATTAGAATCGAGCTCTCACAAAAGTGTATAAAGTTGTTTAAGGAGAGAGTTATTTCCGATGTGCATTTTGTTTCCGGTCATAGCAACCTTATCTTTTCAAAGAGTAGATGAACGATCCAAATTTATTCATTTTATTCCCAAAGCTCTTTCAAAGTCATTAATATTTAGCAAATTAAAAGTTGTTTGTTTTATAATTGTGTACTATAACGAAACAAACCAACAAAAAAGTATAACAACAACATAACTTGATTACTTATAAATAAACATTGATGTTTTATTCATATAAGGCTAGCAAAAACAGCAAACATTTCATAAAAAGAAAATTGCTTTGCTTAAATAGTGACGTTCTTTTGTGCTTGATAAATTTCTTCTCAACTTTCAGAAAAAGATATAAGCAATGAAATTAACTAATACTTGAAAAATCATAGAAATAACAGCATGATTTTTTAAAAGATAAAGGAGAAATGTTAAATTATAATTTTGTATGTAACAGGAAAAATTATTATAGCTATTGTTGCATTATGAAGTTTGATGGTGGCACAGCCATGAAGGTATATAGTTCTGTCGATAAAACATGAATATTTCAATGGCGAAAAATATGATGGTGGTAAAGATTACACTTTTGTGAAAGTTACATAAACATGATAAGATGTAGATAATACTTGTTCATTTGAAATGTCAAATATATGCAATACGATACTGAAAGTCTTTCATAGTATTAATGCTCAATATATTGTGTAATATTATTGGTAAACAACGTTGAATAACACATAAAAGGAAGAAAATATGTTTGTGATTGAAGAGGACAATAAAAGAGTGGAGAGGTAAAAAAGTAAATGGATCTGAGGGAAAAAAAGATTAAGAGAAGTCCAGAAGCAATCTGGGTCAGAGGGACAGATAAACCTACAGAGAGAAGGAAACACACACACAGATGGAGACATGGACAAAGAGCAGGTAGAGGAATCTGACAGACAAGCCCATACAAAGATAGTAGTCATACATACAGGAAGACAAACAACGAAAGAGAAACAGAAGAGAATACAAACGCATACAAATCAAACACGCAAGCAGATTTACTTATTAGTATTAAAGGTAGAAAGTGAGCGAGTAAACGAGGGAAAGGGAGAGAGAGAGAGAGAGAGAGAGAGAGAGAGAGAGAGAGAGAGAGAGAGAGAGAGAGAGAGAGAGAGAGAGAGAGAGAGAGAGAGAGAGAGAGAGAGAGAGAGAGAGAGAGATGAAGAAAGAGAGAGATTAAGTAAAATGATTGTGGGTTGGAAAATAATACAAAGGCAATGAAAGTTTTCATCAATACAAAAGAGGAAAAATAAATTTTTACAATGTACTGAAAAAAATCATGAAAATAACGAAAATCATTGTTTAACATAAATATTAAATGTTGCGAGTAGCTCTGCTAAAGGTAAAATAAAAAAAGAATTGTTTATATAAGTTTAAGAATATCTGAAACCGAATGTCGGTATGTTTTAGAGCTCGAAAAAAAATTATTCTCTCAGATGAAAATGCCTATATGATTACCTGTAAAGTATCTAACGCAATTCCACACTATTATATATCTTCAACGAACCATTGAGTTTTATAACCTAAATAAACTTCATTGATTTCTTAATTTTTTTTCCTAAAGCTACAGATTTTATTATCTAGTCTGCCGCAACACTATTCCACATAGCAAGGTTTTAGAAACGATTGTCCGTAAAAAGTTTAAATTTTAAAACTAGAAGTTGAAAGTGGGATACTAGTTGCCTGTGTGAGTACTTTTCAATGTTTTAATGTGTCATGAAAAGAAATGAAAAAGGTAAAAATATTCCTCATATATCCTCAAATTTTGAGTCAGTTTATCGTTTGTTTAAGAGATTTCTAATATGAGTAAAGAAAAAAAAGGGGCTGGGGGTTAAGTAGTCTTTTAAATTTGGTAACCGAAGAAATAATATTAAAAAAAAATATTTCCTATCACTCTGGGTTTCTTTTTTTACGTGTGAAATTTTTAAAATGATTGATAACAAAAAGAAAGTGCGCGAAATTAGATTTTCACGTATAAGGGGGGCTCAAATGAAAAGAGAAAACAAACAACAACAAAAAAAGCAGCAATTTAACTTAAATAAAAGTTTTCAAAAGTATTTAGGCACGAAAATAACAAAGTAAATGAATAAACTCTAACTCTACGAGTTAAGGCTTTTTGTGAGTGTTTAGCACCAACGACTGAAGTCGTCGACGAAAATGCATAAGAAATGCTGCTGAATGTGATTTGTGGGCTCTGAAACCGTGCAGTTCAAAGAGAAGGAGAAAGATTCTAAAGAGAATAAGATATATGTTTGGAAGAATTGTGAAAAGTATTAAGGAACTCTAACATATGTTAAATTTTCTAACTGTAATAAGTTATCTCTATTAAACATGTATTATAATTATAATTATTATTATTATTATTATTATTATTATTATTATTATTATTATTTTTTTTTTAATTTCCTGTATGAATGCAAATCACACACAAAAAAATAGCTATCCTTGCCAAAAAAATTCTGTCCATAAAAAGAGCATGATTTGAAATTATATTGAACAGAATGGTATCTTAAACAATTGGCGTCTTCATTTATTCTTTCATTGTACAATTGTTAATGTTAGACTTTAAAGATTGTTCAAGTTATAAAAAAGGAGGTTAGCATTCGGCATATGTTAGAGTGACTGATTTAACTTATGGTGTGGATAGTTTGGTGTAATCACCCCAAAAAACAACGGCTTGTAATTTGTTTTAAACAAAACTAGTTTGGCAGTTTAGACTACATGTATAAATTGTGGGCACATAACTCTTCCTAGAAGCTGCGCCTGAAACATCGGATCTAGAGCTGGAGTCTACGCGACCGTACGGGTCCTTGTACATGAAGTCTTCAAACTAAATCTATAAGCTTTCTTCACTTATAATTGCTACGGGACTTCAGATGATTATACAATATGTGCACGAAATATGTGAGACATGTAGCCAAGCTAACACTGAATTGTAAATAGTATAAAAGTGGCATATATATTTTTAAACAGATACAATGAGCTTATTTTTTTTTAAAGCGAGCGCCCAGTACCATTATGTTAACGATTATTTTTTGCACTTGAACATTTTTGCCGAAAACTTGCAGGAAAAACCACACGTCGCGTGACAATTCTTACTTAAGGATTTGAAATATCCTAGATGATTTAAGACCTTTTAACAAATTACATCTCCTACCCACACACACACTGTTTGTACAAGAAAATGCTTTGATCCATCATGTTACTTTAAAATTACAGGGGAAAACGTTATACGTGAATAATGGTCTTTTAAGATAAATATAAGAGAATGACTTAGATATTTAGAAAAAGCCTGAATAAATTGTGAAAATTGAAGATTTTCTAACAACAAGCTTTCCACTGCCATCATCCATCATACCCTGCTTTTTTTCCTTTTATTTCTACTCTTGTTAACGTAATTTTCATAACACGAACTGCAGATTTTTAAATGTTATTAAATATTGAATGCTGAAAGTACCCTTATATAGTCCAGAAATTTGATAAAGAATTATAGGGAGGGAATGAGAGACATAGAGACAGAATGTTAGACAGACAGTATGAAAATTAGAGAAGAGAAAAGTGAAAGAGGACACAAAGAAAAGAGAGATAGATAAAAAATCACTTGAAAAGAAAACGGGCATTATGAATTATAAATTTCAGCTTGAAATCTTCATCATTTTTATGATTATTTAACCAGGTATAGTAACTGAGTAAGAATTTCACGGTTTTCTGTAGCTCATGCAAAAGCTTATGCTAACGATCATCTTAAGATCTATTTTTTTCACTGATAAATACGACCTTCAATGAATATGTCCATGCTAAAATGGTTTTTACACTCTTAGCCCTTTGCCCCATATCGATCTGACTCTGGTACCTTCAAGATCAATTTTATGATACTTAGGACCGATATAACTCAATGTCAGCATTCCATTATCGTTATTATTACATTTAATTCCGTCAATGGAAAAGAAAACTATCGTGCCCACTAGCAAGCCATTAGGGTCTTGAGAACAATCTCAGCCTACCATCAGTACAGATTGTATGAAGAAACTGGAACTAGAAAGAAACGCACTGATTCACCCATTGTCTATTGCCTGTAGGTCAACACATAAATGGCGATGAAAGCTAGGAAACCCAGCGGGAATAAAAACATAGAGACTTTATCTATTTGATTTGCCCGTGTAAGGCCGTGAGGGTCCGGCATCCAGTTGGGCGAGATGGCGCTCATACTGTTGACCACATCAGGCCGCGCGACACCGTTGGATTTGCTCTTGTCCTGAGAAGAGAAAATACTGAGGTCACGATTTTCAATATGATAAGTCATGAAGATAATTGGGGTACAGAAAATTATTAATTAAGCACTGCTCCTGAGTCATCGCTTATCTTGAGAGCAAAGACCATTTCGCAGAAGACACCTAATAATCGTAATATTCAAGAAAATGCAATTTTTTTTATCGTCAAGGCCTGAAAATTATTTACCACTCTACAAAGGCAACGATTAAATTAGTAGGCTCCGATATGCTTTTCAGTTTTCTCAAACTTTCAACGAAGTATACTGGCTCTTCTTGTTATCTTGTTTCTTCACTGTTCTCCCTTTACCCATTTTAATTTGTTACCCCACTTTTCTGCCAACCCTACCCCTTCCTCCCTTGCCTTCTCTCACTCGCCCCTGCTGACCACCCCAGAAAACGAGGCCTTATGTTTTTCGTATCCCAATCTTCCCTGCTTAATTAATAAACAATGAAGAGTCTCTCATCACCGTGGAAAGGATGGTCTATATTGAAAAAAGTAATAAGTCTCTGTCATAATTATTCTTTCTGCATCGCAGGATTTCCTTTTACA